>JBAMNC010000279.1:600000-1085700 GCA_037902135.1 Cetoscarus ocellatus
GCAAAAAAGAATTACTTTTCAAGTCACGTTGTAAAAATAACAAGAATGACATTTTTCGTTCTCATCATGACATTTTATCGCAGATATTTCTTTGACCTGAGGGTCACTGGAAAGGGAGAATCTGGAGAATGACTGTTAGTGAACACGAGGAGGCAACATATTTTATTCTGCATAAATGAAGCCACCATATCTAATTGGAATCTTGTGTATCGTCCTTCAGCAAGTCTTTTCCATGGGCAGTGTCTGACTCTAGGAAAGCAACATTGTTCTTCTCTCCCATTCAGACTGTTTTTCCTGCTAAAAATCTTGTCAAACAACTTTTGCAAACTCAAGCTCTCTGTTAAAAACTATTTTCTGTGTATTTTGATGCAAATACAGACACAGAGCTCTACATATAAATTCTACATGAACTCACCCAGAGGTCCCTTGGAGACTGACTCAGATTTGGCAAAAAAAAAAAAGATGTGTAGGTGCCTCTACCTATATAATGAACAAGTGCAAAGTTTCAGGTGGAAAATTTGAAGGGTTTCTGAATTATGGGCCTTAACCCTTTAATGAAAACACAAAATATAGTCAGAAAATTCTAATTTTTTGGAGCTGAAATGTTTATTTTGTTTTCTGCTGAAATCCTAAAAAATCAAAATTTCCATAAAATTTAACCTACATATTTTTTGTATCTCATTTGATACATTAGGTGGTTTTGGCAACTGATAATCCATTTGAGGACATTTTTTTATCATTTATCTGCTTTGTAATCAGATGATTTTTTATTAATTTGTTGATCATAATGATTAGATATAGGTATCATAAAAGTATGTATCAAATATGATACAATGGGCATTAAGGGGTTAAATAGGTCTGTTGTGCCTATTTCTGACACTCAAGTATTGCATATGTTCCTGTGAAGCCAATTTTGGATGCCAAAATCTCTGAAACAAGCAAAGATCCATCCACCCATCTGCTTATCTGTGGTCCGGTCATGGGGGCAGCAGCCTAAGCAAAGAAGCCCAGGCTTCCCTCTCGCCAGCCACTTCATCGAGCTCTTCCCAGAGGGATCCTGAGGCGTTCCCAGGCCATCTGAGAGACATAGTCCCTCCAGCGTGTCCTGGGTCTTCCCCGAGGTCACCTACTGGTGGGACGTGCCCGGAACACCTCACCACCTCATCTGGCTCCTCTAAATGCAGAGGAGCAGCAGCTCTACTCCAAGCCCCTCCCAGGTGACTGAGCTTCTCACCCTATCTCTAAGGGAGAGCCCGGACACCCTGCAGAGGAAAATTCCGGCTACCTGTACCCGTGATCTTGTTCTTTTGGTCACTACTCACAGCCTGTGACCCTAGGTGAGGTTAGGAACGAAGATCGAGCGGTAAATCGAGAACTTCGCCTTTCGGCTCAGTTCCCTCATATCCTCTTGCATTCTTGAGTGTTAATTTCCTCCCTGAGGATCTTTAAAACTGTAAAATGATTTTCAAGTCAACATTGCAATATATTTTTAAGTGCTTTACTTCTGCTTATGTTAAACTTGTCCTAAATTGCCAAGTCTGCATTTGAACCCAGAAAAAACAACCCTGCACCTTACTGAGGTGACAGCTCATCAATGTGGTTAAAGCAGCCTTAAATTAAGAAGGCATGGAGCTCCAAATAAGAAATGTAAAGTTGATGCTCAGATGACAAGATAAAATTTCCATTAATTTCATGCTTGATGTCTCCCTAATTTTGTTTGGATCTTAGTTAACCACATCATGTATTCAGCTCATAAAAAGTGCTGAGCAAACTCGAGGAGTGTATTAATCCGCATGAAAGCTTTTGATAGATGGATATATTTGACTTCTACTTTTTGAGATTCAGATCATGTGGAAACATTGGACAGAACGGAGCGTGATATTTCAGAGTTATTTATGTTCAGTGAGGCTGCGTGTGGGCAGCACAGTGAGTTTACAGACTTCTATATATCACTTCTCTTAAAGGCCGCATCAGTGCTCTCCAAGTGAATAAAAATGGGCAGATTATGAATTTTAGAATAAGTCGACAACCACTTGTACTTTTTGATCCCATTAATAGAAACCTTGGACATATTTGAGCAAGGCCGTCTCTTTGGTTTTATTCCCTCAGATGAATAGAACAAAATTAACCTCAACTTAAAAAACAGTCTCTCCTTTGTGTTGGGCGACAGATTTATTTGAACTCTGAATTACATAACTACCGTCTCCCACTTCATCTTTGTGTTACGTTAAAAGAAATCTCTGCTCATCTGTCTCGCAGGTTGGTGCCATGAAAAGCAGCCCTGCCCACTTGGTAACCGGCTGCTTGTCAAGGACATGCTGGCATTCCACATATCTGCAGAGTTTTCTGTGGGCGCCCACACATGCAGGCATGAGTAAGCATTCCCTTCAGGAAGCAAGCGTCACTTCTGCGATCACGACAGCGATTGTGCCCAACCCTTGGTATGACCCTGTATCTGACTAGTCTGTGTTTTTATGCCACAGCATCAATGATAGACAGAGCCGGAGGAATCATGGTTGTCTTCCGTCCACCCAACTGTCATGGTTATTTTTCGAAAGCTGGACATAAATGCTGTGAGGGAATTTCATCAAAAATCTACGCTGAATAAGGACGTATTGATTAGGTTTTGGAGGTCAAAGGGCAAGGTCAGGTCTCCTTTTCATCTCTCACTCATGACTGAGTATTCCACGACAGTTTTGAGAGATTTTCACAGATGTCCATTTTGACTAAAGGATGTAATTGATTGGAAACTAAATGTTAAAGGCAAAGTTACTGTGCCTCATGTTCACCTCTTGCTTGAAAACTGCATATCCCACAGATAGTTCAATACACCGTAATTTCTCATTTATAACATGCATTTTTTTGCTCTTAAATAAGGTTTAATTTTCGAGTGCGTATTTTACCCAAGCACAAGTAAAATATGTAAAATATTTAATCTCCCAACATCGCGATTGCAACACATCTGATAAAAAAACAAGCCAAAATATTCTCTCTCTCGTGTACGGTATTTGTTGTGAAAATACTGAAATTTCATTGCTCAAAACTTTGAATAAACGCAATTTTTGAGTTGTCTGAGAGAGTAAGGTTTGGGCAAAATGTGGGTGCGTGCAATATTTGAATACAGTATTTTTCCTGGAAAAGAGCATGAAAAATGGGGTGCGTGTTTCAAAGGAGGGTGTGTTGTATTTGAGAAATTACAGCATTTCACTAGTCCATCTGGGCAACAGCCCATATAAAGTGTTTGGAAATAGGCAGAACCTTTCAAAAGCGTATTCAGCAGGTGATTGGATGATTGTTCTATCACATTCATTACAGGCTGGTCAGAAAATGAAATAGGTGGGCGCTACTGCCACAGTGTAAAATACAAAACCTTGGCACCTTTGTACAACAAGCTCTCACCAAAACATGTTGGAAGTGGAGCAAAAATATCTTAACAATGGAGAAATATTTTCAGTTTTGTTGTTTGTTTTTAATTGAGAAAGAAATGTGTGTAGATCTGATAAAACTGCTACTGAAGATGTTAGCATCTATGCTTATCTCTGTACAAGCACTTACTTCCCAACTCCTCCTTCTTTGAAGGATGCAGATTGGACTCATTCCCTCTCACTCTAAGAAAAAAAAAGCAAGTTTAGCACAATCTGACCCTGGTGAGGGGTGCAGGACGTCGTGTCCAACACGACTTTGGTATACAATTTAACCTCTAATTTATTTCATGGGTCAATTTGACTTCCATCCACTAAAAACAAGTTTTCTTTTTACCCAAAGTCTTAATCATACTTCCACAAAGTCAACCTAGGCCGTACCCTTGACCCACCACTCTACTCTCACTGTCTGGTGATTGTCGACCTCATGGGGGCGCCAGGCAGAAGCTCTGGTGTCCACAGTTTCCTCTAAAATGAGCTTAAGTGTAATAAGGCCAACAGATACCCCTCAGCAACTGTTGATAAAGCTGGTCATGACGTTAAGGGGACCATTTTCAATATCATCATCAAGTCCGATCAAATCCACGAGTCCTTTGCGTTGTCTTCAGGCCTGCTCATTTAATGTCACCACAGGCCTGTAATGAGGGCCACATTGTGGGGAAAGGAAAGTAACGATGGGATTTTAATAGGCTCACTATGGTCCACTGGCAAGGGAAAACAGTCCTTGCATTAGTTCTCTCGGAGGGAATAATTTAAGTGAGCCAATGAGAGGCCAAGACGCCCGTTGGAGTTCGGTCTTATAGCAGAGCTGGTCGAAGAGATGGCATGTCGTCTTTCAATGTAGATAAGGTGTTTGGAATACATTAACCTTTTCCACATTTGTTTTCTGTGTGTACCCTTTTTTGTTCCACCGTGAAATGAGAAGTCTTTCCTGCTACAGGGCAAATTCAAGGAGCTCACACAGGGGGCTCACGAGGCAGAGACATGTGCCACCTGAACATTAGCCTTCAATCGAAATGAGAAAAGATGAGGGGAGAGGCGAGGAGGGGAGCGAAGTGGAGGGAGATGGAGAGAAAGACAAGAGATGGAGAGGAGACCAGATGGGGGTGGCGGCGGTCTGCTCAGGGTTTTTTCTTGTCGCCCTTGCTCATTCTATCTTTCTTTTTATTCTGCGACTCTCCGTGTCTGGCCGTTAAAACTCAACACCTCAGGCGCTGCAATTATTGGTGCGGTAAAAGATGAAAGGTCACAACTGTTAGCGGAGGAGAAGGAAGTGACAGAATGAGGAGGGAGGACATTCCAACTTTTTAAAGCTTTAAGTGGTAAAGCTCGGAGGAGGAAAATAATGTGATGAAGGCCATCAAAAAGTGCAGTTTATTGACTTTTCAACACAGTAGTTACTGACCTTTTTCATCATTGCTGCCCAAAAGTGTAACCATTTTGTAAAAAATGTGTTTCAAGCAAGTTTTGACCTCTCTCAGTCGCCACTTAAGTAAATAATGCTGTCCTTTTTACCAGCAAGACTGGAAATTGCAAGTGATTATTCAGTCCCAGGTCCAACCATAATCATTATTAACCACCAGAACAAATTTCAGGGATAAAAACACTTTGTTTTTGTTTATTAAATCAGATTCTAAGTCATTAAATGAGGAAATAATTTAACCAACAACACATGGACTGTTTCACATATTTTTATTCAGGGCTGCCTCTGGTCAAAGTGAGGCCCTGAGTACAACCAATAAACCTGCAACCTACTAAAAGAGTTTGATAAGAGAATGATTGCAATTAATCAACATACATATTGAAAGGATATGCACCTCTGTAACCTTGACATGAGATAAATACTGCTAAGGCACAACTACAGCATAAACTACATATGAAAATACAATATAGTGTGTTATACTAATGGTGACTCAAACTGTCATCAATTGGGCAAAATGTAAACAAATTTTAATCATAATATCCTATTTCTCTGTCATAACCCTTGTTTAAGTAGATAGGTTATTGGTGAAGTCTATAACTACACTGATTGTTCAATTTCAAAGATAAGAACATTTCAGTACAATATTTGCTCAGCTCCTCTTGAGAAAGTCTTATCATAAGACCACATTAAGGTATCGGATCCATCAGTACATCAAATCTCTGCTTTTGTATTCCCTTAATGACACTCTCATTTAAGAGGAAAGTCACGATGAAGTAATGAAATGAAAGTGTTATCAATAATGTTATCACATTGTTGAAACTAAATTAACTGAAAGAATGGACTCAGATCACAAAATGATGATGATATATGTGGATCTGAATTACACTTCATAACAATGAAGGGTGATCCCTTCATTGTTAAGAAGTGTAATTCAGATCAGTTTGGATCATTGGTTGGCGCTGATGTGAGGCCCAAATAATTTTGTAATTTGGGGATTTTCAACCATTCAGCATCGTCCTCATTTTTCAAAATAGGAGGTGGCTGCTTAATTGCTTTCCATTAAATTATGTTAGATAATATCATAATCATATTTTAACGGTGTTCTGTAATGATTAATGCACCATAAATCTTATGCAGTGTTTGCATGTTTCAGAATAAAAATATGAATACCTGTGAAGTCTTAGCGTTCTGCTTTAGACCTCTTATACTCTGATTTAGGCCTTAGTAATCAGCTTAATTTCTGACAGCTCCCATGGATTCCTTGTTGGACCCAGCCACTAGATGGCATTCCAGAAATGTTCCCCTCTGCCACCCTCACATCAGCCTCAATATCCAATCCTGTCCTGCTCTGTGAGGAGCTAATGTACGGTATTGTGATGCAAAGTGCTGTAATTACAGTCATTATTATGGTCATTTGCTTTTTTGGCGTGAGAGCGGGGTTCATTAGGCTTTATGACTGGAATATCTTGCGGTGCTGGTCACTGCACTCTCCATTGTTGAGCTGTAGGAAAAGTGTGTGTGCATGTGTGTCTTTGGATTTATGAAATCAGGGCAAGGAGTTCAATGTTAAAACATCTGCACGGGCATGATGTGGTCACGGGCATTGACCCAGAACCTTGTCACACTGTGCATGTTGTAAATTTTTGTCTAAATTGCTGTAAAGCTATATTATAAACACTTTTAGTTGTATAACAGAAGACTATGTTACTAACCACAAAACCTAATTAAAGTACTCAAAATAAAGTAGATAGATATGATAAAATTAGATATTTTATACTTCACAAGACAGAGTTTCCTACATGCTTTAATATAATAAAGCTTAGAAACAGCATAGACATTGTCCTTGAAACATCTGAATACGTTTTCCTACTCAGGAGGATCACACAGGCTTCTTTCTTCTTCATCTGAAATCTTTAAACAAAACAAGTCAGTAATTTTCCAAATCACCAACGCAGATGTTATAAACAACGAAATTTAATAACTTTACAGTGTCACAAAATGCTTGCTAGTTAAGAGCGTAAGAAAAGCCCAGCTTGTTTATGGTCTACATTCTTCCTTTTCAGAGGAAATTTCAGCAATTTTGAAATCAGTATCTCAATGGTAATGTTCCTACACATGAGCATAGGATGTGGGTCACGTTTGAAGTTATCTATATTAATATATGAAGGTAAAAAACAGAAAATATTGGTAAGTAATTTCCAGAAATCGTGGCTACACAGTTCATTTAAATGGCCCGTCAAGCTTTGTTAGGAACTATTCGGCTGCTACATGAACCACGTGACCCTCTTTGTTCTGACCCCTCAATGACGCCACTCTCTCTCTTTCCACAGCTCTGGTCCCATCTAAAGAGGTGGTCTTAGTTTGGACCTAACTGCACCATGGTTTGATTCTTGCCCATCGTGAAAGCATTACTTTGTACAGTCCAGACCTTCGTATCAATGACAGGAAGTTACCACATGTTCATGTCCTGTAACTCTTTCCAAAATTCACTGAGCTGTGGAAGCATAAGGGGAGAGGATGAGACCAGATGTTTGAGTGAAATTTGGTCTGATGACTTTATTAAAATTAAAAGCCAACTCAAAAGAACTTATAAGGATCCTGAGAACTTTACATTTGTTTTCAGAGAGGAAGAAAGAGAGGGGACACGCCTACTTTCTCTTCTCCTGGCACAGCATCGCCATGGGTGCAGGATTCTCTGCAGCTTCCTCCTCCTTTCCTGTTGACGACAATATAAAGTTTCCTAATGATAAGAAAGCTCATACTGCTGAATCAGATTATTCTGCTGGATTGTTCCTGAGGTTGTTACAGCTGGAAGTTCCAACAAAGCATCTGAAATATTACGGTGGCAACAGCATGAATCCTCTCATTCATCTTGTATGTAAATAAACAAGCCTCCACGCACATTTTCAATGTCAACACGCTAACATGCCAATCAGTGTAAAGTATTGAGAACCTACTTATTTGAAGTCGATATGATAAAGGTCTGTCATGAAAAGTCTGTAAGTCAGTGACACCAAAATCAACACCAAATGTATACAAAATAACAAAACTATAAACCATGGTGCGAACCCTGTTCCAGACCTAAAATCAAGCCCACTGACGGGAAGATTGTTCTTTCACAACCAAAAAAAATGCTTTAACCTTAAGGTTCATCTTTCTGCTTTAGTGTACCATTCAGCTCTTTACATTTACCCATCAAAGACAGAATTACATTCATCTCATGACAAGAAGACAGTTTTGTGCTGAAAAATGAAACTTTTGTGTAAACTTTCTGCACGTTAACACATGTTCAGGCACCCGGACATTGTACTTTATGTGTGATTTAAACCTCCCTACACAATATCGCTGGTGCCCCCAAGCACTAATACTCCCATGTTTATTTATATCTCTGGAGCCATACAAAAGATTTTTTTGGGGACAACTGTGTTTGGAGGCTTACTCTTTTAACAATTTATCAAAGACATCAGGACAATATATCCCCACTCAAGAGTGATGAATCCATCCATGGTGTGCAGGGTGTGTGATATTACTAATTAGTGATTTTTTTATTACATTGTTGCCATTTCATTAGACTTCTGTTTTGACCATTACAGAAAGTATCAACTTCCTGTCAGTCTACTAACTAATCCAATGCTCCCAACTTCTACGTTTCTTTTTTTTTTTCAAATATCTTTAACATTTTTTTTATATTATAGAGAAACAACAAATCAAAAGAAAAAAGACACACAAAACAACAGAAATACAAATAAAATAAAAATTAAACAAACTGATAAGAAAGGGGCTTTAATTGTGAGACATTTAACCTACATCACTCACAGTACTGTATAGCAGTATACTTTGAAATCTGTTACTGTCCAGATGATCCAAACGGAAGTCAAATATTGAGAAATTTGTTTGGATTGCCCTTCATCCACATGTTCATACCGAATCCTCTCCACAAGTGAAGTCAATTAGTCTTGACCTGAGGCACAATGTCTGACTTCCAAAGTTTTAGTATCGGTTTCTTAGTAATTGCCATTCCCTACATGGGGGCGTCTGTGGTGCAGTCTGTCAGTAATCAGAAGGTTGCAGGTTCTAGCCCAGCTCTGGCTGTGACATGGGCAAGACACTTAACCCCAACTTGTGTAAATGTAAAGCATGTACATGGGAATGAAAAGGCGTCAATGTGTTTTAGTTGATACTGATGGACAACTGACATAAATATCACCATCAGTGAGTGAATGGGTGTGAATGGGTAGGTGTGACCTGCGGCGTAAGCTGCTTTGAGTCATAAGCTCACGTCCATTTACCATTTACATTATTGTGCTCTAGAGAGACTATGATTTTCTAAAACTGGAGATTATCCAAATAATGCTGTCTCTGGATCAGGTTTGAACATACAAGCATACATTCCAGAAAACCAGTTAAAAACCTCACGCAAATAATTATGCAGTCTTGGACAAGTCCAAAAAGGTGGGACAAAAAGCCCTCAGCAGGTTTACACTGATCACATAAGGAAGAAATGGCAGGAAAAATTTTTGTTCCATGAGGATTTATAATAATAAAGCCTGTGAATCAGTAACTTTACTTGTTTTTTGTAAAGGTTGTGTTAAATCAGGAGCACCCAAAGGTTAACAAGAGAAAGATCTGTCAGTACCTAAAAGAATTATAAAGAGGTTTGAGTTGCATTATGTTGCCCTTTGTGGCATTTGGGACAGAGCCTACTTCCAGGAGTGGAGAAAAGTGCATCTGAAACAATGAATGTATTTTACTTTTTTTTTTTTTTTTTTTAACAAATTTAATTGAATGGTTCTTTTTCTCCCACTAGCCAAGGCTTAAGAGAGCAATATTCAGATGTGAAACGGATTTTCATCATTAATTTGTGTGATTTTATTTTTTTTTTTTCTTATCAAGATCTGTTGAATTTTAATCCTGATATGGTTTTCTTAAATGGAGTTCTACTGAAGGGTCTTCAGTGCATTCTGTATAAGACACTTTAAGAAAAGGTCAGGGGCTTACAGCATTGTACATTTAATTCAGCTAAATTTTGTGTAGAAGAAAATGAGAAAGGTTAAAATGACTGTCATTACCTCTCTGATTTAACACAATTCGCAGCTTTGCAGGGTCTTTAAAATAATTGAAAAACGCATCTTTTTCTTTCAGCTGCACCATCAGCGCCCACAGACTCACAAGGATCTTTGAAAATCCTTGGATTAAAAGCAAAGACTCGAAAGAAGGACAAGGTGAGAGCGAGCAAATGAGGAGATGGGTGTTAAAAAGGATGGATTTGGATGGTGACTGCTCGGGCGATTGGGTTGTAAGGAGAAGATGAAAGACAGGTACTGCAGGCAGAGAAATAAGCAGAAAGACCATCAGAGTATAAGAGACAGCAAATGGGCAAATTGGAGGGAAGGTGAAATTAAGCAAAGAGGGAACGACTGAGGCAAAAGGGAGTCTGGGAGATCTATATGCCAGGGGAGGAGTGCTGTATTTCAGGCCCAGTGCCTTTGTGCCATTTGAATCACTGCAGGTTTCTCATGCCCCAGGCTCTTCTATATAAAGCTCAGACAGCTGCTGGATTTTCCACATTACTGCCATGGAATTGGATTAATACAATGCCCATCCATGTTTTCACCATCATCAGGCAGCATCTGGAGGGAACCCGCTCTCTCAGGTCACCGGCCACCTGTCTCCTTCTCCTTATTGTTATGGGCGACATTAGCCGGTATGGGGGATGTATGGCACATCATTACAGAGCAGGTTTATCATTTAATATTGTGTTCCCCAAAGGCTGCAGGTCGAATTAATAGCTGTTATGATTGCATTCCCTCTCGACACACTGGTAGAGGAGCACTCTACATCATATGTTAATGAAAAGGTGGATTTTAGGGGTTCAGTATGTTCAGGTAATAAACATTTAGAAATATTCATCTGCTAAACCTGCGCAAGTGAGTCAAGGATGTGCTGGTTAATTAGCAAATGGAAAACACATCATTTTAGGAGGTGACAAAAAATCAATGATTAAAGTGAAGGTGATAAAACATGAACTAAAAATCATTTTAATTGAAAAAAATAAGTTATTCAATAAATCTAAGGTCAGTTTGATTAAATTAAGTGTTGCTTCTTGGGGAAAAAAAGGAACCAATGTCATTTATTTTAATTGTTTTATTCAGCATGTATGATTCACAGCCCACAGATTTCATTAATCTTTTGGAAGAAAGGGACCTCAAGGTTGAAAGTGGCAAAAAGTTGCAATAAAAACTGAGGTACTAACAACGGATGTCAGTATAACATTTTTTAATTAAAATATCAAGCAATGAAAAAAATTACTGCCGAAATAGGTTTTTGATAATAAGTTGCCCTAAAAAGGGTTTTTTTATGCAATTACACAAAGTGTTTAATTTGACTTTCAAACTTCAATCTGGCTCCAGATCTTTCAGTTTGTATTAGAACCGATTATTCTGTAATTGCTCTGTAGAAAATTAAATCAAGACTTTGACAAATGTGACAAAACTATAACTGAATCATTTCACACCAAGTCTTGTATATGTAGAGCAATGATTCTCAATTGGTGAGTCATGACCCAAAAGTGGGTCGCAGACTCTTTTTCAGTGGGTCGTGAGCCTTTGTCTGGGAAAAAAAAAATCAGAAAAAAATCCATAGCTTTTATTTTGAAGGGGATTTTTATATGCGGTGGAGTGCCATCTTTCGCACTCGTTAACAACATGTGGCAATAAAACCCTGTAATGCTAATCAACACAAGCTCAACTGGCCAGGATTAAAAAGCATTAAAAAAATAAAATCATCATCAAGATCATCAGAGCTACCGTCAATGTTAAAGGATAAGTTCGTTTTTTTGACACCTGGACCTTATTTTTAGGATTAAATACGCTCGTAGACTCACCCAGACAATTTTGGCCGAGCTCGGAGCCGTTTTCGAGCAATTTAGATCCATCCGACAGCGTTTTTTCTCATGCCATAGTAGCGGACGGGGCCAGAAATCGAAGCCCCTAAATCAGACATTATCTGCTGCAAAACTCACTCCTCCTCTGTTGCCATTGCCGTGCAATGTCCACAACAGCACCACCAGTTAGCCCCCGTTCTTGGACGTGCAGTGGTTGCTTGTTCTCTGGCAGGAGAACTCGGCTCTTTCCCTCTGCATCCTCCTTACAAATGGCTCCTCGTCGGTATATTCTGGCTCAAAACGATACGGGCATCCATTATACTCAAAGTCGTCGTCAGACACTTCTACATTGGATAAATATTCCGCCATGTTGCACAAAAATAGCTGTGTAGCCGTGTAGCCTAGCAACAACAGCGGCTCTACTCAGCTGCGCTCTTGCGGTGATGGATGACCATCACAATGAAGTTGAGCTGACATGGTGATAACAATGGCCATTCATTTATAAAATGTAGCTGAAATGAGCGAGTTTCGCAGCAGATAATGTCTAATTTAGGGGCTTCGATTTCTGGCCCCGTCCGCTACTATGGCATGAGAAAAAACGCCGTGGGATGGGTCTAAATTGCTCGAAAACAGCTCCGAGCTCCGCCAAAATATTCTGGGTGAGTCTACGAGCGTATTTAATCCTAAAAATAAGGTCCAGGTGTCAAAAAACCAAACTTATCCTTTAAAGAGGCAGGAAAAGTATTTTCATGCATTTTCAGGCTATTAAAAATGATAAAAGAGTGAAAATCCCCAACAACAACAACAACATTTCATCTTTAAAAATTCCTATTATTCTTTCAGTAAAGTTGTTGCATTTTTTTATCTTAGTATTTTCTTGAATGAAAATATTTACAACTAATAATTCAAAACATCTTTTTTGTCATCCTCGTCAACATTTTTGTACAATTTTGGACTTTTTTTTGCCAACATTCTTATTCGCATTATTTAAATACTAACAAAAACAGCTCCAAAAATGACAATCACACAGTTTAAGAATTAATTCAGTAGTTAACTCCAGCTAAGACGTCTTCTTACTCCAGTCTCTGGCTTCTCTCTCTAAAACTATAATCAATGTGAGCCTCATACAGCTGCTGAATACGACTAAAGAAAACACTTTTTCCTAAAAACCAGATGGTGAAATTCATGATTTATGACACAAGTATGAAATGTAAATGCTTTAAACATCATCACATTGGTGGCATCTACAATTTTGAAGTTATAATGACAAAAAAAGTATGTGTTTAGTGGTTAATTACATAAAAGTATTTGGGCTGAAAGTTATTATACTCCATAGTATATGTAGAAATATATGTTTGGCTCATCATGCTCCAGCTGTTGTCCTTTTTTCACAACCCAAAAAACCACACTCAAAATACTGAGTACATTGAGTACATTTTAGAGTTATTACTTTTTTACTTTACAGAAGTAAAGTTTTAGTACTACTAACTGTATTTAAGTAACCTGACATGCCAAATGAACAGTTCCATATATCCACCACAGAAATATTTCACTTGTTCATCTGGAGAAGAACCCATAGAAAATGTTTTCAGAGGACTGAACCTTCAAAAACAGCTGCAGCTGGTGATTGGACGATCGTTAAGCCAGTCACACTCGTCACAGACCAATCCACATCAAGCTACAGTATGACGTAGCAGCTAGACCCTGATGTTAGCCATTAGCTTAAACTGTGTTTCAGTCCTTAGACTATCGTCTTACACTAAATTATACAACACAGATGTATCATTTATGACTTAAATGTGACGTGAACCTTATCAACAACAATCCCCACCAAGTTCTCCCAGTAAACTTCCGAGGAGAGCATATATTGACAGGTATCGGTGAGTAACCAAGACTACCATAGACTAACTGGCATCGTCCAGGGAGGATTTTCACATCTCTCCCAGTTTCTAGCAGTGATTCGCAGTCTGGGAGAAGAGCAAAAACATGATTTTCCAGAAGAAATGCTTACGTGACGTTCTTTGCTCCTCTTTTAAAGAAGAAATTAAGTCAATTTCTGATAAAACCGCAGATATTGCTGCAACCATGGGGACTGCTTCAGAAGCCGCCATTGTTTTCAAACATGCAGCCACTTCCTGGTGTCGTCATGTCTTCAGTTTTCACTCCTCTTCCCTGACTGGGCATCTGGCCTTTGGTCATGAAGCCATTGAAGATTGGAGCTAGGCAAGTTGGATCTGCATAATTTCAGACAATGAATCAGGCAGGCATAGTTGCCAGGTCTGCTTATTATAAGTGACTTTGGGCTTCTTTTTATGAAAAGTTCCTTGTAAATATTGGCAGTTGCATGTTGTGGTTTATTTTTGGCTTGTCCCAAAAGTGCAGTTGCTCATTTTGGCTTGTTTCGCCTCCAAACCCAGGAGGGATCAGATGCTCACTCTACTACCAATATAAACCAAATTCAGAAGTTAAACAAACTATTTTCTCCCACTCCAAACACAAATATAAATTTTACTGTAAGAAGAGGGGCAAAAATGATGTTTCCAAATCCTTATAGCCAGAATTAAATGTATTTCTAATGTAGCTATTACTGTTTTCACCATAATAAAGCTGTAGAGGATCAATATAAAAACATAAAAGACTGACTATGTCTGTTTGGTTTCAAAAATCAAGGTTAGACAGACATTTTAGAGATTACAGAGTTATAAATAAAAGCTGCCCCTTCCTTCACTTCTGTATAAAGAAAAGGATGTTCCACCTCCAAAAAAAAAGGATGTTGAACCATGAGTAAAAGCACGTATCCTTTTTCAGCCCTGCTAAAGACTGATGCACTTCATCTCAAAGTAAGATAACAGCCATAATGGCTGGCAGAAAATAATCCAAAGCATTCAATGTTACAAATTTAGCTCTGGTACAGGAAGATCTGATTGCTTCTACTATCATCATACAAGGTCTGAAAAGGTACATCTGGATTAAACAGTATGAGATCTAATGCATAAAAAGCCCAAATTGATTGAAATCATGATGGTTTGAAAGCCCATATGCTGAGACATTTCTCATGAACATTCCCTCACTTCCACCATCTCTTGTCTGAATTATCAAGATATCTGACCAGGGTCACATCTAACAGCTCATATCAGACAGCCTCGAGCTGCTGAGGAACACCTCAATTACCACATTTCCATCACGCCCTCTCCCATATGTACCATCTCACACATGCATAAGTGTCTCTGGAACACATTTGCAAATTGTTAGGTCCTGATGGCGGCACTTTATTTGACCAGGAAACTGGCGCAAATGGAAACTTGATTAGAGAGGGACACCTTTTTATGATGACCCTGTGGGGGTGAAAATTCTTGTACACAGCATGAACACACTTTACAAACCCACAAATTGCAATTTTTATAGATGCCTCTGTTTTGACAATTCTTAGAGGTCCCAGGTCCTTCCAAATCAATTTCCTTTGCTTTTAATGTTGTTAGAAAAGACTCGGGGAGCAGAAGAGCATGACAACTTTTACAAAACTCTGTTTATGGAGAAATGTACAATTCCCCTGTAAAGAAAATCCACCTTTTAACTTCCTGGGGTTTATTCTGTAACAGTCTCCACCTAAATGTGTGTTTTCTGATTGTCACAGGCAGACAACATGACTGTTTCGAAAGTACGCAGCCTGTAACCCATCCTCCATCCTGAAACCACCATCCAATGTTCTTAGGAGAGGGCAGATTAATGTCAAATCGCCTTCGAAAAGCATGCTGCACCATGGCAACCGAATTCGTTTTCACGAATTAGAGAACGCAGAATGCCTTTTGCTAAGGACTCGCCATTCTGAGGGTAAACAAACAACTGAACGTTGCCAGAGGAACGATGCGACTATAGCGCCCCATGGCAGCCATTCAAAGCTTAGAAAACTCCTCTTTCAAATGGTCACCGACTCATTCCATGACGATGCTTGAGAACTGAAGCAATGCCTCATGAAATCAGTTCATTCTTTTTGAATAACCCTATAACGGCCCTGCTTTTACATCTTTTGGTGCAGTTGGATGAAGCTAAAGCTGGCTATAAGCTACCGTTATATTCAATTGTGCCAGTTTGGGGAGAAAAAGTTTCCTGGATTGCTTTAAATTAAGTAAAAACATAATCCGTTGCAAGTGCTGAATAGAACAGAGTAAATACCAAATGCTAGGACACGAAGTACAGCTTAAAGCTATACTGTAGTTAATGTTGAAGGTAAATGTCTTAGAGCAACAAATGAAATTTAGCTATTGTGCAAATTCCGGGACATTTACATCAATGCTAAGTGCTGATTTTCTGATCAATATGCACTGTCCTAATTCAGGAAATTGCATAAATAGATCATTACTGAACACAATTGTCATACATTGCATGCTTCTCTCACATCGTGCAGGCAAACTTTACACAAAATAATTTCAAGCCAGATTTTTAACCCAGTTTCTCAACAGTCAGGAGAGTGGGGTGTGACTCAGTTCATGGCTTGCTGGAACAGCTAATTTATCCAATCAATCCTGCGGTGTCAGTACAATTGTTTTACTACTCACAATCAGATAAGAACTATGGAGTTAGAATCATGACAAAGCCTCACAAACACAAAACATGTTGTACTCACGCCCGATTCACAAACTAATGCATTTTGTTTTGCAAACAAGAAACATATCCATCAAACAAATACATCATGCTTCAGAAACAAATAAAGTACCAAAAAAATATTCTTCAAGTACAACAAACAATTCCACAAGTACAAAAAACTGTCACGTGACTTTTGACACAAATTTTCCACCTTGCAGATCCATACACAAATGCACTCTGATCCACACACATGCCAGTAAAGTTTCTAAGCAATGTCCTATAATTACACTCCACAGCAGTAGGTGGTACTGTTGATTCAATTTAGGACTGCCAATTAGGCTAACTTCACTTTTCATTCTCTTTCTAACTTAATTAAATTAAACTATGGACACACATAATGTTAATAACTTGATATGTCTTAGTCTTAAAATGGAATTTTGAGGAGAGGACGACCTCTGTCCACACACATCTGTCCTGGCACTGTCTGAGGAGTCGTGTTAAGTTACTGCAGGTACAACAAACGCCCTGCTTTCACTGCTTCACATTGAATGGTTTGATACAACAACTTAACAGGAGGCTTTTATTGTGAAAGTGTACAGGAAGTGAAATGCGATCAGAAGCGCAAACGTCTTTTTAGCGGCGCAGTAATTCCTATTTGACATTAGGTGAAGACGTGGTGATATTAAGCACTGATTTGTTCATGTAGCAGGTACAGGAGGTTAATGTTTGATCAGAAACAGCCACAGTGGGGGTTGTATACTGCAAACAAACCGGCTTTGTCCATCTCGATCTGCACTTCACCTCCAACTGGCGAATATCAATGCTTTTACATGCTGTGCAGTGTGGTGAAAAACACTAACATCAGGAATTCTATAGTGAACACTTTGAAGAAAGACTGCTTAGGTTTATTTTTTTAATTAACTTCCAAGTTGATGTGAAGTGGCAAAGTTACAGAGGCCATAGTTTGATTTAATTAAGTTAGAAACTGAATGAAAAGTAAAGCTAGGCTAATCAGCAGCCTTAAATTGAATCAACAGCACCACCTGCTGCTGTGGAGTGTGAATTGCAGGACATTGCTTAGAAACTGTAATGACGTGTGTGTGGATCAGAGTGCATTTGTGTACGGATGAAGCTGGATGAAGCTAAAGCTGGCTATAAGCTACCTTTATATTCAATTATGCCAGTTTGGGGAGAAAAAAGTTTCCTGGATTGCTTTAAAATTAAGTAAAAGCATGATCAGTTGCAAGTGTTGAATAGAACAGAGTGAATACCAAATGCTAGGACACAAAGTACAGCTTAAAGCTATACTGTAGTTAATGTTGAAGGTCAATGTATTTACCTGCCTTAGAGCAACAAATGAAATTTAGCTATTGTGCAAATTACGCTCTCTCTGTGCTTCTCTCACAATTGCAGGACATTGTTCAGAAACTTTAATGGCGTGTGTGCGGATCAGAGTGCATTTTCTGTACGGATCAGAGTACATTGGCGTGTGGATATGCAAGGCAGAAAATTTGTGCCAAAAGTCACGGGACAGTGTTAAGATTGTGACAAAAGTCACATTACAGTTCTTCGTGGTTGTAGAATTGTTCTTTGTACTTGAAGAATATTTTTTTGTGCCTTTTTATTTGTTTCTGAAGCATGGTGTATTTGTTTGATGGTATGTTTCTTGTTTGCAAAACAATATGCAGTAGTTTGTGAATGATGTTTTGTAGTTGCAAACCACACTGAGTTTGTTTGTGAATCTTTGGGCGTGAGTACAACATGTTTTGTGTGTTTGTGAGGTTTTGTCATGATTCTAACTCCATACAGAACCTCTTTCAGGCTAATTATTCCTACCTAAAGTCTGTTATTCAGGATTCCAGGTTGGGCTGCCTACAGTGTAATACCTGGGATAGTGAATAAGACAGGCAGACAGGGAGGCATGAAAAATAGCTTTGTGCTTTTACAATTCACAAACATCACAGAAAACGCAAAAAAAGACAGCCAGCTAAGGATGTTAATGGTAAGGGTAATGAAGTATGATTTACTGTTGGTCAACATTTCTTTAAAAATGTAAAAGGAGATTTTAGCCCTTGTTCTCTTAATCTGTGTTTTGTTTGTTTGTTTTTCAAACAAAAACAGCACTGCAAAATGAAAAATTGTTCATTTTTTTAAAAAAAAAATATCATTTGGTTGTTTTGAACATTCATGCTTTGTCAATATCAGTTTTAACATTAAAAAATGGGCAACAAACAAAAAAACTAAAAAACGATGCTAATAATTACAATAATGGAAAAAGCAGAAAAAGTTCAACATGTCATGTGGCACAGTAATCTTTTATCTGGATTACTCTGTTTCCATAATTGTGGAAAGCTGTAATTGTTGAAATTCAAATTTGATCAATTGCCCAGCTCTAGACTGAATCAATGTTGACATTTTTTTGATGCACCACTATGAAACAGGTTTATGTTTTGCTTTAATCACCTGAACATCTAGGAAAAAGACCCCATTGGGAGTCAGTGGGAGACCGAGCAGGCCATAACATTGGTTCAGCTACACATAGCAGCAGGTAGAACACACACACATATTCTTCAGCAGAAGTGACAGCTTTGCACTTTTTTAGGGAGGCTTATGTGATACATCCATTTTATTTGCATCACGTAGGTTCAGGCCCTTGATAATATGATTCACCAGCCCAAGAGTTGGACTTTAGCCCGGGTAAGTGTAGCAATGTAACAGTTTCTTTTTCGGCCCCACACATTCAAGCGTTTCTACTAAAAATTCTGCACCACAGCCTCGACATCTGCTGAACTCCAGAGGGACCACCAATATCATTTTCATGCTTCCTCTCCATCCCTCTCGGGGATTGCAAAGCGGAGTAGACAGCAGTGTGAAGCTAAGAAAAGTATTATATTTTTTTTATTCTTTATAGCAATCTGTTTTTTACTCCTTTCCTTGAGTGTTTGCATGGTCTTCAGACATCCTTCACCCGTGTGGCTTATCAGGTCCAGTAGGGTTTTCTTTTTAAAGAGGTGAAGAGAAGAGAAAACTTTGACACTTTAGTTTACCCCATCCAGCCACTCCTGGGCATGGCAGAGTTGTGAAGGCAGATAGGAAAACATCCTTGACATTCTATAATGGCTTTCTCGGAAGATCAGGTCATTTCTTTTTGACAAACAAAATCTCATATAACCTCAACTCTATCGCTGTTAGCCAGACGATCACCACGGAAACCAGCCTGGCTGAGCTGTGCACTTTCAGCTGAGTATCACGGGGGAGATTGCTTCTGTGGGGCAGATCATTGGCACACTTGGAGCCCAGTTCAGACAAATTCTCTTTGGCTCATTGTTTTGTATTGTTTTGGTCCTAAAGTCAAAAATGCCAAGTAATAAAAAGTTCTGCTTGAGCTTAACTGCAGTACATACCTCAACAAACATATATAAATTAAAAACAGAATACAGCAACTAGCAAGTCATTGTTGATCTTCATTCAATTTGCTCTCTGTATTATAGAAACAAAGTTAGTGAGTTAGGCTACCCATAACACGAGTCATGTTTGACAGCATCTTATAAACCATTAAATATATGATCATATTTACCAATATATATCATGTCCTGGGATACTAATGTAAACAAACCTAGAGTACAAAGAAGAGGGGCTGTGCTGGTTTTTAAAGTTAACAAGAGGGTTGTATTAAGGGAGTGGGTGGTTTTAACATTGCTGCAGGCAAGAGCAAAGGGTCAAAAACTCTTTGCGGGTCCTGAATGTAGCTGGCACCTTCAACATGGAGTTGACAAATGTCAGTGAAAAGGGGGATAAAAGCTGGATTTTGGCAGGAGTGGACACACATGTTGAGGATGCAGGCAGGAGAGAATGACAAAAACAGTGGGAGCAGGTCATGGTCTGAAATCCAGCCACAGCAGGACCAACAAGGAGTCCCACACAGGGCTCTACAGCAGACCAAAGACAGCTGGAAGACTTACATTTTTTTTCATTAAATGTTGATAACATAGTTGATTAAAATGATTAATTAAACATTACAGTGTTTTTATTAAAGGTCCCATATTTTGCTCCTTTTCTGCAGTTGAACATGGATCCTTGATGTCTTCATGAAACGTTAGTAACATGCTCTGGTCCAAAGAGCCTATGAATAAAGCGCAGCTGCCTTCTTTCCACGCTTACATAACCGCTCTGCTCAGAATGGCTGGTTTTGAGGGCGGTCGCCTTAATATTCTAATAAGCCAGAGCAACTTTGGCAATTCATGCACAGCGTGACCACAGCGCTCTAGCGCTCCAGCCACACGCCGCTTCCAGTCCTGAACACATACAAACCCTTAATTCATGCCGGTTACCACACGGTACCACGGTCACACACGGTTACAACAGCAAAGCTCTTTTCCCCCAAACATCACAGGCTAACGCACAACATGCTTACCACAGTGGGACAGCTGCAACTCAGCCTACCTTCCGGGCAAACATTACCACAAACGAAGGGGTAATGGGGTGGGTAAAGGACTGATTATATTCAGCCAACTGTTAAACTTCTCTTCCTGAACACACATGAACCCTTAATTCATGACGGTTACCACACACGGCTACAACAGCGAAGCTCTTTTCCCACAAACATCACAAGTTAATGCACAACATGCTAACCGCAGTCTAGTCACCGTAGTGGGACAGCCGTGACTTAGCCTACCCCCCAGGCTAATGTTAGCAGAAACGCAGGGGTAACTCAGGTAGATGAATCAGGTTAGGTTATGCAAATGAAAATATACTGCTACGTAACAGTATATCCACAGACTAAACAGCTCGCCAAATACCATGAGTTTACATTTATGCAGTCTGCTAAATACAGGTTTTGTTGTCTACTATCACATTTTGTGGTCTGGGAGGAAGGCCAAATACCCAAAAATGTGTTCAAAAGCCTTAAAAAGTGTTTTTTGCATAATTTGTCCCCTTTAACACCTAGTTTTGACAAGGTTTCTCTCAGATCTTAAGCTTGATGTGAAGGAGTTTGGAGTGTTATCAACTCTTACAAACTTAACTTAAACACTGCAACACTGTAGACATGTCCAAATAGAGGCTGTCAGTGATGTGGAAAAGTAGAGAGCAGCTTTAAAGTAAGATTAATTCTCAAGACCACTTCTTTCAGGTGAGTTTAGCACAGTTCTTTATGTCATAACAGGGATCAATTTCTGTGTTCATTTGTACTTGTGACTACTCAAAAGGTTCATTGATACTAATTTATGAGCCAGGGAAAACTACAACAGAACTTGGATTATCTGCAGTGGAGGCACATTTGAGTTTGTGTTACTCTCCTTGTAGTCAAATAAACTCCTCCTGCAACAGTGGTTGTCTTTATCCTTGCCCAGGATGAATGTCACCAGCCCCCCGCACTTGCCCATAGAGAATTTCCGTGGTTGTTCGCTGCTGCATTCACACTTTGGTTTATCAGGACTTCACACTGAAAAAATACTGGGGAGGCACAAGGTAATTACCTAAGTAAAGTCTGTGTGAAAAACTCGGCTGTTTCGTTCACAAATACAACTCATCTAGGCAAAGTCCAGATAATTTCAGGGCTTTACAGAGCCAACCTAAGTGTATATCCATGTTCAATAAATTAATAAATTATAAATAAACTCTATTAATCCTATCAGTGATTAGTCATAGAGTGACATTAACAGGCTGTGACATTAATTTTAGCGGTAGCCCATTGTGTGGTCTGTGTTTGGGTGGTTATCCAGGAAACATATGGACAGTGGCAGACTGTGAGTGTCGGAGGGGCAGGGGCACAAGGGATTAAAAGGGCACCAGCTGTATGCCATGAGGCACAAGAGCATAGAAAGAAGTGATGCATATGCTGTGGTCTTTTTGTGATTGAGAAATAAAATGGAACTCCTAAACTCCTCATAATAGAGCACACTATGGAGTAATTATTTAACCATTTAGGGAAAAAGTGGCGTATTCAGCTTCTTTTGTTAAAGTGCATAAATGTAAGGGCATGTAAAATGGACCTGCACTGATTCTCCCCACTCAATGGGTGGTGTAGACATCACCTCATGTTGTTTTCTCCACTTGAAGGGTAACTCGGGTAGTCTGGAAACACATTTTCCTAGTAAAAGGTTTCATAAGAGGAGTGGTAGGGCACCCTAAAGGAACACTTGGGCAGATCTGTCCACTTAGAGAGGCCACTTGACAAACCTGTAACTGTCAGGAGCTTCAGGCTAAGAGGGAAAACTGGACCAAAATGCAGGTACAATAGATGCGGGCAAGCAGGCTGATGCAGAAAATCCAAGGATATTTGATCACAAAGGAGCTGCTTGGTCCAAGGATGGCAGGCAGACAGCAAAATAGTCCAATACACAAAAACAGAGTTCATCAGAACCAAAAAAAGAAGAAAAAGAAGAACAGACAACCAACTGCCAAACTTAAAGGGAAACTGGCTAGCTAAAGAGCTTTTTAAAACCAACATCACAAATTATTTCACAGCATTATCTGAGCGCAAAACTGGGGACAAACATGGATCTTCACCACAAGCTGGCAGGAAGGAGAGAGGTTTCAAATATTGATAACTAATATTATTTAGGTGCCAGAACAGAAGGCTTGGGGTTCTATTAAGCCTGAATTCAATAAGTCAGATTCCCAGAGAGAAAGTGGCTTCACATATTCAAAGATATCTATATAATTTTCCATCTGTGTCTTAAACAAAAAAAAAAAAAAAACTTTTTAACTAGAATAGGCTGACATTTATGGATGACCATATGGCCTCCAGCTAAGCCCCAACAGACACATGGGAGAAGTTTACAGAATCAAACAGAGACTACAAACCTAAACCTATAGAACTAGGACAAAAATGCAGACAGGATGACAGAAAAAGAAATCTGGACTTCACATCAACTCGTGAAAATAACTAATAAAAAGGAAATAAATGACCAGCTCATGACAGGAACACCTTTCTCCACAAGAGGGCTGTCTACAGTGTAATCCATACTGTAGGGGTTGGCTTCTTCAATCTGTAGACCCACTACACCAGCTGCATGTCAGAGGTTGTCCCATATCTAAATGGTGCCATTACTTAAGTTCCCTTTCTCTAGTCTTTTTCTCTTTTGCTGGCTTAGGTTCATGTACTGCCTCCCGTTTTCTCAATATTCATTGTTTTCCTATTAAAATGAGTTGTTTGACTCTAAAGCAGCTGAATGATGAACTTTGCATTTCTAGTACTAGTATTTTTTGCATACAATAATGAGGGTTCCTAGTGCCGTAAGAAAGATAAGACTCTTCAGTTTATAGTATTGTGTTGTATTGTGATATACTGTATAGACACCCATGTATCATGATACATATCATATTGCCAGACTCTTGCCAATACACAACCCTAGTTTAAAAAAAGAGGCAAAAGTAAACGCCAACTTTTAACCCTTTGGACTCTTTCACAGCACTTGGTACATTATTGAAATAATTAAAATCAGCCCTGTCTTTGCCAGATCATCACCTCCAGTGTGTCTATGTGCAGTGATTTTGGAGAATCTTTCCTCTTACACTATTGCCAGTATAAAAACATACAGATAAATGAGCTGTGTTGGGTATTTTTGAGTTTGAGTTGATCAGTCATTCTGCTGTTTGTGAAGTAATTTTCATCATGTAAACATCAGTGAGTATCATGCAAACATGATCTTTTTGTTGATATTATCAAGATCATTTGGTTTGAACTTTTATTACAGGAATTACCACTACTGGTCAAGTTTACATATCTTATACAGATCTGTTCATCGCCACTGTCATTGATACAGACAGTGGAGCATCTAACAGCACTAATCCACTATTTGCTACTCTCTCTTTTTTTCTCACTGAGAGGGGCCCCTTTAAAAGTAAAATTCAGACCATTTGATTACTTTCTATCTGCCTTTTTTTAACCAAGATCATTGATTTCTCCATAGTGCAAATCACAGGGCAAAGTTTCTGTTCAATAAATCATTGTTAACATCAAGTGAATGCTAAATACAAAGTCGATGCTTTCATTTGCTAATTTATCTATTCTACTTAAACAACCTTAATTACAGCCTTATTTTTAGGCAAAAATGTTAAGTAGTTGATCTGTCATACCAAATGGGACTTTGGAAACTGGTATTAATATGACCATGCCTAACATTCTGACAACTGACAGGTGGCGTGAATAACACTGATTATCTTCTCATCGTGGCACCCGTTAGTGGGTGGGATGTATTAGGCAGAAAGTGAGCATTTTGTTCTCAAAGTTGATGTTAAAAGCAGGAAAAATGGGCAAGCGTAGGTAGACAGTGCATCACAATTTGGTGCGTATGGGGTTGTTCAGCTGCAAAACAGTCAGGGTAGTAGGTGATCATAATGTTGTGCCTGATTGGTGCAGATTGACAGATTTTATCTCCTGATCTGTTTTTATAAATTTCACTTTTAAAATAGTCCACAGCTCCCAACACCATCAACTTTGAGGCTGGTTAAATAAAACACAAGACAATGAGAATTAAATCTTCACCTTCTCTCCCTCATGTGTAATTAGATGCTAAAGGCTATTCCTGGTCACAGTCCTGACACGGGTTAGGTCCTTGACATCACATTACTTGTTCAGTGTGTGTCTTAAAGCCACCACTGTGACTGTGAGAAAAGGTCAGATAATTATGTGTCCTGTCCTGGCCAGTGTCACATCCCGTGTAACATGAAGGTCACACACCATCAGACGTCCTCACTTACTGCTTCGCCCTTTTAAATGTCTACCCCTTTGCAACAGTGTGTGCTGTGTAACTTTAGTCTGTGACCAGATGCCTCCTTTTATTATGTCTTCATCTCCTACTGCCACAAATTAAATTTTACTATAAGAGCCACAATTGCTTCTACATTGGAGAAAATGAAGCTTTAAAAGCACTTTGGAGTGTTAAAAAAGGATTCTGCTGCCATTTATTTTATTGCTTTCAGTTTAGTAACGGTGTGAGAGCCAGAATAGGAGGCAAATTAAACAGGATTGGGCAGGACAGAAGAAACATCACAAATCTTTAAATGTATACAGGCATGCAAATGTTTCAATATTGTAATTAACAACCAACAGTCTTATTATTTAGTCTATTAAGTTTATATCACCTCTCTCTGAGCTTCTAATGAATGTCTCATCTATTATAAAACATGTCTGACTTATCTTCTCTCATTGATTTTACATGCTGACTTTATACTCTGCCAATAAGAGTTTAACTTCTCCGCTGTGGTATTGATTTTGTCATTACACATTTTCTCATTACACAACTGTTGGTGATAAATATAAACATTTTTGAGTGTTCATTTAAACAAGGTCCCAAAGGAGTAATTTAAGAGATTTATAAATCCTGGATTTACCAAGAAACTGATATTAAGGTTTTCTCTATTGTGCAAAAGTTTAAAATTAAATGAGCAAGACCCATTAAGAGCTTATAAACCAATAAAACTATCTTAAATTCTATTCTAAAGTTACAGGTAGCCAAAGCACACTTTAAAATCTCTGTAATGTAGGCTCTCTGTCTGGTTTTTTTGATAGAATTTGTTGAACATTGCAGTAATTAATTGTACAGGTCATAAAAGCACGAGTAAAAGTCTCTGCACTGGCTTGAGAGAAATTGGTACATCCATCCAGGACTTCACGCCTAAAATACAGTTTAAAAGGGCATCGTTTGGGCCTGCTTCCTCAGGAGACATGGCAATGTAGAGATGTGTATCATCAGCAAAATTGTGAATATTGATGCTGTGATGTTAAAGCCCTCAAAAGTCTCAAATAGTTTTTTTTTTTTTTTTTTCATTTTGACAGTTTAGCTTTATTGCTAAACTTTGGGGAAAAAAGGGAAAAATATGAATATAACTTTTATATATATACACACTGGCATATGATGCTTGTTTACATGGTTATAAATTGAATTGTAACATCAGTCTAAGTTTGGATTGGTAGGAAATCTTCAAAAATGAAACAGTCTTTTCAGTGGAATCCCAAAATTAATTCATTATGGGTATGTAATTGTGTCAATCAATCAATCAATCAATCAATCAATCTTTATTTGTATAGCGCCAATTCATAACAAGTGTTATCTCAAGACACTTCACAATAGAGCACAAAGCTCTTCATATTATGGATACACATATATGCATAGATACATATATACATATATAAAATACACATATACATATATATACAAACATATACATCCAACACCCAACATGAATCCATATAGCCAATTATGAATCCCTCCATCATGGCGGCAAGAAAAAACCTTCTGTTAAGCAGCAGGAAATCTTGAATGTGGACCCCAGTCTCATGATGAACAGCAAATCCACACGATGCTGTGTCGGGTGTGTGGGCGAAGGGAGGGAGGTAAGTGGAGACAAGTGGACTGAAGTAAGAACTAAAGCTAGTGACAGATCAATGGACCAATCATAGACCTGTCGTCATCAAATTTGTTTCTGCTGCAAACAAATTTATTAGAGGTTAGCCTCTTGAGATGCTACAACTTGTTTTCAGGAGGGTCCTCATGTCTGTGTGGTTATGGTGATAATTTTATAGAAGTATAATCAACACAGATTATAATCAGAACAGTGTTTTTTTGTCATGACAAAAAAAAAAAAAAACTTTCAACCAAGCAAACCAGAGTTTGTTTGGTCTGGACCAGATGTGTGAGGCATGAAAGTGACCTCAGTGTTGTTAAATACTCGCCTCCATGTGAACAAGGACTTGTCTGACACACTAGTAATCCAGGTTATGGTAAAATTAAAGGAAACTGATGATAATATCGGATGGCAGTTTTTTAAACTAGATTTTAGGATTTTTTTAAGAGTCAAAATTGAGGTTTTCAAGGATTGAAGGGCCCACCGCTCAATACAACAGATTAAAAAATACAAATATTTGTCATTGTTGGCAAAGGAATCCCTGCATCAGTCATAGCACGGCTACTCCAACGGTTATTTTGTTTCATTGAAAACGGCAGAAAAAATGTATCGGTGGCTGCCAATGAATCTGTGGGCTGTTAGCTATGCCTGCCATTTTAATGTCAGTAGGACGTCACGATTTTCTGGTTTACTCCAGCTTCAACTCAAGTACACATATGCTCCATTTACCTACTTTCTGCTTTTCAGAGACTGAATCTGTCCCAGAATTTTTAGAAGTCAAGTGATCCAAGGAAAGAGCCGCAGTTCATCACACGCCAAACACAGAAAGCTGAAACAAGCCCGTATGAAGGGAAACGACAGCCTTTAATCCTTCTGACTTGTTTTATTAGTAGGAGGAAACCTACACAAACACAAGGCGAACATTAAACCGTCCACACAACACAAGGACCGGACCTTGTTGCTGTGAAATGACAGTGCCAACCGCTGAGCCACCACGCCACCTCCGTGCTGGTGGGTAAGGATGTGGACGCTTGGCAGAGAATCTGTCACGTTCGGACTGAAAGGGTAAATGTTTAGCAGGCAAGCAGAGCCATCTGGTGTGTGTTGGAGACACCAGCTGGGAGGCAGGAAGATGGGTTCAATAGGCCTGCGAGGAAATGGCAGGAGCGAGAGGGCGATTGCTCTGAATCAGGTGATTTTTCAGGAAAACGGGGCGAGAGGTCCACTGATTCACTGTTGTAGTGGACAGCTCCTGCTCAATGCTGATGCTCTGGCCTCCTGCTGGGAGCCGGGTGACTGCGAGCACGAAGTAAACTCAACTTCTGAACTTTTGGAGTGAGAATAATAGTTTTTTGTTGTTTCGTCAAAGAAGAAAGGATCACAGACAGACAGAGGAGGTCAGAGGTTTCTTTTTAAATCAAGAGAACTTCTTTCTATTCAGAGCACAAAGACGAGCTTCAATCAGACCGTCTTTATAAACCAGTTTCCACACCACTGAATCAGACACAACATCAAAACTTATATATCTTTTTAATATTCGAAAACATATTTTACCTTAAAAATACTGTGTATTTTGAATGTGTAATACTCAAGCTCTGATATTTTTTTATGTTTTTGTCTTATTTACCAAACAGATTTTGTCAGAATATTGATTGAATGATTGATGCATTTAGTTTGAACATTTAAGTTAGAAATAAAGGCATTAAATTAAATTAAATAAAAACAATGGACAGAAGAATACAAAAGACAGAACTTGCATCCAGAACACTCCATAGTAGGAGGAAGTATAAACCTGTTTATTCCTACACCTTTATTTTAAATAATTACCGTACTAGAATCACAATATTGACTTAGTATTAGCAGCCTTTTCTTAGGTGGTTTTCACATCTGTGGTGCAGTTGCTTTGTTCCGATTCATTTACATAATGACACCACAGATTTTCATTATTCCTTTGGATTGTCAATCCATGTCTTTCATGATTCCATTTTTTATTGATAATCGAAAAATAATAAGTGAATAGGTTATTATGTTATTTTTTTAAATCTGAAGCAAAAAAACAAAAAACAAAGAAATGCCTTGTTTTTCATAATAATTTTAATAATTCTCCAGAATAAAGCTGCAAAGGATCAACATAAAACTTAAATAAAAGCCTCACTGTTTCTGTTTGGTTACAAAAATCAAGGTTAGACAGACTGTTTAGTGATAACAGAGTTATAAATAACAGTAGCCCCTCCCTTCACTTCTGTATAAAGAAAATGATGTTTGACCTCCAAACAAAAGGATGTTGAATAAGTAAATTAAGAGCCAAATAATAAGAAATGGCACTGAAAAATTGAAATGTAATGTAGATGAAAATTAAAACACGCTTTATGTAGATTTCTCTTTTTTAAAAAAAGTAATATATCACATTAGAAAAAATATAGCTAGGGGTTCCTTTGTTTTGGGCTTGTTTTTATCAACCTGGTGCTTATTTCAGTCGCAAAATCTGGCAATACTCCTAGATACAGTAATGGCGAGTCCAGAGCGGTCTGTGGAGTTAAAACTGGCATTTTCAGGATAGAAGAACAAGAAGTAAAAGGCAAGAACACACATGTGAAGTGTGCATTACGTCCCAAAGCAAAGTGTTTGTCCATTGTGAGTAACTCTTAAAAGCTAGTGACCAAAAACACAGATAACACCGTTGATGATGTCAGCGCTGCTGTAGCAGACCAGGTAACAACAAGACAGGACATGGAGACGGAGCCACACAGCTTTTTTAAAAAAAAAAAAAAAAACACATCAGTTATTTTCCCTGGTGACCAATTACATTTATGAAAGAGTAATTCTGTTAGTAATTCAGTTACTTTTTTTGGGAAAGTAACTAGTAACTATAACTAATTACTTATTTAAAATAATATGTCCAACACTGAATACAACTTTTACTGTGCTGGGTGTTGCTGGATCGATTGTGTCCTCACTGCAAATGAATCGCCTCCACAGTCACCAGATCTCAATACAATAGAGCACCCTTGGTATGCAGTAGAACAAGAACATAAAATATCACAAACTTGATCTATAATACTTCAGGATTTCCAATATATTGAGTTGAATGCATCTCAGTTAGCAGACTGTATTAAAGAGCTAAACATAATGGGCGTTGCTAATAGCATGATGTGAACTGGAAGAGCACTTACATGCTCAGGCAGGATGTAATGCAATAAAAAATATATGTACAGTCCTTTAAAGGAGAATGTTTTTAAACATTTATTCCAAAGAGGAAATTAAAATAACATTAAATGTTATTTTACAGTATAAAAATGATTAAATCTTTCTAACATAATTAACGCATCAATGCTCTTCCCTTTTTCTCTTCTCTTCCTTCCGCTCTTCCCTGAGCCTCAAAGTGCTAAGCAACAAGTCCACAATCATCCTGACAGCAGACTTTTGTCTATGTGAAATTAAGATGTGGGAAAAAGTTTTCCTCGCCCGCGGCTATCAACTCATCCAGTAAGCAGACTCCTACATGGATGCATTTACAGGCTTGTTGTTGAGACCAAGTGTTTTGGCAGGAGCTGCAGGAAGCTGCCATTGAAGATTTATCTCAGCCCAAACCCAGCACGCACCCCCTTCCTCCTCTCGCACCCCCCACTTGCCCGTGCCCATGCCCTCCATCACTGCCACCAGTTGACACATGCTCAGTGTGACATTTTGACTGATTGCCTCATTGCCACTGAACCAGAGGGCCATGACTGATGTGTCACATGTGCTGTCTGGCTGAGGCTTTATGAAACACTGATGACATGTTGGGACCATGGCAGATTTATTTAGTTTAACATTATATAGACTTTATCTGAAATGTCAGCACCACTGGAGAGCAAACCCACCTGCATTATTTTGCTTTGTCAGGTAAGTATTTACGTAACTGCAGGTAACAAAATGTGTTTTAGATTAGTTTTGATACAAACTCTGAATAATGTTTTTTTAAGTTTGCTAAATCCTGTCTTTTATTGGATTTGAATAAAAAAGCTTAGATTTGTTTTCAGATTAATTTTGAATGGGTGTGACCTGCTGTGTGAAAGACCAAGCAGATGAAGCTCAATCGTTCCTGTTGAAGTGTTGGAAGATGGATCTGCTTGAATACAGACACTGAAGCAAGGCAGATTCACCTGGCAAGGCTATGACCTACCCAAAGTAGTGTGCCAATGAGAGATTAAACAGCAGTTTTATCCCAGGCCTTACTTTTCAGTCATTACAGTTGTGACAAAGACAGAAAGCCAATACAAAAGATGTCTACAATTGTTTTTTGGTTAATTTGTTTGTTTTTGTTTGTTTCTTTCTTACCTCCACCCAGGAGGTTGTGTTTTTGTTGGCCTAAGACTTTAGGCAAGATAACTTGAAAAGTTATAAACCCAATTTGATTAAATTTTCAGCTGTTACCATGGCACAAGGGAGAAGTGATAAGATTTTGGTGTCAATCTGAATTAGGATCCAGGGTTTTTTCAAGGATTTGTTTACATTGTGAGATAGGGCACTTTTTCCCACTTTTTGCTAATACCTTTATAACTTCTGGACAGATTTTCATGACATTTTCAGAGAATGTTGACCATAGCACAAGGAACAAGTTGTCCAATTTTGGTTTAAATCCGATTCTGGATGTGGATCCAGGAATGTTTTTCATGCATCCATAAATGCTGCTAGATTGGGCAGTGTTCCACATTTTTGAAAATACTTTAATAACTTCATAACTGATTTTAAGGAAAATTTTAGGAAATGTTGATCATGGCACAAAAACAGAACTGATTCAATTTTGATGGCCATCTGAATCCAGATGTGAATACTGGAATGTTTTCATTAATTTACTATTTTGAGATAGGGCAGTTTTCCACATTTCAACATTTCATTCATAACTCAAACACTCCTACAATATATTTTACAATTTTTTAGGAAATTTTGGTCATGGCACAAGGATGAAGTGATTAGATGGTGGTGATCTGAATCCAGATGTGGATCCAGGAATGTTTTCAATAATTTGTTACTATTGTGAGATAGGGCAGTTTTCTTACCTTTTACTTGTAACTAAATAACTTCCCTGTGGATTTTGATAACATTTTCAGGGAATGTTGATCATGGCAAAAAAAAATAAGTGATTCGATTATGGTGATCCAAATCCAGATGTGGATCCAGGAAGTTTTTCAAGGATTTGTTTACATCATCAGATACGGCAGTTTTCCGTATTTTTACTAACAGCTTGATAACTTCTTTACTGATTTTAATGACATTTTCATAGAGTTTTGGTCATGGCATAAGGGAGGAGTGATTTGAATTTGGTTTAGATCATAATCCAGATGTGGATCCAGGAAGGTTTTCAATAATTTGTTAACATTGCTGGGTAAGGCAGTTTTCCACATTTTCCCCCATAATATGACTCAGTAAATTTGCAGCAGATTTTGACAACATTTTCAGAAAATGTTGGTCATGGCACAAGGAAGAAGTGATTAGATTTCAGTGGTGATTTGAATCTGGGTGTGGATCGAGGAAACTTTTCAAGGATTTGTTTACAGTGCTAAAGAGAGCTTTCTTTCTACATTTATGACAATAACTCACCCAGCAATGTTGCAAATGCTTTGGTGGAGGTTTGCACACTTGAGCACTCCTAGTTTTTTTTTTTTTTTTTTTTAATAAAACACTCCTTTAGTCAAAAGAGGTAATCAACTTTTTTTTTTCTACACATATCTCTCTATGGCTCTGTATTGCTCAGTAGTCCAGTGACTGCAGATACCTGGTGCAATGTATTGTTTAGTCAGTTACCCCGCAGTTCCCTCCTCCAGCTTTAACTAATGATTTTTTCCTCTGTCCATATTAATGGGCGTATTTCTAAGGACATGGGAAGGTTACACTTCATGATATAGTGTGAGTACAAGTCAGCAAATTCTCAATACCACCTACAAAACACTGAAGGCAAATTGGACGCTGGGGTCAGGGGGCATCAGCGACACTGCTCTCTAGGTCTCTACATCAATACACAGCAGAGAAACTAGCCAGAGGCAGCAAAGGGTCCTGTGAGGGGGGAGGTAAGGTCGGCCATCATTTATCAGCTCTAGGTAGCAGCAGCAGTGACTGGGACACCAATGCATCAATAAGCTACCAGGACACACATACTGATACCCGCATGCACAATGGTACTAATGAGGTCCAATGAAAAAGGTTACAGCTCTGAGAGTGGAGTAGCTGCGCAGCCATGCGGTGGGTGGTGAACTCCCAATTGCGTGTAATTCCCCTTCAAGAATCCCTCTGTTTTCAATCTGTATGATAAAGAGCTCCAGAGTAAGCACAGCCAACGAGGGATCCTGGCAAGAGATAAAGGGCACCCAGAGTAGAAAACAGCAGGAAGGAGAAGAAGCCTAACGCCTCCAGACAACCGCCGTGCAAATATTGATTTTTATCTTCACTGCCCTTTCCATCAATTCTTCAAACTAACCCTGCCATCCTCAACCCCCCTACCAGCACCAACGCCTCTCCTTGCCCCCACTTTGGCAAAGGGCTGGAGATGTCTTGGGTGTTTTTTCGTATTTATTTATAAAAGTAGCTTGCAGAGTCACGATGTGGTTCACTTACTCCTGACTACAATCTCCAGTGCCGTTAGAGTTCAACTGCACCATCATCACCTTTAGAGTTTCTATCACAGTCAAGCTCTGAGGCTGAACAGGATTGTTTGGCTCTAAGCTGCACCACTCATTCAGCACATTGTACTGAGTTTGATCATTGTGCGTATCAGAGCACTTGTAGAGTCAATTTAAGACCACTTGTGCTAAACTGAATATGCTTCCCTCTGAACATGGTTATTGCTCTGGAAGTGCCGTGCTGTGTAATGGGCGAGCAGGATTTTGTTTTTTCCTGAGCAAAGTTTGCTGGTGGATAAAATTACACCTGCATTACTAAAGCTTCGCTGTTTTTCCAGAAATGCTGTTTGGAGACTCAACATGTTGCACAGAGTTACACAAAAAAAACAGAAAATTAACTTTATTTGATTAGTTATGCAGATACAACTATTACTACTGTCTGAGGAAATGTGGATGGTTGAGTCAAAGGCAGAGCTAGAATGAAGTTTAGTTCATAAATATTTCATTTATTATTCATGGATTTCTCACCACTGCTCTCTTCTATGTTATGAGTTAAATAGACTGTTTGGGATTTTTAAGTGGGGTTGTAAAAAGGTAAATAACATTAGCCTGAACATCGGCCACAGTGATGGAGATCAGCTCTGCATCTGTATGTATTTTGACATTTGCCAGAGTGTTGACAACCAAGGAAAAAAAAAAAAGCATCCAGCTATATTGTGAATGTTTATAAAGGACCTCAACTAAAAAGTCAGTTACTTCAGACTAACATTTTTTTCATTTGTCCTTCCACATGAACATATGACTCTACTTGTCCCCCAATGTCAAGGAACACGTTCACTATCCCTTCTGTATGCCACAGCCTGAATAATTAAATCACAAAGCCTAACCATAATCTGAGGAGGGGTCTTGAAGACTTCTGGAAAAAAAAAAGCCAAAGAGAAATAAATCACACGGCATGAGGTCAGGAGACTTTGGGATAATTCTGCACAAACTCAAGATTTGGACAAAAGCACTTCTGACATGTTTTTTGAGCAGCCACCCGAGACTGAATATAAATGACCAATAAATCAAATGAAGGTAAAATGATGATAGCAGCTTTCCCTCATATCAGTTTTATTTTATCCTTTTGGATTAGGAGAGATTTGAAATTGAATCTAGGTTTCCTTTTTTTCTCAACTCACACTGTATATGAAGTATGGTTATTGGGTAATGAGACTGTGCTCATTTTACTATGTTAAATATGACCCCTCTGTGTAATAAAGCTCTCCAGCACCAGGTCTTTCCCTTGTCCCCCTCTTTACGGTGCCAGTAGTTGTTTGACAGTCCCCTTGAATAGACCTCCCAGTGTGACTTCTTGCCATTGTTTCATCAGTGGTTTTAGCCCATAGGCTCTGGTTAGCTAGCCAAGTGCTGAGCAGAGATGGTAGATGAATGCAGAGTTGTTGACAACATGATACAGAGCAGCCCTGAACTGACCAATTGCCAAAGGGTTGACCTGTAAACCAATCAGAGCGGACTGGGAGCTCTAACAGAGTGTCTCAGACTTAGCACTATGAGGGGTACCCTATATGAAATAAAGACGTTTTTTGAACATTAGTGGCTGAACATACAGCCTGATTTATGGCTGAATACATACTCTACTAAAAACCCTGAATGGCGTAATCCATTTGTTTTCTGAAGGAGACCTGAGTCCAATCAAAGGCAGCTGCTGTGTGGAAAATTCTGCCTCAAACTAACTTTTACCAGATGACAGACAAAGGTGTGAAGCTGAGGTGGGCCTTAAACCTCCTGTTAAATGGCACCACAGACAGGCTTGTGGCATCAGTCATGCCCCCAATAATGCATATTAAGATCTTTAAATAAAATACAAACAGACAAGTATAGAAAAACCAACTCTCCATACAGTCCATCAGACCACATACCTAATTTGTGACCTTTAACCAAAAAAAGAGTCCCTTAGGCCTCAAAAGGGAGAACAGGGAGTGTTAAAATGCTAACTTACATCTGTGTTTAAGGCCTCATACCTGCACTGCACTGTGATTATTTTAACACACCTTCCATTTCTGTCTTAAAGTCTAATAGAGCCTTTATCCAAACTAGGCTCTGAAAACTCAGAAATGCTGCGTAATTGTGAGACTTAAATTGCTGCTTCAGTTCAAATGCTGCTATCTGTCATGCCAAACTGATGAAAACATCTAATAAAGTCACACAGCAATGGCAGTGTTCATTGTTCCAACCAGAGTTGCTGCTCTGGGGATTCACTAGCTGTCAGAAATGCACTGCGAAGAGTAAAGTTACACTTGTGCCTGTGGCAATGTTGCTACACTTTAATACTTTGTGACATGTCGGTCTGTGTTTGTGCCAGTGCTTACACAGGAGATGTTAGAATCGAAGATAATTTGCCAACTTCCTATTTTGTGCGTCAAATATGAGGCAAAAATAGCATCGCCATCTTGCTTCTCATGGTTTTCCTGCAAAAAAGTATAATTCACTGAGTATTTGTAGAGACTGGCTTCATAAGCTTTAAGGCCACAAAAGACACCCCAAAAAATGGCAGAAATTTTTATTGTCACATATTTTTATTGAGGGAATGAGGAACTCTCAATTATCAAATTTTGGCACAGCCAACAGATCAGAGTTGGGTCCAAATAGATTTATGTTGTGTGTGGTTTTGCATCACGAGTATAAACAAAGACCCCCAGATAGTCTGACCCTATAATTTCACTCAGTCCATCAGCAGAATAAATACAATGTTTTGTTTTCTCCGAATCCATATCTAGGTGATGCAAGCTTACAAAGCAGACACGTAATGTTGCAGAGCATAAAAAGTGGCATTTATTTTTTAGAGCCCTGGTTGATTTTTCTTAAGTTTCGTTTCTGGTAAGCCCACATCTGTGCTTAGTTGGCACATACTTCACTGTCATTCAAAATATTCAACATGGCTGCCTGCTCGGCGGGATGTTTGCCCAGGATGTAGGACTGGGCTTCGGTGCCATTTCGTGGCTTTCACACACGTGTATATAAAATAAAATAGAATAATAATGATAATGAAGACAACGACAGCAAATAAATAAAACAAAAATACATAGAAAAGATAACTCGTTCGTGAATGATTGTATATAAATACTATCTTGTCCCCTGCACACATTTATAAAAATAAGCATCCATGGTCATGTTTCACATGTACAGGCATGGGAAATGTAAAGATTTCCATTTTTTGCTCTTAAATAAGGTCTAATTTTCAGGTGTGTGTTATTCACAAGCACAAGCAAAGAATGTAAAATATTTCGTCTTTCAACATCGCGATTACAACACATCTGATTCAAAAAGCCGAAATGTTCTCTCTCTCTGCAAAACATTACTGCCAAACTTGCGTAATTCTAAGTAAACTGACTGTTAAACTGTTTTAATCCAATATTTTGGGTCTTAATTTGTTTACCTTTGTGTAATGATTGCGTAATTCTCAAGTGTTAAGGTACCACTCACATGTAAACACAGGACGCTGCCATCTTGTGAGCAAGTGGACCAGAACAGTTACGCTGTTATTGGTCGAAGACATCAGCATGTTGATAGCTGCTCTCTGATTGGCCGGTACACTACGACTGCGCATGCTCGAGCAGAAATCAAGTCATTGTGCATGCATGAAGCAAAAGGTGTTTCTGCATCCCGTTGAGAGGGTAAATCGTGTATGGTATTTGTTGTGAAACTACTGAAAATTCATTGATTAAAACACTGAATAAAGGTCATTTTTGAGCTGTCTGAGAGAGTAAGGTTTGGGCAAATGTGGGTGCGTGTTATATTTGAATACAGCGTTTTCCCTGGAAAAAAGCATGAAAAAATGGGATGCGTGTTATAAACGAGGGCGTGTTACAATTGAGAAATTATGGTACACAAATCTGTTTATCTGAATCACAAAGGTAGGAAACAAAACTACCAACACACACAAACAAAAAGAAGAAAATAATTTTAATAATAATAATAGTAATAACAATAAAAATAATAATAATAGAAATAATAATACGTTACTTAGTTTCAATAAATAAATAAATCAAGCTTCCAAAAGTAATGGACTGTCACCATGAAAGAAATAAGCCAATTTTGGTAAAGTGGAGCCTTATACTCTTTACAAATACATCAGTATTGGTACCATGATGACAGGAAAAGACCTCAGTGAGGAGCCCCTAACCTAAATTATTCCTCAATACACTTTTGAAAAGTTACATAATCCAACACATGGTCCTTCACTGTCACTGCAATGCCACCTTCAACTGACCTATCTCCAAGTAGTGACACTGCAGATGCTACCTTCACCAACATGAGGCTCCTAACAGGCCAACTATGTCTGTAGACTGGTGAACAGCAAGAACATCAGTATCAGAGTGAAAAAAACAGAACACCAGTTACTTCTTAAATTCAGTGTTATGTTTTCGTGCCTTTGAGGGAAATGAAGGGTGGGAGGAGTGCGTCCATAATTACAGCCAACACTCCTCTAAATGGGACAGGAAGCTGTACATTTCATCTTGAACTTTAGGCATCAATATGAGGTATAATCCTTGTTAAATTCATTAGAGAATAGGAAGAAAGGAGGAGCTGTAGAAATAGTAACAGGTTTCTCCTCTTTATGTCATTGATGCCTGAGTAAATTCAGCTTCTGTGTGAACAAAAGCCAACAGCTCCCCTCCATCTCATGCATTAATTCAGCAGCAGGGGTATTTCTCCATCTCTGCCAACTGCTAGGTGTCATAAAACACTTAAAATAAAGGCAGACTAACAATGAGACAGATGCTTGAGGCTACAGATTTTGTGAAAGCTTGTGCAATCTAAGTTGAAAGCCTGCAAGAGTTGGGAAAACGCTCTGGCTGACGCTGCTGCATTATGGATGGAAACAAAATAGGCATGGCGGTGTTATCATTAGCTCCTCTGTGGAATGAGAGATCAATGCCATCTCTGATCTCACCTGCAGACAAAGTTTCATCCTGGACAGTCTGAACTTTCAAACTTAGTCAGGCTTCGGCAGTGGTGATGGCTCAGCGGATGGCTTTGTTGCAATATTGATGGGATAAAATGTTCAGAGTTGTGGGAAGGTAGATTTTGTTCTGGCACCATGAATAAACTTTTCAATAAAAGAAAAGTCTGTTTATCTTTATAATGATCGAGTGATTCAAGCAACACTTCAGAATAAAAAACTTGGGCTGACAGGCCCTCTATGGGTGGAGCTGTACAATACATTTCACTGGTCCATCTGAACAACAGCTAATAGCAAGTGTTTGGGTATGGGCAGAATACTGGGCAGGTGATTGGATGATCATTTCATCAATCCCATTCATTATGGGCCAGTCAGATAATGTAGTAGGCGGACGCTTCTGCCACGGTGTAAAATAGCAAACATTAACCACTACATAGAACAAACTCGTCAAAACAAGTCTCAAGTGGAGAAAAATATCCTTTCCATCAGGAAGTGCTTTCAGTATTGGTGTTTGGTTTTCATTTAATAAAAAATATGGTCCACATCTGGTAAAACTGCTGTTGAAGTTGTTAGCATCAATGCTAATTTCTGTACAGGCAGTCACTTCCTGCTGTCGTCTTTCTCGTAGCTCCCACCTCTTCCTGCTCTAAAGGATGCTGATTGGACAGTGCAGCTTTGAGCCGATCACAGGCGTTGTAGATTGGAGCTTGGCAAGATTGATGTGCCTGATCACAGATATCAAATCAGGTGGATCCAACTGCTGCACAAGGTTAGTACAGCTGGACATGTGATCGAATATTAATTAAGATTAAAATCACTGTCTTTCACAATTATAGAAATGGATTAATTTGGATTAAAAGACTACTGGGCCACATGACAAACTTTTTTCTAATCTTATTATTAGTTTATTTTGAGGTATTCCTATTTTTATTAGGACATTTCTATGTAGGGTCAGATCTGTAGCATTAAAAATGAACATGTGAACAGCATTTACGTTCAGTGAAAGCATGTGGTGCTTGTTTTACAGATCAGTGAGTAATCATGTTTCATTACCATGTTCTCAATATCTGTTAAAATAATCATGATTATAATTTTTGCCATAATCAAGCAGCCCTACCGGAGGGTGAACAATCAGTGTGTTATTTCTGTGTGCATCCAACAATCAAATTAGTGTATTACATGCAATATTTTACACTACAAGCTTCCTAGATGGGAAATATATGGACTTAAAGATGTACAGTATTTTTAGTTCTTTTACGTACACTCACCTATTTGTACCATAGTCACACTGTGATAGTAAAGGTGGTTGTATTAAGTGTCTTATCAGACACATAAATAATAATATAAATAATAGCATTGTTTATATAGCACCTTTAAAAATATGATTGTTGACCATGATAATGAACATAATGTTTACAAAGTGCTTCACAGACAAAATGAAGGCATGAAGTGAACATCGATAGTTGTGTCAAACAGGGGAAAGTCTATGAAATTCAAACGTGAAAGGCAAAACAAAAGCAAGGCAAGTAATGGCCAAACAGGCAGATTACAAATTTATGTAATATGACACGAAGAACAATAAAACACAATTATTTTTTAAGTAAGAAAATGTGGGAGGATAACATCACATCATTAGAGATAAAATAAAAGTGAGAGGGTAGAAGCTTATAGAAAGAGTTGTAGATGAATGAACCACGACAGGGTTAAAAAAAAAAAAAAAAAGGACAGAGAAGGTAAAAAAATGAATGAAAAGAGAGTCAAAAGTTGAGGAAAGTTGATACTCTTTCTCACGGACAGAGAAAAGAACCAGAAAACTTAAAGAAAAACTGTGGATATGGTTCAATACCGAGGAAACCGACAAGCCTGCCACTCTACTGTACACTTTGGGTGCAATTTTCTATGTATGTACTTATTTACTTATTTTTCTTTTTCTTTTCCTTTCTTCCTTTTCTGCTTAGTCCTGAATTTATGTATATGTGTTTGTATGATTTATGTTTGATCAGAAAATGAATTACTATACTCTGGCAAATGAAAATAAAAATTAAACATTTTGTTAAAAAAAATAACAGAAAAGTTGAGGAACAAATTATGGCAAATTAAGGTATTGTCATGTATGAGAAAGTCCATAAAGTGTGTTTAAGAATTGATTTATAAGATGTCACTAATTCAGCACACCTTATCTCCTCATGAAGCTCCATCCAAAGTGGAGGAGCTCTTATGGAAAAGCCATAAAACTTTTGGTTTTAATTTTTGACTTCTGAACAACAAAGACACCCCTGCCCTAGGATCTGAGGGTGTGAGCTGGCTCTAAAGGGATCAACACATCAGATATATCACCTAGCGCCAGACCTCTACCTGCTTTAAAAGTGATCAGTAAGGGATCTGAAAATACTGCTATTGAAGCTGTTAGCATCTATGCTAATCTCTGTATGAGCAGCTCCCACCTCTTCCTGCTTTACAGGACACCGATTGGGCTGTGCTGCCTCAGGCAGAACACGATCATTGTTGGTTGGAGCTTGGCAAGATGGATCTGTCTGATTACAGACTTTGGATCAGGTTGATCCAGCTGCACTGCACAGTTATGAAAAATGCTTGTTCCCAGCTAAAGGCTGCTGTGTCTGCTTTTGTAACATAACAGTATTGTTCCATCTAACTGTTCATGTTGCTAAAACGGGCTTCATACTTGTGGAAATATTCATGTAGACAGACAGTGCTCAGTTAATGCTTGTCTTCTTCACTTTAACTCATCCTGGAAATAAAGCATGCTGGTTCTCCCACTGTGGATACATCCAGACGCTAAGAGATAACTCCATTGACATGACTGCACCCGCATTAAAGATGTTCCATATCAGACCAGGCAAGACGAATAGCTCGCTATCCAGGCTGGCAGCAGACACTGAATCTCTCCCCCTCACTGAAGATTTGGGTTTAAATGAATGGACAATAAAATCAATTACCTAGATCAGAACATTCAATCAATGGCTTAATTACAGGTAATTTAATGCCTCAGCTGGAATTGATTCTATTTATTATGCAGCTCAGAATTAATCAAATGTAAGTGGTGTGCAGGAGGAAGTCACGTACGATGTATTTGGGGTGAAAATTGCAAAGTTCTCTTCAAGGCCCTCAGGCCATTAAACTAAGAGAGGGTTGGTTTAACTTTTCCTAAAACTTTAATGGTCCATCCAGTGAGATAATTTTCTATATTCCAGACTGACCTTGGAGTTGATAAAATCTTACTAATCATTGTGAACGGATTACACTTCAAGTAAAGCTGAACAATATTGATTAGAAAAACTTACTGTGATATTCTCATACTTGCAACATCCATATTGATAACAATCCATCAAGCACATATAACACTTTTCCCTTTTGGGGTCACGGGGAATGGAACCTATCCCAGCTGACACTGGGCGAGAGGTGGGATACACCCTGGACCAGCTGCCAGTGAACCACATAGAGATATGGACAACCATTCACACACTCACCCACACCTAAGAGCAATTCAGAGTTTCCAATTAACCTAATGAGCATGTTTTTGGCCTGTGAGAGGAAGCCAGAGTGCCCTCCCCCCGAAAAAACTCACATGTACGGGGAGAACATGCAAAATTCACACAGAAAAGGCCCTAAATGAAACTGGGTTTGAACCAGCAACCTTCTTGCTGTGATAAAGCCGCCCTATGTTATACCACAAAAAGGCATTGATGGATTCCTGTTAACTTTGAACAAAGAGGTCAAAGGCAGCTTGTGACTGTTATGTTGTCATAAGCACTGAAACACATTTTCATTGTATTTGTCTAAATATGGATGGATGCTCAGATTTATATTTAAGGGTCATAGGTCACAGGCCAAGGTCAGGGAGACTTACAGCATCTTTTGCTTGTGGATTTGATCATTTCATGAACACCTTAACAGATTATTTTATCACACTTTGTACTCATGTCCACTTTTACTTGAGTGTGACCCGATTAGATTTTTTTTTATGTATTATTGTTGAACTTTGGCATCTCATACTGAAAATTAATTGATTTGACCTTGGAGGTCAAAGTTATCAGGCACCATGTTCAGCACCTTCCTTTAAAAACATGATCGCTCAAGACTACCCGCCAGTATCTCCTTATATTTTTGCACAGATATCCACTTTGACTCAGAAACAAACTGTAAGATTTAAATAAGGTCAAACATCACTGGGCCTCATGATCATACCTCGCTTGTGAACTTTGTACAGCAAAAATTCTCTGAGTGATTTCTGTCACACTTCGCACAATTGTCCTCTCTGATTTGATGATTATCTGACTAAATTTAGGATGTGTAATTTCATAGGGCCAAGTGGCCCACCACTGAACTTAGGGCTGGACGATATGGTCTAAAAATAAAATCCCTGTTTTTTGGGGGGTTTTTTTCACAAACTTAATTTACGATTTTAATCTGACACGAATCAACGTTTGCCTTTATGTTGTCAGAATATCTTCCCAGACCAAACTGAATACCTCATAAAGTTAAAGTCTGTGTTACAAAATGTCGATTATGTAGTTCAAATGTAGGCATGTTTGTCTACATAAACTCTGACGGCTGAGATATTTTCACATTATATTAACATGAAAGTCTCTGAGTAATATTTAATATTATTTAAAAAAATACAAGCCAACAAAAGTGCTCATGCAAAACCTGACAGGGCCGATCATCATTAAAACTGTACATTTTCAGTATTTATATTTTCAAACTTTGCAGCTACTTACAATTAGAGTAAGTCAAGAAAAAAATCTTGATTTTTAATTTACATCTTCTGCAGATAATTCAAATTAATCGATTTAATCAATATATTGCCCAGCCCTACCTGAACTTAAACTATGTTTAACTATTACAGGCCAAGGGTCAAGGTCATGGTGTTTCCTGATCATCCTTTGCTTGTAAATGCAGTATCGAACTTAGATTTAAGGTATAATTGTCAAATTTGCTTATTTGTCAACTCATGCTAATTTATTCAGTCATGGAGGTCAAAGGTCTCAGGCATCACATTCATTACCTGCTTGTAAATTTGATACCTCAAAACCACCCTCCAGGATTTCTTTATATTTTGCACAAATGTCAACTTTGACTCAAGGACAAACTGTAAGATTTAAATAAGGTCCATCCTTTGGCCTCATGATTATACCTCACTTGTTAACTTAATACTAAAAGAATTCTCTGAGTGATTTCTGTCAAACTTTGCAAAACCGTCCTCTCTGATTTGATGATCAGAGGCATTAAACTAGCATGTGGTGGTTCTTACCCTCTACCCCCTTGGCTGCAGTTTGAGCTCCATTATGGAAATCTCACTGCTCAGTTATGCATGCAGCCAACAAAACTACATGACATTCCTTCACAAAAACACTGCAGCTGAATAATTAAAGAGCACTTTTTTGTGTTAAGGCGTTTAATTATACTGTTGTCATGATGAAATAAATTATTCATGCAGACTGTTTCTCTCCTTTTTTCTTTATCACACGTATCTAAAATTCAAATTTGTGTTTTAAATGCTTTATTTATCACGCTTAAGGTTCAGGGAGAGTTTTTCGTGGCTAACGGAGGAACAGTGTTTTAATTACCGCAGGCACATGATGCAACTCCTTAAAATTACATATTTCCTGGAAGTTGCCATAAAAGGACCCTTCACTAATTTCATTGTTTTCATGAACTCAACAAGAGTGCAAAGGAAAAGAACCCTGGTTCATTTAGAGGCTCTTACATAATGTAGTGTCTTTGTTCCCTCTCTGACAGCAGGACTCGCAGCACGTTAATCTTTAAAGTTAGCTATGAAATAAACATTTTTATTCCAGCGATTTATGAGGCCACTGTGACACTTCTTTCATTCCCTGTTTTGTCCCTTTCTATGCGGTTATCTTTCTGTTAGTGGGAATGACGGGTTTTGATTGGTTTATTTTCAGCATCAAAGCAGCAGTAATTGGCTGGATATGGACTAATATGTGACATTTGTTCTCCTTTGAAAATTAATCATGCCATGGACGGCCAATTAACAAAATGTTTGAACAAATAATTAAGTGAATGAATGGGTAAATTATTTAATAAAACTTAGTGTAGAAATGCAAACTGCACAGGAACACAACTTGACATCAGCTTACCTCTGCTAATTCATATGAACAGTCTCAGTTGTCACTCCTCACACTGAGTTTTTCATAGTGACTAAAACATAAAGTGCCAACATCTGAACCATACGGTCAGTGACCTGAACGTATTTTTTTAAATTGGACACTAGGCAAAACCTTGAAGGGATAGTTCTCTGTTTTTGAAGTTGGGTTGTGTGAGGTACATGGCATGAGCCTGAATAAGCCACAGTGATTAATTAAACACAAAGACAAAAAGCACAACAAAATGTAATGACAAAACACATTAATAATTAAGATAACACAACAAGAAAAAAAAAACGGAACAACTAAAGAACAAATAAAAAAGAAAAGACAAAACAGGACAAATATTAAAAGCAATGACAAAAACCTTAAGAAAAACAAATTGCAAAAAACACAATAATCAAGATAATGCAAAGAAAACATCAAAATAACAAATGAATAAGAAATTACAAAACACAGTGACAAATAATAAAACACAAAGACAAAAAAAACAAAAAACACAAAAATAATCCAGGCAAAAAACAAAAAACATTGAAGAATTAGCAATGACAAACTAAACACAAATGGGGAGAGAAGAAAAAAGAAAAGAGAATTAATCCTTAATAGCAACTAAGTAAACACAGCAAAAACCAATACAAAATCAAAAAACACAATAATATACTAATAATACAATCAAACACAATAGTCAAAATAATGCAAAAAACAATATGCAAAACATCACATGAATGAGCAATGACAAAAAACAAAGACTAATAAAACACAACAATAAACAACAATTTAAGATTAAAACAGCAAAAGAAAATACAAAAACTGGTTTATGTGTGCCTGAATGAGCCACAGTGTCACAGCTCAGTTCTCTCTCTGTTCAAAAGAACTCTGGACAAAGGCTGGTGCTATACATTTCTGCAAGTCCTGCCACTATCTCCGCATAATTAAAAGGATTGGGAGAAAACACGCCACAAAAACCACCTGGAGTCATAACACGCTTAGGCACTACTTTGAGACACAACACAGCCTACGTGTCCTTCCACCAGCAGCGCCAACTAGTTTGCTTCACAATAGGAAACGACCACTACCAAACAGGATAAATTAACGCGTTTTGCCATGAACACGACTGCCGTTTACTTTGGATACTTGTGAATACTTGTATGAGCTGAAGAACAGATGGAGAGTCAACAGGTCTGAAGTGAAAATGGTGGAATCTGCTATGAGAACTGGAGGACCAGAGAAACACAAGGTACCTGTTGATTTGTTGATTCAGGTGAGTAAATCGTGAGCTCATGTCGCCAAACTGGATGAAATAAGAGTGACTAAGAAAAACCATCTCAGGATGCTTCAGGATGTTCGGGATCAGGGGAGACTATCAACTTTTGCAGTGAGCAGCTGTCATCACGCAGAGCTTTGTTGATTTAATGGACATTTATAATCGAACCAGATTCACTGATTTACAAACCCCAAGATCAAAACAGAGGAGCTGAATGAATGTTTATCTTCAAAGTAAGTATTCAGCTCATACGATTGTTTGTTTTGGATAGACAGAAGTCATGGTTTCAATGATAAGTGTACTTCATGATAGCACATGGTGTGTTTGTTGTTGTGCATAAAATGACCTCGAAAAATATTCTTTATCAAAATTACTTAGCTTGATCAGCAGGATAATTCATAAACATTTGTACATCTGGCTGATCTGTATTTGGGATGAAGCATTATTGTGTATTTGGTGAAATTCAGGTTAGAGCTGCTGGCGGAAGGACACGTAGGCTGTGCCATGTCTCAAAATATGGCCTTATCAGAGCGGTTTGGTAGTGGAAAATTAAGCCGGTGTAGACATACTGTCTGTAATGTGTGATTTCTTGGTTTGTTTTCTCCAATGATTCTTTTAATTACACAGAGACTTTGGCACCATGCACAGCAATGTATAGCATTAGTGTCTGTCCTAAGATTTCTGAACAGAGAAAGAACTGAGCTTTGACACTGTGGCACATGTTCAGGCTCATGTATGTACCTCACGCAACCCCACTTTAAAAACCTGAACTGTCCCTTTAATGACAAAGTCTGGACCCCACTGTGTCCTCTGCACACAACAGAGTGTAAAGTTGTTTATGAAAGACTCACAGTAAAGTCTGCAGACAGGGCCTCTTATCAAAGTCAGAAAAACGAAACACTTAAGTGCTGATTTGCACTTTAAAAGGCACAGAAGCTCTTACCATCCAGACACAGGATATGGAGCAACAAGAGAACATCCAGACCCGTCCTCACACGGCGACAGGGTCACTCAAGGTAAGTACTCAATGACAGGAATCATGCTGAAGTGTGTTTTGGACTCTCAAAAGTCTTACAGATAAATCAAACCTTCTTAAACTACAAAGAATCCTCGAAACTTTCAGTCCTATAAGTGCAAAATCGCTATTCAAGCAACTGAGATCTCTGTATGCAAATAACTCGCCAACAGATAACAGCACTAAACCTTCTCTGTGCACTTCATCACTTCAAACAACGATCACTTGAATGGATCTGTTACGGCGGAGACAAAAGCTGAAGACACATGAAAATTTAATGGAGCACTTTTTATGAGAGGTTTCTAATGTGGCTCAGAAGTCCTCGTTTGCACTTGACACAGCTGTGAGCACCTCAGAGCAAAACACAACAATGAATAATAAAACACAAAGACACAAAACACAACAAAAAATTAAATAAATTAGAATTAAAAAAACCCAACAATAATCAACAGTGCCACAAAAAACAGCAAACAAATGAATTAGCAATGACAAAACACAATGATGAATAATAAAGCACAAAGACAAAAAACACAACAATAAATTAAATAAATTAGAATAAAAACATAACAATGACCTAGACAACGCCACAAGAAACAACACAAAAAAATGGATAAGCAATGACAAAACACAATGACGAATAATAAAACACAAAGACAAAAAACACAACAAGAAATTGAATAATTTAGAATCAAAACATAACAATAACCTAGACAACGCCATAAGAAACAACACAAAAAAAAATGGATAAGCAATGACAAAACACAATGATGAATAATAAAACAGAAAGACAAAAAACACAACAATAAATTAAATAATTTAGAATAAAAACATAACAATAATCTAGACGCCATAAAAAGCAGCAAAATAATGGATTAGCAATGACAAAACACAACGACGAATAATAAAACACAAAGGCAAAAAACAACAATAAATTGACAAAAAACACAAGTTGAAACACAATGACAAAAATCTCAGCAAAATGTAAGAACAAAAAATACAACAATTATCAAGATAATGCTAAAAAAAAAACACAAAACAACAAATGAATAAGCAATGACAAAACACAATGACAAAAAACATCAACAAAAAGTCAAGTTTTATTATTTTATAGTTTTATTTTTATTTAAAGATGTATTTATTGTTGATGTACCTTTTGAATTTAATGTTTCTTTAGTGTGATACTGTATTCGAAATCAAAATTGTTTAAAATGTGGTTTTATTTTGATTTGTTTGTGTTTTCTTGTTTGAAAAAAGATTTATTGATTGATTGTTGTTTGATATTTTATGTTTTGTTTTTGATTTATTGTATCAATGGATTAGCCACAGATGTTTAATTTGTGGTACTTGTCTAATTGTTGTTGTTTCTTTTTTAAGTGGTTGTTTTGTTTGTTTTTTTATGCGTTTTTTTAGTTGTCATTGATGTTGTGTTTTTTTTAATGCATTTTCTATTTTGTTTTTGTGTTTTCATATGATTTGTTGTCTTACTACATTTGTCTTCTTTTTGATTTGGTTATTGTCATTCTTATAGCTTGTTTATTTTTTATCAATTGCATTGTTGCTGTTGTTTATTTTTTATTGTTTTGATTTTTGTTTTGGTTTTTTGTCATAGTGTGTTTTGTACTTATTATGTTTATTGTGTGTTCTTTACGTGTTGTGCTTTTTCATTTTAGAGTTTTTTATGTCATAGTTTTATCGAGAGTTATTGTCACTTTTGATATTTTTGTTTTGTCTTGTTTTTTTTAATGTTGTTGTATTATTTATTTGTTATGGTATTTTCTTTTTCCTCATTGTATTTTTCACTCCAGGGCTGCCATAAATAACTTTGTGTGTGTGCACATGTGCCCTTAATAATGCCACAATTGCCATTTGCTAATCTCAGCTGCACCAGCAGCAATGTCAGGAGGTCAGAGCAGGAGGTTTGCGTGCTCTCGCTGCACCCATGGGCCCTGGAGAACTCTGCTTACAGACAGTTAAGAGGACGGCTTAATTAGTCCATGAAATATTCAAAAATACGCACATTAAACTGTTTGCTTAATTGCTTCTAATCGCATGTATCAGCATGGGAATTCTTACTAATGGAGCCAACAAAATGTCTAATTGTGCACAAATAATTGCTTTTATTACCACATAAGCACTCATGAAATTAACTGCAAAGGCAGCCCCAATATTACACTTACATAACCCACACACAAACAGCATCTGTCCTTTTCCTCAAGAGAGAAACTGTTTCTCCAGCTTTTCTCCATGCAGCGCTCTCCCCTAGCCTGCAGTAGCTTAGGTGAGAACTTCGTCTGTACTCCCACCTTCAGCATTTCCTCAAAGTCCCAATCCAAATCCCAACCAGGATAATCTCATCCCTCCACTCTGATGTACTTCCATTTATCCTAGCCTTGTACTACTGCCAGCTCAGCCTCGTGTTAGCGAGAAGGAGAAAGAGGATTTTCTTCTGCTTTCCCCTTGCTCGGCCACTTCACTGCGGTTGTAAGTCCACGTCGCCTCGGAGCTCCACAGAATCTGCTCAATGTCACCCCTGCAGGGCCTCCGGACACAATGGCCGCACGCTTGTTATCGTGCTGCTTCCAGCTGTGGGTTTGTCGCAGGGCCCTAAAGAGCAGGGAGAAAGTCCTGTGCAGCGCTGGCAGCCAGAAAGAGTCTTGCAGTACAATAGGGTAACAATGGAAGGCGCCTTCAAAGATGTCTTAGATCTTACATCAGCAGAAATTAAGATGGAGGCCAAGATGGAGCAAAATGAAGCACAGGCGTTGCCGCATGAAGCCTCAGAGGGAGATATTCCCTTTAATTACTTGCTGAATGTGAACAGTGCAGAGAAAATGTGACAACCAATCTTCTCCATCACAAAAGTTGCTTTTTGTTTCTGTGATCCCAATAAAACAGGGTGATTATAATACGAATCAGCTGTGTGCAAGAAAGTGTTGCCATGCCTTAACCCTTTAAAGCCTGAAAACACAAATTATAGCCAGAAAATTACAACTTTTTGGAGCTGAAATGTTTATTTCAATAAAATCTAAAAGAATCAAAATTTACATAAAATTTAACATATATATTTTTTGTCAGGCATGCTCCCTGGAAAAAAAATGTGAGTGTTTCATATTTAAAAGGATCAATCTCATGCATTTTGAGAAAAAAATCAAGCAGAATTACAGGACAACATAAATGTAAAATTAAGTATCTATCTATATATGGTCCCATTATGCTATATTAGAAATCAGACTGACAACTTCTCTCATGAAATGAGTCAACAATTAATTTCCGGCTGGAGGCTTGTTAAGGTAGCTGTGTTTTATCTCCTGCTGTGTTAGCTAACATTACTCATCAATGACATGATACCTCTTTCAGCAAGCTTTATTTCTTCTGGTGATATATTACTGCAGCCAACATTCAGCCTATGTCAACAGGGCTCCTGGGTAACTTAGATATACCAGAAAATACTGAAATTATAGAAACCATCACTCACTAAATTCAGTCAGTAAACTATTGTTAGCTATATTCCACTTGGATCAGCGAGGCGTCTTCAGCTTCCGAATGCTTCACAAACCAATCAAGCAGCAGCATCCCCCCACCCAGAGACAACACTGCTGATGTGAGGCCCTTTGCGGTAATATATCCATGCTCTTAAGCTTGTACAGCAAATGTTTTTATCGAATTCAAGGCTCCCTTCAGGCACGTGCACATATTCGCAGTTCACAGATAATCTCTGGTATACTTTCATGTCCTGTCCATATTCCCCCCACCCCGCCACAAAGAAAAAAAACTTTCCATCGGATCTACACCGTAGGTCACCTATTTTGGTTTCAAACCGGCCAATTTCGCCAAAATAGGTGAGGGGTTTTCATGCTTGGCATTTTAACACCATATTAGCACCAGAAAATCCAGACTGGTTCTGTGAGATAGTTCTGGCTCAATATAGATCAAAAAAGGGCCCAACATAGGCCACTGCAACAGTAATGTTCTATAGTATTTCTTAGTCCTAACGGTTTTCTGAAGTTTAGTGTGTTTTTTCCACTTAAGAGGGCAGTTTAGTGTTTTGCCAACCAGGAGGGCACTTTAGTTTGCGTTTAGATGCTCAAGAGGGCACATAGGGAACTTTTGCACGTTTTAGCTCCCAAGAGGACACTTTAGAGCGCGTTTTGCCTCCCAAGAGGACACTTTAGAGCGCGTTTTGCCTCCCAAGAGGGCACGTTAGAGCGTGTTTTTCAACAATTGGGCCACGAGGGGGAGCGGTTGCCCCCCCACCCCCCCATGCACACCCCTGAACAGAGTGCAAATTCAGCAATGACTGACTGTGTTCAGCATGGATCTTATTTAAGGTATCTGAAAAGATATCCTGTGATCCTATAGCTTTAGATTCTTGGGAACAGGAAATGCTAAAATGCTAACTCACTTCCACATTTTTGGACTCCTTCCTTTTCCAGTCTGTTATCGCCACTTCAAACTTCTGAGTAAAACTTTTAAAAACTACAAGCAGAGCAAAGAAGCAAAGACAAAAGATTTGTGTAGTCATATGTCATCACTGCACACATCAAAAGCATGACAGCATCACACAGTACAGATCAACAAGTTAGAGAAGTTGTTCAAGAGAATGGGCTCAATCAAAGAAACAAACCACAGACTGATGCAACAGAGATCAACAACCAAATAAGAATCAAACTGACAATAGGGCCCATAGAAAAGGAACAAATCCAAAGCAGGCCTGCAAAGAAAAACCTAAAAGAGCTCCCACCTTGATGAAGAGTAGCGCTAATTTCAAAGACATCTATTTGAACGAGATGCTGCAGCAGCAGTTCCAGCTCAAAGCAGCTTTTGTCACATCACAACAACCTAAAATAAACATTACAACTTACCTTGTGTGACAAAAGCCATGCTGAGTTTCCATTGCTACAGGAAAATTACCTGAATATAAAGTGTACAGGCTTGGTCACAATAAGCCAAAGCAGTAGTACATTTGCTTACGCATGTGTATTCATTTTCACAAGGGCATAAATCAGCAGCATTAAAGCATGACAATGTAAGCCAGACAACAACCCAGACAAAGCAAAATAAATAAATACCACTGTTCAAGGATGATAGCAGCAGAAAAATCCAGCAGAGAAGCACAAAACAAGGATAAAACAGCGGCAGAACAGAGCTAATGTGTCCATCAGGGGAAAGATTTAAGCATTATAGTGACAATAAAAGTGCAGGAGGGAAATGTGAAAGAAAATGTGACCGTGAAAAACCTGCTTTTTTTGAAACAAAATAAAAAACTGAAATTGCTGGAGGTCAAATATCCATAGAGAATATATGAATGGAGAGGCTGCAAGATTACAAACATGTTTACCACCATTATTACTTCAGATAGCAGCGTGGGATATGAGCAGACCAAAGAAAAGTACAGAAAAGACGCACAGGGAGGTACAAATATCACTTCATAAGAATTCTTGTAGACTAGCAAAGGAAATAAAGCTCCAGCCTCATACTGCTCACTAAAAATATCAAGCTACATATGTAGAGATGGCAATGAAGCCAGTTAAGAATAATTACAGACAACAAAAGGAATCAATATAATTTGTCTTTCTGCCTAACAACTCCCTCATCAATGTTTTTAGTAAAGTTCTTATGCCTTACATGTCAAGGAGGTCACACTCTCACCAGAGGCAGTCAGCATGAATGAGAACAAATAAGTCAAAGATGTAATCATGGCAGACAAGAGACAAAAGCAGCTAAAAATGTGGCTCTGTAAAATAGGGCTGTAAAATTCTAGGAATTTTGGGAAAAAAAATGTTGAAAGTTGGACATTTTTCATGGGAATTAACATGAATTTATGGAAATAAACCTGGAATTTACAAACTTGAAGGCTGGTCCTTAACAGAGATTGTAATTATAGTTGGGAAAAATATATTTGAGCATAATCTTGATGAAAAGAACCAGATATCATACAAGTATACTTGAGAATATCTCTGCTATTCCTCAATCACATGCACATTGTACACTGCTTATTACATGCCCCCTACACTTGCATTGCTCCATCACGTGCGAGGATGATTTCTAGAGCACTGGACTATTGAAGCCACACATTTGAGCCTGTACCAAATAAAGTTAAGATAAATAAAATAATTCAGAAGATAAAATTCTACTCACAAATAAATCTGTTGAACTTCAATGCTTTTTATCTCAGTATTTTGCATGGATGTCTGCCTATTACAAAACAAAATGTTTATATTTATGATTGGATAAGACACCGTTTGTTTCAATTGCCACCTATTTCCAGTTTATTCCCATATATTCCCATAATTCCCATAGAAGCAAGCTTAGTTTTGCACTTAGCATGTCCGGAAAGTTTCTGGAAATTTACTGGAAAATTTTCACCCATTTGCAACCCTTTAACAAATGATACTAGCTCAATAGTGCACAATAGCAATAGCACAATAGTGAAAAAAATAAAAACTTGATGAAGTGTGATGTTTTTGGCTAAACGTAATTTTCCCTGTCCACATGCCCAGTATGGAGTTTTTAAAAATCTACAGCTTGGTTTTTTCCAGAATATGTGTCTGCAGTGATCTCAAGTACTGTTTACATGTGGACAAAAGGACAAAACACACAGAAAAACCTCTGTTTTTAAAAACAAAAATGCCTATGTGTGGACATAGCTTCAAAGTCCTGGGACACCTGCACAGGTGTTTAAATCACTCTGGTTGATTAGGAGGGGGGACAGGTTGGAAACAGGACCAATTAAAATGATAGCCAGTTAACAAATCTTCCCAACAATACTGCTTCTACAATTTTCAGAGGGTCAAACAAACTCTTTTACTCTCACAATCCTGAGAAGAACTCTGTTTTAGTAACACCTGTGTCGGTGTCCAAGACTTTTAAGAGTGTGATTATGCAGACCTCTGTGTGGCCAAAATGGCAAGAGCAATCACATCTGTGCAAGCGAAACTATGCACAGATCTTCTAATAAAGTCTCACATTGCAGCAGCAGAAAAAGAGCATAAACTGGGTCAGCCCTCATACTGTGAGGAATTAAAGGGCATAAAGGTTGCAATGAACATATGGAAAAGGGCCTGGTGTGGTGGTAAAGAGAGGAAAATGATGAGTCAATCAACCTATCAGAGTAAGTTAAAAAGGGAATAAGTTGTGCAAACATGCTGTGAGCCCGTTAACACTTATATTTACACATCTTATAGTTTAAAAGAAACAGAGACTGTGAATCCAACAAACCCTAAATACCACACAAAACAATGGCAACATGTATTGAAGAAAAAAAAAGAATCACTTTTAAGCAGGAAAAACACTGAAAACTCCCCCAGTTATATTTGTCAAAGAACCACAAATGCAAACAGAGAAAGATAAACTTAAGTAAAGCATTTTAAGTCTGCGGATGCACAAAATGTGTGAACTGTAACTAAAATGCATCCGTGGTACATGAAGCCAACATATCAGCCCATTCCTTTGGTTTCACACATGTCTAATTCACAGTTTAATCAATAAAATAAATGAATTAACAATCAACACTCTTACAAAGAAAGCCATAAGGATCAATTAACCAAGGCTCAAAGGCAAAAAAGGGAATAACTTCCACCCAAAGCAGCATTGCCAACAAAACTGTCAAGCAACCAAATACTTCCTGGCCATGGCCGAGGTATTTAATATCATTAGTCCTTAACAATTCCTGTGTCATTACCCTCACTTTGCTGCATGCCATGCAAATCAAAAACTAAAAATTCATGGATCCACATTCGGATTCAAATCACCTTCATAATCGAAACTCTTATTCTTTGTGCCATGACCAACATTCTTAAAAAGCAAAAATGTCATTAAATAGCATTTAAAATTCAGAAACAAATTAATATTTGTCAATTGTGGTGAGGACTCAAGCTAAAAATAACAGTATATATTTTTAGTTTTATCATATCAATTTAATCATGTATCAATATTAATATTAGATGTGACACATGTTCTAGGGATGTAAAGAGGTTAAAGAGCTAATTTAGATTTTTAATCATAGATCCAAAAATGTGGATACTTAATTCTTTATTAAGTTATCATGTGCAAAGACAGGATTCAGAAGAATTTATTTGCCCTTGTTTTACCCACACATAAAATATAATTGATATTCCAACCCTCATTCTAGAGCTGGGAAATATGGACAAAAATAAAAACCTGACTTTTCTTCACAAAACTGGATTTCTGTTTTTGATCATTTTTTTACCTCTCAATTAAAAAAAAATGTAAATGATTTTTTGGCCTAATTCTATCAAAAAAAAAAAATTCACAAAACTGAACTGAATGTTCTGCTTAGAATTACTGTGTGGCTGTAATTTTGTAATTAAAGGTGAATGATGTAGTTTGGACGTATTGACACTGAAAGCAGCACTATTTTAACAAAGCATGAACAGGCATAAAAAAAACAGTGACAGTTGTAATCAGGGGAAAACATCCCCATTTTGAATTTTTAAATCTCCTGCAACAAAAAGATTCAATTATTTATTTATTTATTTAATTATTTATCATTGATTAAATCATTACATTACCCAGCCCTACCCTATTCTATCTTAAAAAGGTAAAAATAACTAAATGCCAACTAACATACCCATTTCTTTCAAGACTCAAATAAAAGTTTGAAGTCAAGAGTCAATTTTCAAGCTCTAACAAATAAAAACTTTTCACTACATAATGTGGAAGCAATTGTATTTTTTTTATACAAATCATACCTCTGACAAGGCAAGTAGCCAACCACAGTGCAGAGTCTTGGATTGGCAAGTGGTCAATCAAAACTCCATGAGGCTCATAGCCAACTTGACCACGCCCCTGCCAAGACGAGCCACGCCCCTTTGGGTGTGGCCACAATCCCCCCAACACTGTAACAATCCATGATAACTGTTTAAATGAACACCATTTAAGACAAAACTATTTTAAGAGCTGATTTTGTGCATTAGTTGTTTGTATTATCCCTGCTGGTCAGCAGCATTTCCCTTAACAGCATGATTCCTGTTTATTGGCATTTCCAGGATAACCATCAAATATTTAAATCTCAGAAAGTCTTATAACTGTGATTCAGATGTTAGTGCAGTTCCCAGTGGGAAAAGAAACATGTTTTGTTTGTGGAGGAGAAAGATTTCTACTCTCCTGCTGCGTCTGCATCGTCTCTTTGGAGTAAATTGGAATTCTATCTCTGTATTGACACACTGACTTCAGAGCAGAGACGGTGTTTGAAGAAGCAGGGTGGCCAAACACAACGGGTACATTCCTCTCGTGTTTTTTTTCACTTTATAGAGGTCTGATTCTGACTTTAATGTCTCGATTTTAATCAGTCCGCCAAAGCGTTTGTTTTCAGTGTTCTGCCCACCAACTTATCTGACAGCCCCAAAACTTGTTTTCTGACACTGACGCACTCCATGTTGGAGTCTAAATGTTGGCTTTATTGCGATGGATTACTTTTGTGATGTAAAATTAGTCGTTTGAAGTCTCAAATAAAGTGCAATCTGAACCCTGGGATAGGAGCCTTTGTTGCTTGTCAATGATAAGTGATGAATTAAATCATGAGCTCTGGTTGGCAGAAAAATCTGTACGAAGACTGAATGAGAGGAAATGATAAATAGTGCCAAATAAATAGTGGTGAAGTGATTGTAGGGTTTTGAAGAAAAATATACAAGAACTGCATCTTAAGACCACCATACACTCAAATGACTTTGATCAGGGCAGCAGGTAAAGACATTTGGGATTTAAAGGTCTCATGTCCTGGTTTGTTTGTCAGTTACATCACGATTTTTGTGTCTATTTAGCAAAGATTTGATTTAAGTTGAATTAAAAAATGACAAATTTCAATTTCTGTAGAGGATCAGATGCAGCACTTTTTCCCTCACCTTTGGAAACGCTTGGTTCTTAGGGGGTGGGGAGGCTATGATTTTATTATTGATTTTATTGATTTATTTTGCACAATTATAAAATACACAAATGTCAAAGATAACAAATTATATGAGGCGCAGGGAGAGGCGAAAAGCCAAAAGGGCTTATTTGAAGCCTCCACCTTAAGTATATTAAAGTTACACAATATTATATTCACATATAACATGCAAAAAAATGAAAAAAAAAAAAAAAAAAAAAAAAAAAAAAAAACAGTCAAACAGAAAACAAGTTAGTCAGAAGTTATGACAAACTGGTAAAATACATACTACCACAATTAAAAAAAAGAAGAAAAAAAAATGAAAAGATCAAATAGAAAATGTGAGCTCTTCACTGATTGGCTGCCTAAATCATGCCGAATCAAAGGGGCCGGGGGGGCGGGGGTTACAGGCTATGAAGTGAACTTTGAAAACAGTAATAGCATCTGCCTGGGACGAGCAGGAAACACAATGGAGGGTGAAGGCTGTATAGCTATTACATCATAAACTCCAGGAAGTAAAGAACAGAGCATTTTTAGGGATTTTTTTCAAACAGAGAATTTGTCCATGAACTGAGAGTTTAGATTTTATTAGATTAGATTAGATTAGATTAGATTAGATTAGATTATGCCTTGGGAAGGCTCCTTTGGGGAAATGAAGGTTCCAGTAGCATTGTATTGGACAAGGGTATATATATATATATATATATACACATATATACACACACATATATATATATATATATATATGTACTCTGAAATGAAAGCATAGTACAAATAAGCAATTGGAGTAAAGAAACAAATCATGAAATCCATTTATAGGCCAAAATGTATTCTTAACTCTTGACTAATCAAAGCCACCTTTGGCAGATATTACAGCTGAACACACTCCAGGCATTCATTTTACAATAGAAATCAAATATTCATCAGAAAGTTCTTCCCACTTCTGTTGCAGAAGTTTCCATAAATGTGTGGCACTTGTAGGTTGCTCTGCTTTTACTCTTCTGTCCATTTCATCCCCACTTTTTCATCAGACTGATTATTTCTATTTTTTTTATTTACATTTTTTTTTGTCTTTTATCAAGTCTGGTTATTTATGGATCACTTAAATTATATCAGGATATGTTTTTTTTAGCCTCATCTGTTGTTTGTATGCTACTGTGGTTTGTCATTGTTTTTAATGTACAGCCTTCTCCAAACAAAATGCCCCAAGAGGGATTAACAAAGTTTGAATTGAATTGCTAAACTTTGTATTAGCAGAAAAAAGCAAAATTCAAGAGAAGTCCCTTTAATGGTTCTTAAAATGCCAAGTTCAAAAGCAACAAAAATACCAAGACCTGTCACATCATCTAATGAGCTAATCTTCAAGTAAGATTGGACCAAATTGCAAGGACTAAAGAAAGTCCCTCAAAGGCTTTATGAGAAAGTGTACGCTAGAACTGAATGGAAGGACAGACAGAAAGATGAGCAGCGTCTGCGGAGCCGGCACAAAAGAAATGATTTATCTTTAAAAAACACTTAAAGGTCCCTCAAATAGATTATCCTGTACTGTGAGGACACTCGTACCAACTGTTTCAAGGCTGCTTTTGTCAATTAAAGCAGAGATTGCTCCTGTTAGACCTGCAGGTGCTTGTTTCTGCATGAAAAGTTGATGAGACAACGGAGACAAAGAAAGAACTTTGTCTCCGTTTCTTTTCACGATGTCCTTCATGAGGGCACTTCACCTCCAGGTGCTCCAGCAGCAGTCAGTGAAAGGTTTTAACTGGTGCCTGTTGTGTGAAATGTCTCTGGATGTTGCTGAAGAGGACGCTCAGAGGGAGAAAAAGATCAGTGAGAAAAATGTGTTGAACAGCTTCTGGATCACTGTCAGTGACTAAGTTTGAGTTAGCAATGTGTGCGTGTGTGTGTAGTGACATCACCGATGGCACAAGCTGTCAGTGAGTCAGCCCTCCGATGTCAGCTGTCATGCACATGGAGCAGCACCCGCTGACATGGGAGGCCTGAGGCAGCTGTCCTGTACGCGTGTAGACATGTATGGCCTCCATGTTGGTTGAGATATCAGCTGTATCCCTGCCACTGTCATGTCAGCACTTGATCTGAAACTTAACAGAGACACACACTGATATGATAGATGCATTTTTTCTTTTTCATTTATTTTTATTTATTTTCAAATAAAACATTACTAAAACAATTACAATAACAATAATTACCCAATTCTAAATTAATAGCCAATGTAACAAATATAAAAATGAATAAAAAATAGAAATAAAAAAAGTAAAATATTAAAAAATATTTTTTTAAAAAAACAAATTAAAACAAATTAGTAAAATGTATAATAATAATAATAATAATAATAACAACAACAATAATAACAATAATAAATAAAATGAATCAGGTAAATAAATAAATAGTAATAATAATTGTTAAAATAAAATATGAAAAATATATGAATTTCTTAACAGCTACAGTCATAATAATAGATATATAAATGGAAATTATAGTGTTAAAAGTACTTGGATATAAAAATACATGCTCAGACACATTATATGTTTAGATTTCCAGGTGGCATACTGTATTTTTGACAAATATGAATGATATAAACGGCGGCCAAGTGGTATGGAATTTTCTGGTATACCCTCTGATTCTTTATCTATTTTTTTCTAAATGGACGAGTAGCATTTCCTCCCTTATCCACTGACCATATGATGGGGGAACAGAGTCCTTCCATTTGACAGTATGAGTCTTTTGGCTAAAAGGGAACAGAAGGCAAACATATTTTCTTTACTCGTGTTGAGAGAGCTGTTTACTGGCATAACACCAATCAACGAAGTCACTGAATCAACTCTTGTCCCACATATTCTGGAAAAAGCCTTAAAGCTGTAAATTGGTTCAATAAAATGAGAATTTAAGCGTTTCAGGACACATTTGACACACATACATGTTTTTATGCTCACTTTCAGGACAACTCAGATACATGAATTGATCTCCTAGATACCAAAATTAAACTAGTTCTGCTTCTTCCACCCTTGTTGATTAGTTTTTTTTCTTCATAAATGAGAAAATGTGGTTTAAGCACCGAAGGGCACCCAGAGTCATCTTCCCCACTGAGCCAATTATCACTCAATCGGATTTTTATTTTAACAGCTGCTTACAGACAAATTCAATTATAGTTCAAAGTGCTTTACAAGAGAGGGAAGAAAAAAGCAGAGACACACTCAATGGTCACTTTATTACGTACACTTTGCCGGTGCCGAGCTCACTCCCTTGCCATCAAAACTGTCATACTTTGAGGCATAGATTAAAGTAGGTGCTGGAAACATTCCTCAGAGAATTTGGTCCACATTAACCCCTTAAAGCCCGAAAACACAAATTGTAGCCGGAAAATTATAATTTTTTTGGAGCTGAAATGTTTATTTCACTTTAAAAAAATTAAAATCCATAAAATTTAACATTTATAATTTTTGTATCTCATTTAATACATTAGGTGGCATGAGGAGAACATACAAACTCCACACAGAAAGGTCCTGATCGACACAGGTGGACTCATATGCAGCAATATACAGCCCTGGCTTCTGTGATGACCCTTTCTGTACAGATGCAGAGCTGATCTTTGTCACTGTGGCCAATGTTCAGGCTAATGCTATGGACATCATACAAATATTCTACAAAAATCCTGAACTATCCCTTAAACTCAATTTGTATTTATGTTTCCTTGAGTCAAGGCAACAGGCTTCTGTTATTTTAACGAAGCTCCTAAAAAAAGGACTTGAGAGTTGAAGTCATAGATCAGAGCCTCATGGGTAATAAAATAACTGCTCCAAAGACCACATGATACACCCACGGTTCACTTTTTTGTCAAAGATTTCTTCTATCACTATTGCACACAGATCCACAAATCTTTAGTTTCTGTGTTAAGTAAAATAAATAAATCATAAATATGTTTATAGGACACAGTACAGTTCTTAATGACATGTTTTGGTGTCGGACTCTGCGCCCTTTGACTGTACTTCTGAGTCTCCATCATGTGAATATATCAGCATAAATCCATATTGCAGGCTTGTTAGTGAAGCACACCCGTATTGTTTCGCTGTTCATTGTCAGCTTGCTCTTTCTATTATTAATTACCTCGCCCTAATATGGGACGATTCCTCATTTTCGGCGGTTATTAGAAACACATTACCGATGCTACGTGGCTTATTTACTACACAACAATTTCCTCTCGTGTTGCCTCAAAGGCTCTGAAATGAGCCCGAGAAAATGTAGGAACAAGCCTGGGGTTACACTGCTGAGAGAACACACCAGATCAGGCATAGCAAACCAGACATGTCTGTGCTTATGTACTCGGCTCGAGCTGCAAGAAATGGATTTCTGAGTTTGCCTTTGCAGCCCTCAGCAGGGCACTAACACTATATTATTGGCTGTTAGCAGCTCCCAAGTTTTTCTATTACCTTGGTCCGTGACTTGACATCACTGTTAAATAGCGGCACAACATGCGCCTTCCAGCTTGTTCAATTGTTCTGACCCTGTGAACCCTGTGGAGTGAGGGAAATGGAGCCACAGAAAGCAGGGAGGAGGAGGAGAGGTCAATGCCAAGGTGATCGGCCTTTAAGAAGGGAAAGTGTGTCTGTGTGTGTGTACCTGAGTGTGTGGTATTCCTGCTGTACAATTTGCTTCCCTATTCGACACACAGAAGTCCACGGCCTGCGAAGATGTTGAAGCAATCGGGCCCTCTGTGTTATTGAAAGTGCATTGATAGTTGCTCAGGCTTTTCTGTATGATAAATGGCTGAGAGCCGTTTGTTTCAGCCGTGGACAGCTGAAACAAATAGCTCTCCCTGCTCCGACTGTGCCCGGCCGTCTGAGAGTGCTTCAATAGCGCGCTGCCTTTAGCCCCTCTCAGACCAAACAAGAATAAGTATTCTGCTCTTTGGGTTCACAGCAGAGCACACAAACTTATCTTGTTGTCTGATCGCTCTTGTATTTTTTTTAAGAGTGTGAAGATTTTAAGATAAGAGGGACTGAAGTATCAGGAGTGATGGACGATCTCTGGCCTTGAGCAAAACAAAGGGAGTCTGCTTAGCCCTCACACATGGATGATTTCAGGCCCATTTTAGGGGTGTTCAAGCTCCACTGGCTTTCATCTCTGCACTCTGAATGTAGGACAAGTAGAAACAGTTTTTACCACAACATCACAGTAAATAGTAAATTGGTGGCAAATACTAAACTCTAAACCTTACTCTTGAATTTTTTTTTTTTTTTTTGGTTAGTTTCCTCTTGAATAATTTAAATTGGTACTGTATTTTGCATTACTGGAAAGCGTGATTAGTCACATTTACAATGAGGTACAACTTGTGAGGATGGTGCATTCATGGAATGAGCAGCACAGTTAAACAGATAAACACCCCCCAAAAAATATGCCGACTAATAAACTACAATTTCTTTTCAAAATAAATTTGACATATTTAATAGCACTATAAAGTAGTGATGTTTCTCTGTCTCTTGCTGGGAACCCACGCAGAATGCTCAGCAAGTGGCTCACTGCAAGGGCAGGGGGCCTTCACCACTTTCAAAGCACTTTTCTCTTTAAAAATGAGAATTGATCGATTTAACTAGAATTATGGTTTAATGATATTAAGATATGCATTATGAAGAGCAGTTTATGTGTTAAAAGACCCCTAATTTTAAAAGGTTAGGAGTGGGTGGAGTAAATGAACTTGAGCTTATATAGTGCTATTCTAGTCTTTTGACTACTCAAATCTGCTTTACACCGCAGGTCACACTTACCCATTCACACCCATTCGCTCTCACAGTCACTTACTGGTGGTTGGGGTTGCAGTGTTAGTTATCCATCAGCATCAGCTAACACTTTCACACCCTTTCAAACCCATTTACACACCACTGATGCAGCAGTGGGAGCAACTTGAGGTTAAGTGTCTTGCCCAAGGACACATCTCCATGTGACAGCTGGAGCTGGGCTCGAACCTGCAACCTTCCGATTACTGACCAAGCATACTGTCAGACTGCGCCACCAACGCCCAATCAAGCATCAAACTGCAGCACGGCCAGCAAAACAAAAGCCAGTGATCAGTTCTGCCTCAACTCCAGACAGACAGACTGATGCACATGTCTGTAAGTCACAGACTGGACTGTAACGCTCTCCATTCTGTACAGAATTCTGCTGCCAGAGAGCTCACAGAAGACCATAAAGAGAGCGCATATTCTGCCTAGATTAAAGTCTTTACACTGGTTACCTGTTAGCTTAATTGACTTTAAAGTTTTTTTATTAGTTTTTGAAGCTCCACATGACCTGGCACCAGACTACCACTTAGACTAGTTTTTGGTTTAGGAGCCAGGTTTTATCATTTTTATCGGGACCATATTTCTTTACTAAATGAAAAACAAATAACAACACACTGAAAGCGTTTCTAATTAGAAAAATTATTTTGGCTCCACTTCTGACATGTTTTGGTGAGAGTTTCTTCTACGTGGTGGCTTACGTCTTATCCTTTACACCCCAGCAGTAGCGCCCACCTACCTGACTGGCCTGTAATGAATTTGATTGACAGAACAATCCTCCAATCACCTGCCGGATTTGCTTTTGAAAGGTTCTGCCCATTCCCAAACACTCTCTATAGGCTGTTGCCCAAATGGACTAGTGAAATACATTGAACAGTCCATCTGGTCAGCCAGGTTGATTTGGACACGAGCAACGAATTTTTCAAATTTTTGTTAACATTGTGAGATTGGGCAGTTTTCCACATTTTTGCTGATGACTCAGTAACTTGTGGATCTGGATGACATTTTCAGGGAATATTGGTCATGCCACATGGGACAAGTGATTAGATTTTGGTAGTGACTAGAATGATGTATTGAACAGTCTGGTTTGTCGGGTCACTTGTCTGAGGCAAACAAATGACTAGAACTGCCTCAGCATATAAAATACGAAAGCCTCTGGTCTGCAGCTGCGTAAAGTTGGGATTAAAAGGAGGACATATGTTAAAATTCCAATGCCCTAAACCTAAAACTTACAATGAGTCCAAGATTGATGCACACCTATGGTTTCTGTTTTCTATTCTTCTCTGTTTGCTATATTCTCTACTCTTGTATAACCATCCATTTTGCAATATTTACTCCAAACAAGCTCCTCTATTTCTGTAACTTTTGTTATTATTAGACTACAAGACACATCTGTATTGTCCAAAATCAATCGTAGCTTTACTTCACACAGGGAAAACACTCTTGCAAAGTGGGTTTGAAATTTTAGGAGCTGATATATTTACACATACGAGTGTGTCATAGATCAATAAGTAGTAGGCTGTAGCAGGTTTCCTCTGGCTTTTCCTCGATCTACCTGCCAAAGGATTGACCTGATTTCCTTTCCAATTTCTAAATACACACACCTGCCTTCTGAAGTCAAAAATCTTCTACTATGAGCTCTAGCTTACTCCACAGAAACACAAATATATACAACCAGGCACCTCTGATACATTTAGACCAAAAGATGTTAGACAGAAAACCCTGCAATATTTTTATGAACTATAAACTTACTCAGGCACATTTCCAGGATGATTGTGGGTCTGGGGCCTTTTTCAGCAGAGGTATTTGACTTGAAATGAGATCCTTGTGTAACAGCTTCCTGCATATTGCTGAATCTTAGTAATGGCATGACCTTGCCATTACCAAGATTCACCACTTTTCTTCTTATTTAAAGGTATTTTACATATTTTTCATGCCCTAATATTTTCTTACAATTGGAAAAGATTTTTTATGAGAGAAAATATGAAAGGAAATGTGGCAAGGTGAAAATGTTGTATTTTAGAGCACCATTCATTCTTTCAACAATACAGTATGCTTTATGGAGTACAGGAAGGGTAATGTGACATTTAGAGCACAAAAGACATGGAATTGGTCAAAAAGATCTTGCTAAGAAAAAAAAAATCAAGGTTATAAGAAATAAAGTAAAAATACAATGGAACACATTTTTGAAAAAATTACAGTATAAATCCTTAGTTTATGACATTGCTTGAATAAAACTGTTCAAACAATGTATCCACAACAGAAAATGGTATCATACATGAACTCAGATATTGGTGACTTTGAACCACTATTTCTCTTTCCTCTTGGTTTAAAAAATCAAGACATTAAAGTTCAGCAAATCATTCAGAAAATTAAACATTAGTATCTTAACTCATGAGGCACTGACGACATTTGATTATGTTTAAGTAATATGATTTTAATTTAGGTAAATATTTTTACATGTTTTTAATGAATGTAGGGTTTCCGACCAGTTTGGGTGGCACACATTGAATAAACTGAAGGGAACAGGAAACAGTTAAACCGATGCTAGGCCGTATGCTCAGAGACAGCCTGGGTACATTTATCTGACTCAGGTTGGGGATTTTACCATCTACAGTCCATGATATCATCAAAAGATTTAGAGCATCTTGAATGATGTCTGCATGTAAGGCCAAAAACCAACACAATGCCCGTGTCTTTCAACAGCATTGAAATGCTGACATCATTCTGTAAAGAATATCGCCATGTGGACTCAGGAACACATCAGAAAACCATTGTCAGTTAACACAGTTTGTCACTACATCTACAAGGTCAAGTTAAAACTCTACCATACAAAGCCAAAGTCATACAGCAACAACATCCATAAATGCCGCCGGCTTCTCTGGGTCCAAGCTCATCTGAGATGGACTGAGGCAAAGTGGAAAAGTCTGCTGTGGTCTGAGTCCACATTTCAGACTGTTTTTGGAAATCATGGACGTTGTGTCCTCCAGGCTAATGAGGAAAAGGACCATCCAGACTGCTAATCAGCACAAAGTTCAAAAGCCAGCATGGTGCCCATGGCATGGGTAACTTGCACATCTGTTTAGGCGCCCTTAATTCTGAAAGGTACATACAGGTTTTGAAACAACATGCTGCCATCCAAGTGACGTCTTTTTCAGGGACGTCCTTGCTCATTTCAGCAAGACAATGCCAAGACACATGCTGCTGTCCTCCATTGAATATGTTTGGCATGACATCAGAGATCAGGGACTGTTGAGCAACTGAAGTCATACATCAAGCAAGAATGTGAAAGAATTTCACCTGCAAAACTTCAACAATCAGTGTCTTCTGTTCCCAAAAGCTTATAGTTTGTTGTTATTGGAGAAGTGATGTAACACAAGGGTAAACATGGCCTTGTCCCAGCTTTTATGGAACATGTTGCAGGCATCTAATTCAAAATGAGTGAATATTTGCAGAAAAAAACTAAGTTTATCACTTTTAGCATTAAATACTGTGTATTTGTAGTGTAATCTATTGAATATAGCTCAAAAGAATTTACAAATCATTGTGTTCTGATTTGTATTTATGTTTCACACATTGTCCCAACTGGAGTATGTAAATGACAGTCATGTTTTCTAACGCTGTATAACACCTAAACACCCAGAGAAGATGCAACAAAACAGATCTGAAGTGAATTATGATAATGATCAGGTGGTCATTTGCAAGTAAATGCAGTACTTACAGGGAACACTTGTTTGGTATAAAAGTGAAAATAAAGCCATGCCGAGGCTTTTGTTGATTGATATTGGTGTTACAGAAGGTTGATCTCAAATCAGAAGTGTGAGGATAAGATAACCAAGAACAGCCTGTGGTTTCAATCAGCAGTGACAGTTGGTGAGTGGGTGTGTACCATCAATACATTGGTCGAAGCCCACAAATGATTTGTACATCCTTCATTTATCTGGACATAAATGCAACTGCAGTGTAGTGATGGAGCTAAGAGATGCTGCAGCACATATTCTTTCATTGATTAGGTTTCAAAGCAAGAAAAAAAGTAAGGGCCTCAAAAACTCACAAAATTTCAGATCGCTTCAGATCCTGCTCCATGTGGAATCATATAAGGGGCCCACAATAACAACATGGATAAAAGGCATTGCATGAGAAAAAAAAATCCAAATAGCTCCCCAGCTTATTCAAGACTACACAACATAGAAGTGTAAGAGACGTAGCATATAGTATCTATATAGCTTGTTTTATTTAACATGCACATACAGTAGGTTTGGTGGCACAGTATGTGTGCCTCTTGTTTCAGGACATTGAGCAGCTTTTGTAACTTCAGAAAACCTACAAATCTGATTTAAATGTAAAGGTTCCATGTCCTGGCGTGTCTTTAGTGCCTTTCAAGCAACAATTTGATTTGAGTTGTATAAAAAGAAAAAAATTTAATCTCTATAGAGTATCAGATGCTGCTCTTTTCTCACTTAGGTTTTATTTTTTAGGTTAATTGCTGTTAATATTATTTTTATATTTTTACTTGGATTATGTAAGGGTTGTAAATATATTTATTGTTATCTTATTGAGATTCTAGTTTAGGTTCACACTGTAAATATTATCCTATTATCTCCCTTAGATTTGATCTAGATTTTACTAGCCTTAGATTATAATGTTGTAAATATCCTAACTCTGTATTTTTACGGCATATTTTATTCTGCATTTTTACTGCCCATTTGTTTTTTGTTTATTTTTTTAATATATATACTTCGTATGGCTAATACCGGGACATCAGTTACAGCTTTCGTTCATTTCTAATGTAAGTGCAGACTGGAATGACAAATAAAACTCATTTGAATCTTTTCCCCTCCCCTTTGGAAACACTTGGATCTGAGGGGGCGGAGAGGCTGTGGGAGGCTGTGATAATGAGCTCTGCATGGATTGGCTGCCCGAACAAAGTCTGATGGGAGGGGGGAGGAGGGGCTACAGGCTGCGGATCGGACTTTCAAAACAGACATGACGTCTGCCTGTGACATGCGGAAAACACACATGTAGGTGGAGGCTGTATTGCTATGACATCATACACCTTAAGAAGTAGAAAACAGAGTGAGGGGAACTTTCTTTAATGTGAGAGTTTAGTAAAAGGTGTCTTTCTTCTGCTCTCCAAGCCCCTTCTAACTACATTTAAAGAAAAGAAAATTTATTTTGCAGGACATGGGACCTTTAAGGTTACTCTCTGACCTGCATCACACCATAACAAAGAAACCATAACAGCCCAAACAGACTTTTTCTGCATCTGCTTTGCTGCTTGACTGACCAAGACTCCTGTAAAAACCTTTATAAAAGATACTCGTACCTCTGTGAATAATGTAATGTAAATTCACCCGGCTGTGAATTGATTTGTCTCAAAGGTGAAATTCCTCATGAGCGTTAAATCAGAATATGTTGGCTCTGAACTAAGCCAAACTGTCAGTCACCTTCAGAAACAGGAGCGCTGAGGGTCTGCCTTCACTACCTCAGGCGAGGGTACTGCATGCATACCACCTTAATACATGCACTCCTGAGTGGGCAACAAAATCCCTGCTCAGAGCTGTGAGTATAATGTCTCGTTCAGCTGGTTTGATGCTGCTAAAGGTGCACTTAAAAGCTTCCTTTTAGTTCTGCTGTGTCCCGGCAGCTGACTACAGACGCTACATTTGACATGTCAGAGCAGCCGCGCTTGATTCCAATCTGTGAGCCGCTCATGAGATATTAATAACTCACCTGTGCATGTGTTGGTGTGTGTGTTTGTTCATCTGTGTGTGGATGTTGTGTGTTGTCAGAGGGAGGCAGGAAGTCTGAGAGTGGATGTGAAACACCCACAGCTCCCTCTAGCTTCTTCACGGTGAACAACTGACTGCAGCAGATGCAGAGGGAGTGGTGGTTGGTGTGTGTTTTCGTGTGTGCATCCATACGTCCAGCTCCAACCAAGTCCAAGCTCATTTGTCCTGATTTAAAACAGTGATTGTGATCTGGGCTAAAGCAGGCCCAGAATCAACGACCAATTTGCCCAGCTGGTTCTCCATCACATCTCCAGAAACAAAGTAATAACGCTGCTGATCACCAAACACCAAGCTGTTTAGATGCTGCAATTCTCACCAGATTATTTGTAATGAAGCAGGAATGCTCCTCGAAAACCCTGCTCTGTTCAGTCTTTAAAATACTTTCTTTTTCACAGTGCAGGCAGTGAGGGAGCAAACACTGGGAAATACTTTAGGAGTTAAGCCACCAAATTATCGGCCAATGAGCTGAAAGAAACAAGATTATGGGAAGGACAACATTTCTTTTTAAATTACAGCTCCTATTAAAAGAGAAAATTACAAAAGTTAAAAACATATGAGGAAAAATAAAGACTGACTTGAACAAACCCCAATTCCAATGAAGTTGGGACGTTGTGTAAAACATTAAACACAGAATACAATGATTTGCAACTACTTTTTTACCCATATTCAGTTGATTACACAACAACGACAAGACATTAAATGTTCAAATTGATAAACTTCATTTTCTTCTAAATATTCACTCATTTTGGTTTTGATGCCTGCAACATGTTCCTAAAAACCTTGGAGAGGGCAACAAAAGACTAGGGAAACTGAGGAATGCTCAAAAAACACCTGTTTGGACCAGTCCATAGGTGAACAGATTAATTGGAAACAGGTGAGTGTCATGGTTTGATATAAAGGAGCATCCCCCTAAGGCTCAGTCATTCACAAGCAAGGATTGAGCGAGGTTACTTTGAGAACAACACCTGCATGAGCAAATAGTCCAGTAATTTCTCGGCATATAATTGCAGGGAATTCAGGAGTTTCATCATCTACAGTCCATATTATCATCAAAAGATTCAGAGAATCCAGAGAAATCTCTGCATGTAAGCAGCAAGGCTGAAACCAAAATCAAATGCCTATGACCTTTGATCCCTCAGGTGGCACTGTATTAAAAACGGACATCATTCTGTAAAGGATATTTCCATGTGTACTATAACACTATTCAGAAAACCACTGTCAGTTAACACAGTTCGTCACCACATCTGCAAGTGCAAGTTAAAACTCTACCATGCTAAGAGAAAGTCATGAATCAACAACACCCAGCAGCGCTACTGGGCCTTTGACTATTTCTCAAGCAGAATAGAGAGGGTAAAATAACTTTTTGTTCCAGGTTAAACCACAGAAAACCAAAAGGAGAATTTTCAGAGCCTTCAGATGATCAGGCTTTGGCAAAATTTGGTGGACCCTGATTGATTTACTGAGGGGAGAAAAAAGAAGAGACTAATCAAGTAACACTGGCCAAAAATGGCCCTGTTGTTGACCAGTTCTACAAATTAAGACAATTATAACAACTGTAATTCTTGTTGTATATTTAGATGTAGGGTCTGTAGGTTTTTTCCTTAAAAATAAAATATCTGCTTTTTCAGGAAAAGTCCTGCTCAGTCGTCTCCTATGGGTCTCTACTGATGTGTGATGGTGTCCTTGTTTACCTCACCCCCCTCCTCAGCCTATATTCTGATGTTTTGGTTGTCTCTGGACGTTTTTGGGCAGAGAGTAGGCTGGGATACCCCAGTCAATCACAGCGTGCCCAGAGCGCAAGTGACTTTGAGTGTTATAAAATGCACTAACAGAACGCTACGCAGACCGGCAAAGATGGCAGATGCTTTCACCAGCTTCCAAGCTCTGAGGGACCGTCTCAGGATGAAAAGCGACGTGGAATTAGCCGTCATGCTGTTGGACAAGTGGGTTATGGACACAGGCAGTTAGCTTGTTCTAACTTGCAAGGTACCTCATCACCCATTTTCCTGCTCGGAGCCGGCTGCAGGGCTATCGGGCTAGGGAGACGTGTTCTCCATCTGCTGCCGGAGAGGGTGGGCACCCGCATCAGGTTGCGAGGAGTTCAGGGGGAGGGGCTTCCTTTGAATGTTGTGTTTACAAACAGTAGTCCTGCAGACCCTACCTTTTAACTGTTTTATTTTCTGTGGATGAGTTTTGCCGTTGTTTTTTTTTTGGCTCCTTCTAAAATACACCTGCATTATATTTGTGCTGTTGATAAGTTGAGAGGAGCAAATAAAACATGGATCCCTGTGGGCGTTCCATGTTTAAATTGCTATGAATAAAAAAACATAAGCCTGTTTACAAAGGATACTTTCTCTCCTTTCTATCTTCTATTTAATTCATCGCCTACAGCAACTGTTTTCCAATGAAGCTCCATAGTCCACACATATATGGAAAACGGGCAACAAATTGACAAGCCAGCAACACAGCTATTATAAAAGGTCCTGTTCTGATTAACAACTGTAAGAACAGTGTCTTTATCTAATTTCATGAATTAGTTTTTTGTTTTGTTTTTTTGCTGTGAAAACTAGAGCTGGTAAAAGTCTTAATAAAGTGTTTTACTCTTGAAAAAAAAAACTGCCAAAGTGCTATTAGCCATGCCTCCATCATGCAATGTGAGACAGACAAAAGTCTGTCCCTAGGGCGGCTCACCAGCCCTACATCATGAATCTGCAGGAGGCCAGTGAAATGAAAAGTGCATGTGCAAACACCTGAATAAATACAAGCTGGAATAAGATCTCTTCCCTCACAAGAATTTGACACTGTGACCTGCAAAGCTTGGAGTTTGACTCCTGCTTACATCTGCATCACTGCTCTCCACGGACATATGGACGACCATGTGCCTGTCAGCCCAGTGTGTATAAAACACTGGGCTGTGGGAGTAGTTGTACTCGATGTAAGGTAATGTATTTTCACCTGCATAACTGCATGTAAGTCTCAGATGGAGGGGTATTTTATAAAGATGAAGTGTACATATGAAACTCATCTAATTAGTTTGGTTTTCCTGCTTTTTGCTTAAATTAGAAGATAAAGTGATTTAAAAACCATTAAGATGTACCCGATAGCTTTAAATAAGCCCTTAGATCCCAATGGACTAACTTCCTTGAAAGTTGATTGGTTTTGGGTGAGTTTTGTTTTGTACAGATGTTTTTAAAGCCACATGGTAATATAATTTAATAGAAGAAGCTTCATAAACAAGATGCCATTTTTGTTTACTTTTATACACAAACCAAAAGTCCTAAAGAGTTGGGATGTTGAGTAAAATGTGAATGAAATCCAACTATTGTTCACTTATATACAACACAAAGACCAGATATTTGATGTTTGAACTGAAAATTTGGAAACTTGACCATAGTTTGGTTTACACTGTATCTGCAAATGCTAAACAGTTACTCTTGTTTGCTTTTTGGGAAGTTCAGTTCATTTGCTCTAACTATGTGAAAATCTGGGGGTAGTGTCTGCCCTTAGAAAAAACGGACAAACACAGTGGTAAATAAGCTCTTGTCCCAACTGTTTTTGGTGAAAGTTGCCTTGAAATAGATGTTGAAGGTGTGTACTTCTAAAATAACCATGAAGTTTATTATTTTGAGCATGCAATATCTTGTCTTCTGCTGAATATAGATTGCATAAAAAATATATGTTTCGTAAAGAAATTACTGTTTTCTGCCAAACAGGTCGGTGTTAGTTATACAGTAATCATGCACACTAACTTGCAAGCCTCGTTTCTTGTAAAAGTTAATTAAATTAGTAGCCAAATGAGGTTAACTAGTTCACTATTTTGGATATGAGTTAGGTAAACTGTTAAGTATCGTAGTTGAGTACAGTTTGTTGTTGTTCACACATTTATGAATTATTATAGTTTATTAAGGGGACTAGAAAAAAACTTTATGTACACTTGTCCTCAACTTTTGTTTTTGACAGTAGCATATTTGATGCGGCCTACATGCATATGTAACATCCACACAGTCCAGCACATAACATGAACATCTGAAAGGCCCCAGCAGTTACATTTGTTCAGCACAGCAAAAAAATTTCAATCTTCAGGATGAAATGTTAGCTCCGACCTAAGGATCAATCCAACATGCCCCAAGGCTTCAGATAACAAACCTAGAATGACATCCGAAGGGCTATGAATGGATTTTAATGCCACTGAGCATTAAAATGTTCTTTACAGCTTCACTAAAGGGTATCTTCTTTTCTTTTAAACAGTTACTTTGACCACATTCTTGACTGTTGTTTTATCCCTCTTGCAGGCATCTATGTGAACACAGTCGGCTCATTAAGTAAATACTGTGCATCAATATGTATAAGTTCCCAGATGGTTTGCCAGTGAGTGCCAAACGGGTACAAAAACGTTGCTTTTACCCTCCCACAGTCTCCTCACTGCCTCTTCACACAGGCTGAAGTGCAATGCTGGTGAGAGTGGCTGTCAGGTTGCGTGCCTTCTGGCTTTTGAGGGTGGTCGGTCTGTGCAGTACAAGATGTGGGCAAGACTTTGGCACTCTATCGAAGCAAAAGTCAAGCTAACATCTTTTGAAATGGCAGGATAAACAAAAGGAGGGTGTTTTTCAGTCGGATGGAGAGGAGGATGGAGACAAAGTGGACTGAACTGAAGTTTTGTGCAGCTGACTGATGGCATTAAAAGATTTACTGATCTTTTATAAAATGTACATTAATTTCTTTCCTGTATGATAATTTACTTTGGATCATCAGTGGTTTATGATTCATTTTCTAACCTCCCATGCCCCTCAAACAGGCTGCATTATGTATCCCCAGCTCCTGCTGTTCAGTTCAGTGCAAGTGAATCCATCCAGGGCTCAAAAATATTTCTGTAGAAATAGCGAGAAGCACATGCTGTTCCTTCAGTGAAACCCCATTCAAGGCACAAAACAAATATGCAGCCAAGGACAATGCTGAGACATACTCTTGAGGAGTTACAGGAAAACCCTGAAGATTAAATATCCTGATTCTTGGTTAATTTGACAATATTAGGATTATCAGATGGTCTTTTTTACCATTCAGAAAATTTCTTTAATATACATTTATTATTGTTACCTCTGCAAAGAGGTTATGCTTTAGCTGATGTTTGTTAGTTTGTTTTATTAGCAAAACAACTCAGAAACTTTTCAATGGAATTCGTTTACATTTTCAGGATAGGTTAGAGATGGGCCAAGGACCAATCCATTTTATTTTGGTGGTGATTCACAGGAGTTTTATCAGACTGTGACCACAGTGCTTTAGAAAATGAAAGACATACATCTACACTACATACTTCTCTGTAGAGAGGGTATTTTGGCTCCACTTCTGGCATGTTTTGCTTAGAGTTTGTTTTAAGACGTGGCTTACGTTCTGTCCTTTACACCCCAGCAGTAGCCCCCACCTACTACATCGATTGCCCCATAATGAATTTGCTCGACAGAATGATCCTCCAGTCACCTGCTAGATGTGCTTTTGAAAGGTCCTGATCATTCCCAAACACTTTCTATGGACTCTTTTCCAGATGGACTGGTGAAATAAATTTAATGGTCCATCTGGTGTGCAGGTTAATTGGGATGCAGACAACAGAATTTTTAAAAAATTTGTTAACATTCACACAATGGCATTCTGGCCAACATATACGAAAACGTCAAGCCACATTGAGCTAAGCAGCCACGCAGAACTAAGTTAACGCCAGTTAGGCATCACTGACATTTGTAAGGTACGTCAACAAATTTTGCGCACGCTTAAAAATGTGTGACCTTTGATCCAACACACCTGTAAAGCCAGCAAGAGTTGACCTTCACTTACCTTCACATCTGTGAGTTACAGTTGTATCCCTGTTGACAAACGTTGGGCCTGCCCGCCTGGAGTTCAATGTACGTCAGCTCTGTCTGGTTCAGCTACTTTCCCCTCAAGACAGGACTCCTATTGTACTACTTGATGCGCGCTTTTGGGGAAAGCCATCTTTCATCCTCCTGGGATGGTGTCAGAATACTGAGACCAGCTGCTGCTGCACATGGGGATTTGACGTATACGTCCACTTTATATGATGTTTGTTTAATGGTGTATAGATATCTTTGTATAAAGTTTCACAGCGCCAAGCGAGCTTAGGCCAAATTCACCTTAGTTGAGTGTGCAACCACCAACACAATGCTTCTCTCTGATTAAGATTCATCAATCTGCATTAAACTCAACAAAATTGACCCGGAGAATGTGCTTTCACGGAATTTTGATGACTACTCAAAGTTGGTCAATGTTAGCCAGTATAAGTTAATGCGTGACTGCTTCTTAAAGGGTATATAAAACCCTAAAAGCATCATGTGGGTTTTTTAAATGTGAGATCAGTCCCTATCATCCATACTGCTGCCAACCGCATGGGTCAAATATATCTTGGCTACTTTGTTTTGGAGCTGGCATGTTTCCTGTCTCTTGGCTTGACTCCTTTATGCTTTTCTTTCTGTTTAGATATTGGTTGATGGGTGGATGTCTGTGTCAGGAACATTCTGAAACATGAAGTCCAGCCTAAAAATTACTTCATCTGGGATGGTTAATAGTTTTAGAGTTTTAAAGACACCCTTACATCTATAGCAAAGGAAGTTGTGAGGGGTTGAGTGCATGTTCTGTAGATACATACAGTGCATCAACATGAACTTCATTTGCCTAATTATCTAAGGTATTATGATTGTTATGTCTAAAGTGTAAGAGTATTTCATGTTTGTAAGGTGTAATTTCTTAAAGGTGAATTCTCTGCGGTGGAGGTTTCTGCTTCCATGGTTACATATTCTTACTCTAAGCTCGAACCACAGGTGGGATGAGAGGGAGCAGGTAGCAAAGGAGAGACAGGGAGGTGAGGAGGAAGTGGGGCTGTTGTTCAGGTCAATTGGCCTTGAAATGGAGGCAGATTTCCACCTCAGCTGAGAACAGGCTCCTTTTCCTCTCGAAATATTCATGAAGTAATTATGATTCATGTGATTAACGGGGGGAACACAGAGGCACTGTGATGAGCATTGTAATTATGGGATTTATGCGATATTTGACAGATATGGGTGTTTGTTTTCCTTGTGTTGATACACGTGTGAGTGCACAGGCTTTGACATGTGTGTGGAGAGCAGCTGACTTGATAGGGACTGGAACAGATGACTATCCTTGAGTTCTTGCTCCTGAGGAGTCTGTGTGGAATATCTGTCATCAATATTCATGAACCAGCTCTGTAACAGGTCTGCATCGGAGTGCAACAGTGTGCTTTTATGCTATTGCACAGGTGATAGACAGGGCCAAAGGCATTATGTGTACAGGTTGTCCATCTGTCTTACATGTGTCTGTCCTGAACTATTATGTGAATGAGATATCTCATTACTTCTTTCGAGTATTTTCAAACTTTGCTCAAATGGTCACTTTGACTCTTGGATAAACTGATGATACTTAAAGGTTTCTAGTTTAGGGGGTTCACACTGCTGGGAAACTGAGAAAAGTGATATTTTTAATCAGCCCTAGGCAAATTCAAATAGAGTACACAGTGAATCATGCCTGTGTGAGAACAGGATGCTCGTGTTTCACTGATGAATGAACACAACTAGATTATTGCTGCAACAGCTGTAGACAAAGTTCACAACTCCTGAACTGAAGTGAAAATACAGATCCTCTTGGTTAAATAATTCTCAAAAACAACTAAAACTTGCTCAGTCATATCACCATTTGAGTAAATGTAGTTCCTACCCGGGCAGCATGGAGGCCCAGCAGCTAGTGCTCATGCCTCACAGCAAGAAGGTTGCTGGTTCAAACTCTGTGTTCTGTGAAGAGTTTGCATGTTCTCCCTGTGCATGTGTGGGCTCTCTCCAGGCACTATGGCTTCCTCCCACAGACCAAAGAACATGTCAGCTAGGTTAATTGGTGACTTTTAATTGCCCTTAGGTGTGGGTGAGTGAATGGTTGCCTGTCTCCATGTGGCTCACTGGTTCAGATTGTACCCCAGCTATCTCCCAATGTCAGCTGGGATAGGCTCCAGCCCCCCATGACCCCACAAGGCATAAGCAGTATAGATAACAAATGGATAGATAGGGCTCTAATTTTGTAGACCAGGCGCAGGCGGGGCGCACCTGCCCTGCGCAGCACCTGCGCCACACCAACAGGGTGCGTCCAGGGCATTTTGCAAGTTTCGTGCACGGCGCAGTCTGGCGCAGGCAGGCGCACCCACGCCTCCGTCTCTCCTACTGGTGCAAGTAGCAGAGAGGGAGGAGATAAGACTTGAGTGGGTTTAACACAGCCGAGTGTGATCTTCACCAATCAAATGAAGGCCTCTCCTCGCCTTTAAATGCGCCGCAGATGAGGCGCAGTGACAATTTCACCTCGGTGGCGAAGAAGGTTCAGAGCTGCTGTCACTTTTACAGCAACTGGGAGAGTGCAGGGGCCACCGGGCCGCGCATCGGAGCCACGATGCGCGTTACCGTGTGGACCACCTCACAGGACAGATGTAATCTGTTCCTGTGTCATAATAGGAGTACAAAAATAAGTGATAGTTACATTTAAACACAGCAGCAGGCTAATCCATTCATCGTGCTTGTGATCCACCTTCATTACTGGTCTGTCATCGCCAAATAGCCGAACCTTTGGTGAAAATATATCTCCTCCTCATCCTCCTTGCAATAATGTACTCCATCTTTTTAGATCACGTTACAAATAAAGATTAAAACAGAGAAATATGGGCAATCACAGGTAAATCCTTAAGACACCGAGTGACTTACATTTATTCAGTGAGCGTCTCTCTCTTTTTTCTTTTCTTTTGAATTTCATGAGATGACAGAAGCCGGATACTCTGTATCGGATGATGTGGCTGTTTGTGGTTGGCTGAGAGATGTGAACTTGTTAGTTACAACAAACGTCTCTGATCTGACATCAGATGTGACGGGACAATTAATATAGATACAAATGTAGGTGCTGGTTCAGACGGTTACATTAAATAGTGGTTGCTGTGATTGTTTATTGCATTGAAATGTGCCTGACACTCTGGATACCTGCCTGTGAGGTTTTGGTGACGTGTGCGCACTGTGCGCCTGTCAGCCAAATTACCACTGCATGGGGTGCGCCTTGCCTGCACCGAGAATAGACCAGGTTGGAGCTGGTGAGCTTTCAGTGCACCTTCAGCACGTTCTTTTGGCACGAAATTGTCACTGCGCCAAGCTGAATCTGTTGACACCTCCCCCTGGTGCGCCGTCACGCCCATCTCGGTGCAGCCAGTCTACCAAATTGCCAAATTGCCTGCGCACGGCGGTGCGCCAGACGAAATTACCACTGCCGTGCGCCAGGCTGCGCCACCCTGAGTTGCGCCAGGAAATTAGAGCCCATAGTCTCTACCTGTTAGCAGTCACAGTGGGGGCAGACACTGTCCTTCTCTGGGAGCCAGCTCTTTCTGTGACAGCCCTTCCCTATAGTATCCAGTGTGGTCACCGAGTGTGTACCTCATCAGGTAAAGGACGTGCCTCTCAGTGAAGGATCTTTTACAGCAGGAAGTCCCCAGAGGGTTGCAAAAGACAAAAAAGGGGGTCCATTTCATGTCGGGTAGGATAGGTTCCAGCTTCCTGCGACTCTGAAGGGGACTGGTGGTATAGATCGGGGATAGGAAACTCCAGTGATCAAGAGGGCCACATTAAATTTTTCCACACTGTTAGAGGGCCACTCTACATACTGCAAGATTATTTAACATAATTACTACTTAATTTACCAAAAAATATATTGACATTGTTTCATATTTCAAATTGAAATACAAACTGACTTTTTAATCAGCTTATCTCTGAATTCAAGTCAATTGAATCTACTTTTTTCAGAGCAAAAATAATATTTACGGTTTTCTGAAATGTAATATATATACATATATTAATATTATAACAGCTAATTTCATGGAAAGGGCTAATATATTGAGTAACCAATCATTCTTATGGAAATAGATTTACTTTTCATATTTTTATGAAAGATTTTGGCTTTTTTTCTACATGTTCACATTTTTTTGGAATACAAAATAATCTTGCTGTCCACATTGAGTGAGAGGGATGGCTGCATGTGGTCCCCAGGCCGCCTTTTTCCCATCCCTGGTTTAGACAATGGATGGATTTTGGAGGTCATAGTTTCAAGGTCATTGTTTCTTACATTTATTACTTTCTATTACACAATAAAAAATTCCTTGAAGGATATTCCTCCGACTTTGCATAAATTCATGCCAGCTCCAGAAAGAACTGATGAGATTTTGGAGGTCAGCAGTCAAGGTCACTCTGAACTCAAATCATGTGGCAAAACATGTCCAAGATTTACACCAGTCACACTAACAAAAAAAATATTATCTGCATTTCCTGTTTATTGGTCATGACTAAGGTTTTTGATGCCCCTATCAGAGGCAGAGTGAGCACCAGGACACATGAAGAAACACGTGTTTTCTCTGATGCAGATGGTGTTTTTCGCCTCTGTCCAAATCTCAGCTGCTGGCTCAGATTATGCTGCTGTTAAATGAGGAGAAAGGAAACACACCTTCTGTCTATCTCCCTTGCTCTCCACCCACTGACTGTCTTCCAGGTAGCACCCGACATCTCCTCTCCTCATATCTAGCGACCGCGCCGCTGTTGCTTTTGTCTCTACCTAAAATCTGTTTCTTTGCTTCATAGATAGATGAACATGAGTGCCTCAGGTCGTCAAATACAGTCTGGTGCTCCTGCTGAGACTGAGAAGAGTGTGGACGGCTGTGTCGGAGTGTTTCTGTGTGTGTGCTTGTGCTTGTGGGTTCGTGTGACTGCGTGCATTGGCTCATAGGAGTTTTGCAATCCATCATAGCGCTGAATGTTGCTATAGAAACACCTTCCCTCAGACACACGGCTGCTGACACAGGGTTGTGTTTAATCCATACAGGATTGTGTTTGGAACATTTAAAAGGGCACTTAACTTTAAGCAGAGTCCTCCGTCTGATGTCCTGCCAAAATGCTTCGTGTCCGGATTTTCAGAGGGATAAAGGGAGTGATATTCTGACCATATTCTGCATCAATGTGTATCTGTTTTTACTTCTTTCACAACTCTATAGACCAAAAGTAGGCAACCTTTAGAAACCCTAATTCCAATGAATTAGGGTACTCACTCATTTTAAATTTGATGCCTGCAACAAGTTTGATGCCTGCAACAAGTTCCCAAAAAGCTGGGACAGAGGCATGTTTACCACTGTGTTACATCCTTTTAACAACACTCAATAAGTGTTTGTGAACTGAGGACACTATTGCTGAAGCTTTGTAGGTGGAATTCTTTCTGATTCCTGCTTGATGTACAACTTCAGTTGCTCAACAGTTTAGGGCCTCCATTGATGTAATTTGCGTTTTTTAGTGTGCCAGTGGGAGACAGGTCTGGACTGCAGGCAGGTCAGTCTAGGTCCTACTCTCTTTTACTACGAAGCCATGCTGTTGTAACACAAGCAGAATGTGTCTTTGCATTGTCTGGCTGAAGTAAGCAGGGAAGTCCCTGAAAAAGACATTGCTTGGATGGCAGCACAAGTTGCTCCAAAACCTGTATGAACCTTTCAGCATTAATGATAGCTTCTCAGATGTGCAAGTTACCCATGCCATGGGCACTAACCCCCCCCCCCCCATACCATTATAGAGGCTGGCTTTTCAATTAAATTCAATTCAACCACTTTCAAAGGGGCAATTAAAAAGGCACAGGAGTAACACAAACAAAAATCATAAAGATAAAAAAAAACAAAGCATCAACAAACAGGCTAACAAACAACAGGCAAATTGAATGTGACTGCCCCATAAAGCGCACAGATCTAATAAAGTGCTATTCAGTTAAAGTGACCATAAGAAGTTGCAGATAAAGTGCATAGTGCATTAAGACATTTGAACTTTGCTCTGATAACAGTCTGGATGGGCCTTTTTCTCTTTCCCTCTGAGGACATGACATTCATGATGGCAGCGTTTCTGTGTGTTGTTCATAAATGGTTTTGCATGGTAGAGTTTTAACTTGACCTTGTAGATGTAGAAATGAACCGTGTTAACTGACAATGTTTTTTTTTAAGGGTTCCTGAGCCCACATGGTGATATCCTTACAGAATGATTTCAATGCTTTAATGCTGTTGAAGGACACAGGTATGCAGTGTTGGTTTTTGGCCTTACGTTCAGAGATTTCTCAAGATGCTCAGAATCTTTTGATGATGTAGATGATGAAATCCCTAAATTCCTTGCAACTGTCTGTTGAGAAATGTTCTCATACTGTTGGAGTATTTGCTCACATAGTTGTTCACAAAGTGGCGAACCTTGCCTCATCCTTGCTAGTGAAAAACGAATCCTTTCTGTGATGCTCCTTTTATGCCCAATCATGACATTCACCTGTTTCCAGTTAACTTGTTCACCTGGGGAATGTTCCAAACAGGTGTTTGTTAAAGTATCCTCAGCTTTCCTGGTCCTTTGTTGCCCCTGTCCCAGCTCTGTGGAGTGTGTTGCAGGCATCAAATCCAAAATAAGTGAATATTTGAATATTTGAAAACAATGAAGTTTATCAGTTTGAATATAGTTTATTCAGTTGAATATAGATAAAAAATGATTCATAACTCATTGTAGTCTGTTTTCCTATATGTTTCACACAACACTCCCACTTCATTGGAATTATGGTTTGTAGCATTACACTATGTTTCCTCATATCACACCACTATGGGCTGTAAGTTATCTTATGACTGTATCTAATTGTATTTTATCTTTAAAAAAGCAGCCGACTGGAAAAGGAAATGTTTTCCGGAATGTTGAAACAGAAGTGATCATGTGATCAGTCTGTGTGGAGGATTCAAAGAGCTTGTGCTTTCAGCTAACGCTCAAATTAATGATTAATTCTGTCTGCAAATGTGTCCCTTTGTTTATTTGAATCAGGAAAATATTATTCCTCTCCCCAAACTCTCAGAGCCTTTTAATCTGATTATTTCTTGTTTCTCATGTTATTTTTGTAAATCACAGGGGCTGGCTATGCAAATTTGGATAGAAATGATGTAAAAATGTATGATATTAGAGATGTTTACCTCACAAACTTTTGTCCCAAAGTCTCTGAGCAACATGAGCCAGAGCTGTAGCTCCGTTCACTTCTCCCAGACTTCATCTGTTGTCCCGGTGGCTCCATGGGAACAGGTAATCAAGTTTGGTGAGCTATTGTCTTGGAACGGCTGCAACCTGCCTGGTAATTGGAAATGAGTGAGTGTGATGCGGAAAGACTGTTGCAGGATTTCTGCTCAGGTGAGGGAGACGAGCAGGGACGTGAGACAGGTTTGTTCGCATATATGTGTGTCTGTTTCTGGCGGGTTTGTCAGGGAAAGATGCCAACATGGACAGTGCCATTGGAAGCTCAATGTCCCTCAGGATTCCTCCACAGTGATGGCTATTGGTGTCTGTCTTTCCCTGGGGACGGCCGCTCTGTCATCTCTCACACACAAACACGCCAACACACAAACCTCAGAAACATCCTGCCTCCCAGGTATTCGTACGTGTTTTTGGATGCACACACTTACAATCCTTCACTGCTGCAAATGTCCCTTCACTGCATGACTTTCCATGAAATATGCACACAGCAAACATACAAACAACCGCTCGTAAGCGTCGGCCATTACGGCTCTGCAGCATCCATTACTGCCCGACACAATGACAACAAGGTCATGCCTCGAGGAGATCTGCATTTTGTCAAAAATGACACTCTTACGCCGCAACTGCTGCTGCTCACGGGATTTATGCTCCACTCTCAGGTTGTTCTTTTCTGACATTTTCAGCTCAGTAGGTGTTTGGAAATTTGTATGCAGCAGAATATTTTTCTTGACATGGATTTATGGTTTCATGTTGACATATGTTTGTGACATACAAGTCAAAATAAAACTGCTTCATAAAAGTGCAGATTCACAGCAAAGCTCTGCATGGACAAATTAACACTGTCAGAGTTAATGGTAACACTTCTGTAGTGTCTGTATGGCTTCACTCTTTTTGAAGAGCAGGTACCTTAACTCTCATCAAGTGCAATTGTTGACACTTTTGGAGTTAAAATTTAAAACTTTTCAAGACTTAGTGTGACTTTCGATCAACACTTCTATGTAGTGTAAGAAATAAACACTCTCAGAGTATCTTTTCAATTACTTCAGTGTTAACTCTATATTAACACTTCAAAGTGTAAACATTATTTGTTTGCTGTATATCAATGGGGAAATTAGCTGGAATAAAGATTGATATTTGGTTGGGGCACATATACTGTAAGTATAAAAAAAGTACACCAAAGGTTTCTGTCACGATTTAATCCTGGATAACCCAGGAAAAACAAAAGGTGAAAGACCTAAATGCAGATTAACAAAAACAGGCTTTATTCAAAACTAAAAAGGGATCAAAAACTACAAAAACAAATCCTTAACAAAAGTCCAAACACAAAAATAGTCCATAACAAAAAGCTCAAAATTACAAAGCAAAAATCCCAACAGAAAATACCTTTTGACTCAGGAGAACACTGGAGAACATACTGGAGAACACGGAGACACTGAAGACAGATCCCAAGGAAAAAGAAACTGTAATGAGCACACAAAGACAAGGTAAAACACAGGGTTAAATACATGAGGTGATTGGGGTAAACGAGAGACAGCTGGGGAAGAACAATCAAGGATCAGGTGTGAAAGGACGAGACAGGAAGCAAAACCCACGGCAATAGGGGGAGACAGGAGGACTTTCAAAATACAACAGGAAACACAAGGACAAGACTAGAAACATGAACAAAACAGGTAACTTGACAAGGACCAAGGTAAGAACTCAAGAGACACAGGACAAGAGGTCAAAACCGGAAATAAGGAGCAAAATAACGGGGCACAAGGAAAAGCATACAAAACAGACCAAAATCATGACAGTTTCATCACGTGAACTTGTGGCATCTGTTAGATTAGATTAGATTAGATTAGATTAGTATGATTAGATCGAACTTTATTTATCCCTCAGGAAGACTCCTTCAGGGAAATTAAGGTTCCAGTAGCACTGTTAGCACAAAGTTATAAAAGAACACAGGATATCTAAAAGTAAAAACAATTAGCAGATATAAAAACTATCTATATGTACATTAATAAATCTAAATAATTAAAATAAAATAAAATACAATATAAAATATAAAATGGCTACTAGCTGGCTACTGCTACTACTGCTCCTTCCCGTCCTCTGTCTTCCTGTTACTCCTCCTCTCCCTTAGTGAGGAGTTGTACAGTCTGATGGTCTGAGGGACAAAGTAGTTTCTCAGTCTGTTGGTCCTGAATTTGGGAAGGATCAGTCTTGGGCTGCACAGGTTCCTCTGGTTGCTGATGACGGCGTGCTGAGGGTGACCAACATCGTCCAAAATGTCCAGCAGTTTGTCAAGTGTCCTCTTCCCTGCAACCATCACCAGAGAGTCCAGCTTCATACCGACCACAGAGTCAGCCTGCCTGATCAGTTTCTTTTTGGTACTTGTCCAGTAATGGAGGATGGGCAGGATGATTGACTCTACAAGTGTTACTTATGCCTTGTTTCCACCTCGTGCTCGTTTGGTAAGGTTTGGAGCAGTAATTCCTGATCTTCTTTGCATTTCCACTGCCAGCTGTACCTTCACTTGAGGGTGAGGATGTGAGCTGGAGGACAGAGTCGTGCTGGCTATGTAATGTGTGATGTCCCAGCTGCACAGCACAGTGCAGTTGTCTGCAGGAGAGAGCGTGACTGTTAACAAAGAGCAGCAATGGAGGACCTCCAGTACTCTGTGGAGCATTGTTTGTGTAGATATTCATTACAGCAACAGCAGTGATTAAATATCTTTAATTCTTGTTTGAATATTGGCTCGCACCTAATCATGAACACAAAGCATGAAGGCAAAACTCACAGGCATTTAGGACACTCACAAATGACTCCATGTATCAGTCTGATTTTGATACTGTTGCTAGCATGCCTCGCATTCAGTTAGGACACAGTGTAAAGTGGTCGAGAATGCTAGCTGTCTGTCTATCTGTCTATCTAAAGTGCCAGTGAGTATATTTGCTGATGAACTGACTACTTTTGTGTGTTGCCTCTAACATGCATGTGTCTATTTATTTGTAAATGTAATCCATAGTTTGGTAGACAACAAAAATTGGTTTGCCCCTCTGGATTGTCTGATTTTAATTCACTATGCCCACCAACAACAGTATGACAATAAAAAGGGCTCATAAAAGAAAGTGCTAACATTTTGAAACACGCAACAGTAAAAAAAAATCTTCATGCTGGCGGCTCTAAGTTATAATAAGTATCTAAAATATAGTAGGGAATCATTGGTTATGTTTTTTATTGCCTTTGCCGAGACTGTTTTGGAAGACTACAAAAACCATGCAATCGTTGAGTGAATTAAATCATTGTAGTCTTTGTAAAGTCCTTTTGTGTTTGGACACTTTCATGAGAAACATCTACATACTGAAGTTTTGAGTAATCAATTTTCAGTTTGGCTTATTAAATAAATTCTACACAATTAACATGAATCAATGCAGCAGCAGGTGATTTGTAAAGATATGTAATGCATCAGAATTGAATGCATCAACAGTTATTGATTTTATATGGAAATTAGTTGGTATGATAGTTGTATAAAGCATTAATGAACATCTATCAGATCTGATGATTACACATAATATAGAAACCCCCACATTAATGACTTATTTTGCAGTAAATCAAACATGAAATGGCTCTCATTAATGGCTTATTAATCTATAAGGCCCATTTAACATGCACACATTAATAGAGAACAGGTTAGAGTTCCTCAGGGATACATTTTAACATGATTGATTTTTCTACCATCATGTTCTTCAGGAAAAAGAACTGATACTAAACAGCTCATCTGTAGGGAGATGCAGTCTGAGAGAAAGTGCTAATTAATGGTAAAAATATTCGATCATTAACTGACACATTCAGAGTTCTGTACGTGAAGAAAGTGAAATAACTGACAGCTGGTGAGACCGCTCAGCCGAGGGATTTGGCAACTCCGGAGCATCTTCCTCCTTCCCACAGTGATCCAACCGGCTGCGACCCACAAACACAAAGAGCTGTGTTTTGGATCAGGGCATCGCTTATTATCCGGGCACAGAGAGAGGAGGGGGTTTACAGGGAGGAGAGAGGGGAGAGATTGGGGGCAAAGAGAAAGCCAGGAAAGGATGATTGCCAGCTCTGCCTCCAGTGTCCATCTCTGCTGCCTCCATCCTCGCCTTCATCCTCTCCCTCCATCCTGTGGCTCCCCCCTCGCCTCCCCCAGCAGCTGGCAGGTTTTTACCCGGGCAGAGAAAGAGCTCTGTGATGGTGCAGACTGAGACATCAGTGTGTGCTCCAACTAACAACACAGTCTCTCTCAAAGGCCTTCATGAATTTGCACACCCTGCCTCCTTTTCTTCCCCTTCTCTCCTGCCTCCTATTCCTTCATTCCTTCCCTCCTCAGACTCCTCTCAGTGCCCCCACCTTCCTCCCCCTTAATTCAATTCCCCTTATCTTTTCTTTTTCCTCTCTCTCCCTCTCTCTCTCTCTGTCTCTCTCTCTCCCTCTCGCCTCACTCCAGCTGTCACTCCAGTATATGGTCTCTTCGGACCGGCCTTCCAGTCCAGTTTTAATTGACTCGGAGTGACATGCAGCCGAGACGGTAGAAGTGGTCCTCCTGGGGAGGTCGATATGTACAGATACGGAGCGCCTCCAACTCTGACTGGACCCCACAGAGTCAATAGAGGCTGGCTGCAGGCTATGAGAAGCACAGGCCGATTTCCTTTAATTTTTTTTTATGCCCTGTGGCAAAAATGAGGCTGCACACATGTAACATACTTTGATACAAGCATTGTAAAAAACAACAATGGATACAGCAACATATCACAACATTTACTTCCACAATATTAGTTACAGTTTTGGATGGCAGGACATTGTGAGTGGGAAAAAATGACAACCAGTTTGAAGAGTCTTAAAATGAAGTGATCATGTATTTGGCCACTCAGAAAAAAAAATCATTTTAGCGCCTTCAAAATGCCTCCTGCAGAGGAAACAAAGGGAGAAATTAGTCAAACAAAGGGGAAAAATATGGCTTTGCTGCTGGCCTTCGCCACGAAAGTATCAGACATGACCGAGTCTGTTGATTTACCACACCATGTTCTCTGAGGCAATCACTGAGCTGCTCTGTACTCGCAGTCTTAAGGCCCACTCACACATTACCACATGAGCTGCTAGTGAAAGTACATTCCTGGGGTCCTTTTTGTTAAACACAGGCTGGCGTTTCTTAAGAGGAGAGGAACGCTGTGCTGGTGGAGTATGACGTTTCCAGATGGGCCCTTGACTAATTACCTCCGCCAAGGAGGTTATGTTTTCGCCAGGGTCTGTCTGTTTGTTTGTCTGTTAGCAAGACAATACAAGAACTATTGGATGGATTTACACAAAAACTTTACCGGAGCTTTGGTTTGGTCCAAGGAAGAAGCCATTACATTTTGGTGGTGATCCGCATATTTGTCTGGATGCCAAAAATACCCAGAATTTTCAGAAAATCCCATAAGTTAACATTTGGCCGTATTTTAAAAAATCATATCTCTGACATCACTTAATGGATTCACTTCAAAATTTACAGGTTAATATATATAATACTAGAAAAGCACTCCGAGAGCGCAGACGTCCGTCAAGCAGCTTCAGTCCACTTTGGCGAAAATGGTCCTATCTGGCAATGTTAAAGAATCCTTAAAAAAATTCCTGGATCCATACGGTGATCCGGATCGCCCCAAAACTTTAATCAGTTCTTCCATATCCCATTTCTGACAATTCCTGAAAATTTCATCCAAATCCGTTCAGAACTTTTCAAGTTATTTTGAACACAAACAGACAGACAGACAGACAGATAAACGCCGGCAAAAACATAACCTCCTGGCGGAGGTAATAACTCTATCATCAAGGTCAATTTCATCTGGATCCCATCCAGATTGATGTCATAAAAACACTGAACTTTATAATGGCAAATCCCATTCATTTCTCCTGCTATGAGGGTTTTGCCCCCTCACGTCATTATGGGAATTATAGTTTATTTGAAAACTGACGTCACGGTTTTCAAGCCGATTTCACTACATTTCCCAGCTTCCCTTGCAATGCCAGCAGAGGATTCTCCACATGGACAGACATGAGCAGAGATTCAGCCGTCCAATCGGAGTGCGTGGTGATCCAGAATTGTATCTTTTACGGGGTTGTGGAAAAGCCAGTGCCGTAACTGAGCTGCTTGGCAGAGGTCTGTGCTTTCCGAGTGCTTTTCTAGTTGTAGACAGATTTCAGATGTTCGCCAATGTAGCTATGACGCATGGGTAGCGCTTAACTTTGAGGAATTTTAGACAAACAGCTTGGCACTGATGAATGTTGTACAAAGGTATAGTGACATCACTCAATGACATATACTCCATTTCACCATGTGACACCATGCCTACAGAACGAAATATGGCCGTCCCCAAGAGGGCGCTTCAAGTCCTACAACATGAGTCCAACCTGAGGAGGAAACAGCTGGAGCCAACAGAGATGAACCTAGCTGTAATTGAAGATAGTGAAGGATAGCAGAGGTCAACTATTGCTGGTTTTTACTAGTGTGTTGTATTAAATATTGTAAATCCTTAAGCATGTGGAACATTTTTCAATTCACTAGATAAACATTAGCATTGCCCAACTAATGTTAACTAGAGCTATATGTCTTGATGAAGCCTGATGTGGCTTGACATTTGCCACGATGTCAGCAAAAGCTGGCCAAACGTCAGTGTGTGAATGAAGCTTTAGGCCATCATCTTTACCAAAACTCAAACTTGATCTGTTTGTTAATAGGGATGAGAAGATGAACTGATACGTATTGATACGCGGTCATGCGTGTGCACTCGCATCGTGCACACACGAGAATAAATGCAATTTTGGAAGCATATCAAGATGCATCAGTTATTAAATATTTTTATTGCTACAATCCATTTTAATACATAAATTGTATTTCTACATTTATTAATAAGTGTTACCAACTCATTTTGGGTGCATTATTTATTCGACCCACATGAAGTAAACAACGGAGTTGCCGATGTGTACACTACAAACTAAAGTGTCAGCTCCACGGATGCACTGTGATACATACATGAATACTTGTAGTCAGGGGAGGGTGAGGAGTAAGGTAAAAAAACATGTCGGACGCTGAGCAAATTTATCCTCCGCTGAGTTTTAAATCTAAAGTTTGGCATCACTACATTTTCTCAAGGCGTACTTTGGCAGTACTACTTCCTAATTGTTGAGGTCAAGCTTGATCATGGCTCATGTTGAGTGATATGTAGTCCTGAGGTTCTTGCTAATACCTGATATGATACATGATTAAATAAAATTAGATTTTAAAAAGTCAAACAGACTCACACTGAACTTGTTGCTCTTTTTTTAGGGTACTTTCACACACTTGCTTTAGTTTATTTGGGATGATGGGAAAGCTCACATAAACTCTGCTTTGGACCAAAGGACCAAACTGGTCTGACTGAAAACAGGTTTTGGTTTGCTTCTAAGTCGGCTAGAGGTTGGTTCGTAGCAGGTGTGTTAGCCAACTCAACCAATCAAGGACACAACAAATCAAGAAAAACTGAAAAAAGTGCATGTGGGTTGAATTTGGCCGAATAACAACAGCATGCGAACGTAGTGTTCACTAATAATATCAACAAAAGAACAGCTAACATAAGCACTGCTAGCACCACTGGCCAGTTTGTCTTAACAGGTTTACATTTACAAAACCATGCATGACACAGAATACTTCTGACCTTATTAATCAAAGTTAGTTGTGTATTTCTGCCTGGATGGCAGTAATGAAGACTGCAGCTACAGCCCCAATTAGTGACAAATGGGTTAACCGAACCAAACCAAGTCCACCAAACCTTAGCTGCGAAACTGAACTTAAATTTAAGCTTGTTAAGCCCTTTTAGAAATATACATTTCTACTTTTTGTTAAAAAGCTCAATTTTCCTCATATTTTCCAACAAGAATATAATATTTTATATTTTGTTACTTATTACATTTTACTGGGTTGTAGAGAACTTTCTTTCAATAGAGGACAGGTACTTTCACAAGGTCAACATAAATCATGTAACTGAATTTGTACAAAATTGTTTTTCTTATGAATTTTTTTTAACTGTGATGAAGCTTTAACACACCGTTTAGGCTTTCCTCTTGTACTTTTAATGTTCATTTTAGACTACATTTCTCCTGTAAGTTATGTTGAATTTTCAGATTAAATTGATTTTTCCAAACTTTTCAAGGTTGACGAAAATGCCAAAAATCTGAATAAACTGCCCTCTCTGACTATTTCTCTCCCTTTACTGCAAATCTTTTATCAGAATTACATCAAATTTCTTGGTGTCATGAAAAAAACACACACAAAGATGAGCATACACATGAATTCATTGAAATATTTTATCCAGATAAGTAGTGAAAAAGGCCAGCCATGCAGGGTTAATAAGGTTTAATTACCTGTGTCTGGCAGCAGGTCTGCAGGATTTTCCCTCGAGTAAACATCGTCGTCACTCCTTTTCACTTCTGATACATTTTTAATTCTGGAGCTCTGGCACGGAAAGCTGCAGCGACCTCGACACACCACACACTTAAATAATGCATCGGAGGGTACTCGAACATGGAACATCTCTGGAGGAAAGAGCAGGCCAGGAGCCAGGCTCCCATAGGTTTTGTAATTAAAAATTGAATTAAAAAAGATGGGATGGGGAATTAAATAAAGATACCAAGATATATTTATAAATGTGTCTTTAGAATATCTGCAAACTTAAGAATGCATGTGACATGAGCATTTAGATACTGAATTTTTCAGTATTTGATTAAATTATAAGCTGGGTAAAGGTTAACTGTGCTAATGTAATGCATAAAATGTTTGTTTTGCATTACTTACTCTGAGTAGAGCTCATTTAGGGCTTCCAAGCAAACATGCAACAATGTTGTGTTGGCTTCTCTGTGCATTACTGTTATGTAATGTGCAAGTAACTTACAAGTAAACAGCATGAAAGATTAATCTGAAGCAAGCATTAGTCTGAAGTTGAAGAAAGGACATTTTTAAAAAATCTTTATCAGAACTGCCAGAGATGCTCTGTTCCAACTCGTGCAATTTCTGACCTGATTTTTGAGAAGCATGACAGATTTCAACTGCAGATGTCAAAAAAACAGGATTTTATTTGTCTACTGCAGTGCTCACCGTGTCAGATGAGGGGATGAAGGACCATAAATACACACCAGGATTTGACCAACAGAAATTGGATGCATGATGGCATTGAGAGGAAGAAGGCAGAGGCTACAAAACACCTGTATATAAATGTTAAAATTATGGATAACCTTTCTTCATTTCTTGTCATGGTAGTCCTTCTATGACTTCATATAAACTGGGATTTTGTGGACAAAACTTTCAAACATTTCCTGTTTCATTTCTCCATCTTTTGGCAGCACCTCTCTTCATGCTTCTTTAGTTTTGCTGTTTGGTTTGTTTACACTTTGGGCTCTAATTTCGTAGACCAGGCGCAGGCGGGGCGCACCTGCCCTGCGCCGCGCCAACAGGGTGCGTCCAGGGCATTTTGCAAGTTTCGTGCAGGGCACAGTCTGGCGCAGAGAGGCGCACCCACGTCCCCGTCCCTCCTACCGGCGCAAGTAGCAGAGACGGAGGAGATAAGACTTGAGTGGGTTTAACACAGCTGAGTGTGATCTTCACCAATCAAATGAATGCCTCTCCTCGCCTTTAAATGAGCTGCGGGCGAGGCGCAGTGACAATTTCACCTCAGTGGAGAAGAAGGTCAGAGCTGCTGTCACTTTTACAGCAACTGGGAGAGCGCAGGGGCCGCCGGGCTGCGCATCAGAGGCCACGATGCGCGTCACTGTGTGGACCACCTGGCGGGACAGATGTAATCTGTTCCTGTGTCATAAAGTGGAGTACAAAATTAAGTGATAATTACATTTAAACACAGCAGCAGGTTAATCCATTTATCATGCTCATCATTCCTGGTCTGTCATCGCCAAATAGCCGAACCTTTGGTGAAAATATATCTCCTCCTCATCCTCCTTGCAATAATGTACTCCATCTTTTTAGATCACGATTACGAATAAAGATTAAAACAGAGAAATATGGGCAATCACAGGTAAATCCGTAAGACACCGAGTGACTTACATTTATTCAGCGAGAGTCTCTCTCTTTTCTTTTCTTTTGAATTTCATGAGATGAGAGAAGCCGGATACTCCGTATCAGATGTGGCTGTTTGTGGTTGGCTGAGAAATGTGAACTCGTTAGTTTTGACAAACGTCTCTGATCTGACATCAGATGTGACGGGACAATTAATATAGATACAAATGCATGTACTGGTTCAGACGGTTACATTAAATAGCGGTTGCTGTGATTGTTTATTGCATTGAAATGTGCCTGACACTGTGGATACCTGCCTGTGAGGTTTTGGTGACGTGTGCGCACTGTGCGCCTGTCAGCCAAATTACCACTGCCCGGGGTGCGCCTCTCCTGCGCCGAGAATAGACCAGGTTGGGGCTGGCGAGCTTTCAGCGCACCTTCCGCGCGGTTATTTGGCACGAAATTGTCACTGCGCCAAGCTGAATCTTTCAACACCTCCCCCTGGTGCGCCGTCACACCCATCTCGGCGCAGCTGGTCTACCAAATTGCCAAATTGGCTGCGCACGGCGGTGCGCCGGACGAAATTACCACTGCGCAGGTGCGCCAGGCTGCGCCACCCTGAGTTGCGCCAGCAAATTAGAGTCCTTTGACTTTGGCACATGCAGCGCATTCTATTTGGTTGCTCTTATTGGTTAACAGTAACTGCAAACCCCATTTCCAATTAAGTTGTGACATTTTTGTCTTTCTTTGGCAAAGATTCACTCATTTAAAACCTGATGACTGCAACATGTTCCAGAAAAGTTGGGTCAGGGGCAACTAAAGAGTTGAGGAATCCTGAGAGACCCATCCATTAAATTAAAAAACAATTTGAAATGTGGACTCATCAGACCACAGCACACTTTTCACCTTTGCATTAGTCCTTCTCATATGAGCTCTGGCCCAGAGAAGCTGGCAGTGTTTCTAGATGTTGTTGCTATATGGCTGCATGTATGTGGATGCAGCCCCCTCTACATGTGCTCCCTGGGCATTCTGGTGCAGCAGCGCCTTGATCACAATGAATATGACCACTTTATGATTTCTATATACCCTTTGCAAGCCTCCTCCTCCTGATAGAGCACTTCTTTGCACAACACAAAAAAGTCAGTTGAAGTGGGACTGCCCTGTCTTCCTTTTTTGCAGCACCAGTTGCTCCCTGGTATCCCAGATTAGTCCCACCAGCAGGATTTCTTTCTATTTTTTAGTCAGTTTAAGCCTTGATTGGAGTCCAGTGCAGGGCAGAGACTGTAGAATGAGTGCAGAGTTGTTGACAACATGGTGCTGAGCCCCACTGAGTGGAGCAGTTACCACAGACTAGACCGGTCAACCAGTCAGAGTGCACGAGCCCCAGTGGGATTGAAGCCTTTAAGAAAAACCGAGAATAGAGGTGGATCGGGGTACCTAGTATGTACACACTGGCAGGTTTTTGAACAATAGTGACTGTAAATATGCTCTAACTGACATTAAAACTGAACATATGAACCAACGTTAAGGAAAAATATGGGCTCTTAAAGCTAGGGTGGAAAAATTCAGAGGTTTGCATACACACATATGCTGCTTGTTTAAAATATATTGATGTTCACTGTTTCTGTTTGGGTTGTGTAAAATCACAAGTTTGTCTAAAGTTTAATTGTGCTCTGATGCATATAAATAAATTGTCATTGATTTTGTGATCCTTATCTTTCAGTAAGTGTAGAGGCAGGAGGAAAATCTCCCATCAAATCATCCTCACAGTAGTATCTGAAAGAGTTAAGCCTTGACCTGCAAGTCAGAGAATGTCCGTAATATAGTCAGAGTATTGGATTCATAAAGATTTCAGCAGCTTGAGACAATGTGAGAAAACACACACACACACTTTCACATCCAGAAAGACGAAGACAGCGGCAAAATCCAACTATGGTAATGAGATTTGTGCGGCAACAGGGAACATCAGAATGCGAGCCGGCTGTATATATGAATGAGTGATACTGAAGGTTACAGAGACAAAAATTTCCAATACTCATGACGGCTTACTCACCAGGTTACAACAGCTGTTCACCTCCTCACATGTCTGACCACCACAGACCATCAGCGTGGTTACCAGGGTGACCAGTGCGATGTGTCTCATGAATCTCTTATCTGGATTGTCTGGATGAGCTTTATCCGGATTACCTTTGTACCTGACATTTAAATCTGCGTCACACATCCACACTGATATCAGATTGCTCTTTACCTTCAGAACATGCAATTTCCTCTGCTTTCTTCATTTCATAAATATCTTTGAATCATAGTTACTATCAACTGCACTTTTGAAACTGTAATAAAAGTTTTGGATCAGAGACAAAGGTTTGACATAAAGGCTGAGCTAAGACTTCCTAACCAAACTATTACTACTGTAGAGAGTTAATGCAAACTCATCAAAATTATGATCCCATTGACTGATTCTGTCTTCAGTCAGTATTATTTATGTTTTTATGAAGAGATGAGGCACTGGTTTCAGCATTCAGACAATGGGTTTGTAAATTTTGCCTCCAAGAGGTTTTAAGTTTCAACAATTTTCAAAAATGACATAAATAGACATTCTGTCAGCTCTGCCCACCTCCACTGTGTACTTTAGGCTATTTACAAATTAGTTGATATAATCTGTTGTAATGGTTTCTGCAAAGGGTTTTATATAGCATTACTTATACATTTCTATGACTAGCTCATTGCATTGGAAAAACATATTTTAAATTTCTTTAATTCTATTTTGAGCTCAAAATATATATTTTGGCATCATAAATCGTAATAAAAAAAGTTATATATTTTTACTTTAAGGAAGAACTTTGCATCTCGAAAATGTCTTATTTTTGAGTAACCCAAAAGCTGCTGTAATTTGAAGTTAAACAATGTTTTATCATATTTAGAAAAAAAACGCTTTTTATTTTTCGAATTTTTTGAAAATTATAAAACAATCTCGCATCTATGAAGGGTGACCAAGGGGATTGAAAGTCATATTACTGTGGCTATCCTATCTGACAATGTTGATATTATTTCTTTGTTAGATTAAAATAATTTTTCATTAGAGCACCTTATTCATTCTGTGATAATTTGACCCTCTGAAACCAAGAAAAATGTTAGTACGGCCCTCATGGTCACTGAAGTTGCCAATCCCTGCCTTAAAATAATCTTAATCATATTTCATAGGTGGTCTCAATGGATCTTACTCCCACACACATGTACCATTTACAATCTGCCAACTAGAATTCAATAAAGACACAGTAAAAAGAGAATTCTTGCAGACTGGTTTTTCATTTTATAATGAAGGATGCTTTACATAAATATAGATATGTACATACAAATCAAGGAGCTTCCAAGGCTCTGCATGCATCTAACTACCACATTTCTTTTCCCTTTTGCAGTGAGAACATTTCAAGGAAACAAAACAACATTAAGCCCTGAAATCTCTACCAGTTTGATGGTCTCAACAGTGGACATCGTGTAGACATTTTTACAGCCTGGGTGAATCACAACGAGGAGGAACAGCCTCTCTTTATGGTCCAATCAAAAAAAAAAGAAGGAAGCTTGGGCTTTCCATCTGGTGTGACACAAACAGCAGCGACCAACGAGACACAGAACTGAATTCTTTCCAGCATAATTAGAGGTGATGGGAGCGCAGCATGTGCCGTGGTAGATATTCTGTTAAGTGTCCATATTTCTTACAATGGCCGAGGGAGTGGACGCTCTTTGTTTGGGTCTATATGGAATTTCCATTTAAACAGCATCATTAAAAACACAAAAGGAGAGAGATAGATAGAGAGGGACAGAGGCGGAGGAGATGGAGGGAAAACTGACACATACATTTTCTTTAATGCTGGGTTAAAAATCCTCTCCTCGCAGCGCCAGGAGTACGCATGACTTGGCATCAAATATGGAGGGAAATGCAACCTGATTATTTAATTAGATGTTCTTTTAGTCCATAAGGATCGCTGCCTGTGAATACGATATATGAAACGGCTCTTTTGATAAAGAAAAGCCATTCAGGAGTTAATGAGTTGTACTAAGTTATTAACTCTCTGAGGATATAACACAGACACAGCCATGTTAATGCAAAACCCACATAATGTTCATTCTTCTGCCTCCACGAGGCCTCGACCAAGGCCAAGGGTGTCATGTTCTCAGGTAGTTCCTCTGCTCATCCATCTGTCCACTCTTATGTAGGGAAGACATTTAATTATTTACTGTATTTAGGAAGTCGAGGTTAAAGGCAGATCCGGCTGGTCCATTAGGCAATATAGGCAAATGCTAAGGGCACTGTGGTCTTCAGAGGGCGCCACAAAATTGAAAAAAAAAATCACCTTCAATATAATTTTATTAAAACTAGTTACTACTATTAACTCTTAAAATGGAAAAGCTCACATTGATTAAAAGGTAAAGAAATTCCCAATTAATATTACTTAATCTTAATATTAATATTATGACATGATGATGATAATACCAAATAAGTCTATATAGTTATTTTATTTTGTTTCTGTCTATAGTTTTTGAAAAGTGTAAATGTAGCTTATGTGTCATTTGTTTGCAAACTGTGTAGTTTTTTAGATTGTTTGATGTTGATTTTTATATTAATAATTCATTACTGTTATAATTATTTATTCACTTCAATACTTTTTTTTATTCTGAATTAAGGGTATTTAGATTGTATTTCAGATTTTTGTATTTATTTGTAATTTGTAAAGCACTTAAATTAGGTAACATGTTATCTCATAAATTAAAGACAATGGTGAAAACAATGCTATTTGATTTCTTTTGTAAGCATGTGTAAATTGCTGATGGAGGGGGGATGCCACATAAAATGCCACATTGGGTAGGACCGGCTTTGGGCAAAGGTCATGGGGATTAATGTTCATCCCATGCATGTACAGACCCCAATTTCAGTGACGTTGGAACATTGTGTAAAATGTATATACAAACTGAATTCAATGATTTTCCAAGTCCTTTTCAGCCTATTTTAAATTTCATACGCTACAAAGACAAGATATTTAATGTTCAAACTGATAAACAGTTTTTTTCTATTTGTAAATATTCACTCACTTTGAATTTGATGTCTGCAACATGTTCCAAAAAGCTGGGACAGGGCAACAAAAGACCAAGAAAGTTGAGGAATACTTGGAACATTCAGCAAATGAACAGGTTAATTGAAAACAGGTGAGTGCCATGATTTGGTTTAAGGAGCATCAGAAAAGGCTCAGGATGGGGTAAAGTTTCCACTTTGTGAACAACTGCGTGAGAAAATAGTCTAACAGTTTAAGATCAATGTTTGTCAATGTAAAATTGCAAGGAATTTAGGAATTTCATCATCTACAGTCCATGATATCATCAAAACATTCAGAGAAATATAGATATGTAAAAAAAATCAACACTGAATGCTGGTAACCTTCGATCCACCAGGCAGGACCATATCAAAAGCAAAAATCATTCTTGAAGGGATATCACCACATGGGCTCAGGAGCACTTCAGAAAATCATTGTCAGTGAACACAGTTCATCTCTACATCTACAAGTGTAAATTAAAACTCTACCATGCAAAGCCAAAGCCAAATATCAACAACACCCAGGAGCACCACCGGCTTCTCTGGGCCTGAGCTCTTCTGAGATGGACTGAGGCAAAGCGGATAAGTCTGCTGTGGTCAGAGTCCACTTTTCAAGTTGTTTCTGGAAATCATCATGTCTTCTGGGCTAAAGAGGAAAAGGACCATCCAGACCGTTATCAGAGCAAAAGCCAGCATCTGTGATGGTATGGGGTTGTGTTAGTACCCATGGCACGGGTGACCTGCACATCTGTGAAGGCACCATTGATGCTGAGAAGTACATACAGGTTTTGGACCAGCTTATGCTGTCATTCAAGAGACATCTTTTTCAGGGATGTCCCTTTTTTTTCCCAACAAGACAATGCAAAGACACATTCTGCATGTGACACAACAGTGTGGCTTTGTAGCAAAAGTGTGTGAGTACTAGACTGATCTGCTTACAGTCCAGACCTGTGTCTCATTGAAAATGTGTGGCACAGTATGAAGCACAAAATACAAAGAAACTGTTGAGCAACTTAAGTCATACATCAAGAAAGAATGGTAAAGAATTCCACCCACAAAGCTTAACAATTAGTGTCCTCAGTTTACAAACACTTATTGAGAGTTGTTTAAAGGAGAGGTGACGTAACAGTGGTAAACACACCCCTGTCCCAGCCTTTTTGGAATGTGTTGCAGGCATTAAATTCAAAATAAGTAAATATTTGCAAAAGTTTATAAAGTTATAGCAGTTTAAACTAATAAAGTTTATCAGTTTAACATTAAATATCTTGTCTTTGTAGTTTATTCATTTTAAATCTAGGCCAGAAAGGATTTCATCACTGTATTCTGTCTATTTAAAATGTACACAACGTCCCAACTTGATTGAAATTGGGGTTTGCATGGATTACAGGAGCACACAGACCACTCGGCTTTTCTTCACCCATCACTGTATTGTTATTAACCACCACTTGTGTACATGTTGAAGGGATAAACTGTCATGTTGTACCTACAGATGATGGTTAATGTGTGTCAATCTTCATGTTTCACATTCAGGCACCAAATGTGTTAAAAAATGACTTCTTCTGATGTTTGAATGTATATGAATAAATAAGAATTCACACAGATAAACAGAGGCTAATCTAACATGCACATGCACTTCACAGCTCTGCTCTCCTCCTAAGGCATGATTTTGCCTCCTGCTGCACGAATTATTTCCAGAAACTGTTGACTGCAGGACAGAATTATTCTGCAAATTAACATGATTTTTATATGTGAATAAATAAGGCTTCAAACCCTTTTTCTGATTTTCTTATTAGAACATATAGAAAATCTCTATAGTGTCTTTTTCTTAGAAACAGCTTGGCTTCATTGTAATTTCCAATCAATTGGTGATTGCAACTGTAATTAACTAGGAACACGAAAAAACACCACCTTTAAAATGTCATGTTGAAAGTGCTGGGAAAAAAAGAGAGCTCATGCAAAATCAAAACAGGGAAATTGTCCTAAAATTGCCCTAAAATGTTAAAAATTCATTATGAAATACAAAATACCTCCTGCTGCTGAAACATTTCTACAATCTCTGTCAATGGAGCTGATCCTGGAGCCGTGCAGTGTACTCAGTGCCATTTGTGTTGGCCGGTTGGAAAGCTGGAGCGCTGGTCGGGGCCTGACAGCGAATGGTTTGCCTTGGCTTTTAGAGCACAATAACAAGAGGATCGAAAATGAAAATCATGCTTCACTTTAATTGAATTCCTGCAAAGGCTGGATTTCCTCGCAGGGGAATGTTAAGTTAAACATTAGCAAACTTTAATAATCAAATTCCAATTTTGTCCTCTTGGAAGTTCAGGAGCTTAAATGAATGGAGGGCCAGGGCCGGACACTTTTGAGACAACATCTCAAAAACTGTTACAGGGAAAAATGTCCCCTGTGACTAAAGGACGGACTGAATTTGGAAACAAGGTTTAAGGTGAAGCCTTATATACATCTCTTACTTCTCAGTGCAACATGTCAAAAGCATTTTTAAGGATTTTTTTTAAGACTTTGCTCAAATATCCACTCTTTATCAACTGAATGCATATTAAAAAGTTTGAATAAAACTTCATTTGAATAAAGAAATCTTTAACCTTGCTATCTATCCTTTTCCAAACAGTTACCTAACAGTTATGGCCGAGAATTTTTTCAAAAAGATATGATACTGAAACTTTTTGCAGTAATTTTTTCAGGGCTGATACTGATACAGATACCAATCATCTCCTGCAGTGCATTCAAAATGTTTATAATTTTTTGACATTTTTCTTATACCAACAGCTCATGATGGAAACATGTAGTCTAGTCTATCAGATCTTGTGAGTTTAGTTTTAGGTCTTAGTCCATAGAAAATAATGTAGCAGGTTTTCCACCCCACAGAATTAAATAACGTGTTTTTTTCATGACTTTGTGTTTTTACCATATATACAAATACAAATCTAACAACTATACTAATGTAGGCCTGCACTGCACTGTTTTAAAAATCTTTTTAAATTAATAATAATCAATTCTCTGTTATTTAAAACATAGTTTGTGGTTTATAGTTCCATTTCACTTGATGCTGAGTCCATTTTGGCTGCTGCAGCAGGATTTTTGTTGATGTACACACTTTTAATGAGAATAGAACGATGCATATTATTCGCATTGCCCGTGGTTTGTAAAGGTCTTTAGAGCAGAAAGGTTCCTGGACGGGGCTTTTCTTTGTAGAGTTTGCATGTTCTTCCTATGCATGCATGGATTTTCACCTGTTACACCAGCCACCTAATGTACACCCAAATTTTCCCAGTGGATTAATCAACGACCTGCTCAGAGGTGTTAGTATGTTTGTGAAAGGCTGTTTGCTCTATGTGTAGGCCCTGTGATTTAATGGCTACCTATTCAGGTTGTACTTCCTCTGGAACAATGTCTGGAAATGCTCCAGTTGCCTGTGCAACCCCAAAAAGGACAAAAGGTATGGATGATGGACAGATGGATGATCACCATTGCTACTTTTTTATAAGCATACAAATTAGTAGCGTATTGTAGATATTCTTATTTGTAATTATTAAATGCTTCTATGTTGTCGTGATACATTTTGGCTGTGTTCTTGAACTCTACTGAAGTAAACACATTATCCTAGGAGAAGCAGCTTTTTTTGCCCTGAAATGGGGAAACAAGTGTGTCACATGCTTGCAAAAAATGTCCAAAATGTAATTTTCTTGGCAAAATGGAAGAAAAAAATCTATGGATGTACATCTACTTGTACATTTGTGCCCATTTTAAACATATCTGAGGTCCAAAAGTTAACCATTGATTTGCACAAATTAGAACTTAAGATATTAGACAAATGTACAAACCAGTATTTAAGTTTTTGCAGTAGATTTAGCTACAAGACTATTTTATATTTCAGAGAGCAGCACACACCACAAGAAACAAACAAACGTCCAAACTTTGCAGCAGTGTGTTTCTGGATTTTGACTGCAGCTGTCCACTACCCCCCGATGTTTTTCCATCATCGCTGCATTGTTGCCCTCAAATGCTGTCTGCTCCCCGAGGCCCATGCTTGGAACTGTACAGCAAAGGTTACATGATCTGTGACCTCTTGATAGCCTCTGTGTTTTTGTTGTCTTTCACCGTTTTGTCTGGTCATCCATTTGGGGCTTCCACCTGCTGAGGGCGGTTAGAGGACTGACAGTCTGTCTCTGTGCAAGGCCAGTGTTGTACCAACAGTCTTTGAACTGAGGTGATTTTTAGCAAGTTGTCTCAGTTCAGACGTCTCTTTTATTCAACCAAAATCTATGTTTTAGAGGACAAAACATTCTTAGCAAGTGCACATAAATACAAAAACTGCATGAAATGCCTGGTCAAAGTCTGCTCTATGCCAATCTGCAGCTGTTGCCATGTTGAAATATCTGTCTCAGGCTACACTGTTTATTCAATAACAGGTAAGGATTTGGGGTTGAAAGCAGGTCTGAAACCTCCTGGCAAACAGCAACAAGTAGGCTTGCAATTGTATGTGCCATGCCTCTAATAATGTTTAAGTACAGGACAGAATTTTATGGACTTAACTACTTTTTCAAGTTGCTGACTGTCAAAACATTTGTTGTTATCCATCTTTTGTTAGTTTTATGTAAGCAACAAGCATGAAACATAATTTGTCGTCCTCAGTGCAGCAGCATCTGAGATGCTGTACTATTATTCATGGCAAATTTGATGAAATTGTCACGATCGTGCTCTTTTCATTAGTCAAGTTACCCATTTTGTTTCTTGTTTCATGTTTTGTCTCGTGCTTCCTGTTTTATTTTGAAAATTCACTCCTCTCTCCTTGTCTCCTTAGGTTTTGCTTTGCTGCCTGGCTCTGTCACACCTGATCCCTGATTGTTCTTCTCCAGCTGTGTCCCATCACCCCCAATCACCTCATGTATTTAAACCTAATGTCTTCCCCTGTCTTGTTGCCAGATCGTAGTACTCTTATGTCTGGTTCCAGTGTTTTTTTGTATAGCTCTATCATGTATGTCACAGTCTGTTCTCTGATCCTGATTCTTGCCTCACGTCTTCTCAGATTTGTTTGCCTGGACCTTCTTGCCTTTTTTTGTACCAACTTTTTGCTAGCCCTTGTTGGATCCTGATCCCTTGCCTTGTGAGTTTTTGGATTTGTTTGCCTCGCTGAATGATTACCCATGTACCGAACTCTGTTAACAAATAAACCCACTTGCCTTTTGTGAATTTGACTCAGTGTCATGCATTTGTGTCCTCCCTATTCTGTGCCTTGATCCTTACAGAAATTTAAAGTCTTGATTATTAATGACAGTTAATGATTAATGATAGTTTTGCTCAATAACTGTCTGACTAATAATGATATCAACATGATTCCAAGTGCTAGGTGTGGGTTTTCAGGGTCAAGGAATCATATTATGATGGTAACTTTATCATGGAGCTATTGCTTAAAGATGTAACAGCAATATGTGAGCCACCTTTGTAGAGGTTTGTGCTCTCCGAGTGCTTTCTAGTTATACTTATTATTTTGGCCATAGTGGTTGTGAAAGCAAGGAAACTATCATAGAACTGAAAACAAACAGCTCTGTCCTGTGGACATCCATCCACCCCAAAGCCCCCCTGTGGATGCTGTCACAGTAAAGGTTAAACCCCACTTTAACCTTTACAGACTATAACTCTACCATCTGTGGCTGCAAGGGGTCACATCTATTAAAAAAGAAAATGTAATTTGAGACATTTCTAACGAAAAACAAACTTTAAGTTGCTATTTTTTTATAAGAATGTCTGTTTAATTTAGTCAAACTGACTTTCAGATATCATGATTGACTGGTCTAATTTGAGAGAATCCCTTTAATTACGAGGCAACGTCCTGATGATGAAACACCTAGAAAGTTTTATTACACTTCTAATTCTAATTGATGCATTTTTAATGATTCTTGGCCCACTGCTGTGTTGCATTTTAATATTTCATGAGCTTTTCCATGAAAAAAAGGGCATTTTAAAACTAACTTTACTTTTGCATTATTACTTCACATTATTTCTTTGCTATATTGTGTCCTACAGCATTGTCTATAAGAGGCTTTTACTGCCAAAAAAGCATGCTGCACTGTTGTGTCTGCACAGCTCCTAGAGGATGTCTTGGTCTTAACATCCGCCCCAGGAAGCAGATGTGAAACCAAGACCACAAACCACACGGCCAAAGCTCCCTGTGCTGCTAACAAAACAGCGCAACTCTGGTCAGGACTGAGGGCAATCAATTATTCACGTCCTCATGCATGAGTGTTATGTATATAATGGTGGAGAACTCCATGTAACCCTTCCAACATAAATAAAAGTGCCTCGGGCAGGAAAACAAGGCTCGGGAAGGGTCCGTGTGCGGCGCTCCTCTCATCTGCATAAGAATCATACATTTCCTCTCATCACCCTGTGTGGAAAAGCATGCTGTCGCTGGCAGCCATGCACACAGACGAGGTGTAGCATTAACACATGAGGAGGCCTTTCAGGGTCCCATGTGATGCTCACGCTGGGAGGAATGACTCTGATTGCAACATAAAGAGCATGAAACAACAGAGACCCTGTGGTGTCTTTAAATCTTATGAATGTTCATGAAGCGAGTTTGAACTCAACTCAGAAGAAGTGATTATTTTCTTTTATAGGACAAGAGGCTCTTGATGTCAGATTACATGCACACTGCATGTTGTTGGTCAAACTCAAAGTGCAGTTCAAGAGAGAGGTGAAGGGATGACAAATATTTGTCAACCAACGCACAAGTCAGCATTGCGCGGGCTCTCTTGACTAACAGCCAGTGGGGTTATTCACTGTGGTCTTGGGTCATTGCTGATAATAACATCTGATTTATTGGTCAAGATTATTTCAAAGAAGGGTGCTGGTTTGGCAGAGTGGTAAGCAACCAAGCACAACCCATATACAGTTATGTTCATAATAATAGCAGTGTGTTTAAAAAGGGGAGTAAACCTCAAAATTCTTCAAATAAATTTTATTTTAATGCACACAAATGCATTGGGGACACTGCACATTCTATTTCAAAGCAAGGAAAAAGTAAAAGAAAAAAAGTAATTGAATTTAATAATATTTTACAGAAAGTCAAGAAATATAATGTTCAAAAAAATAGCAGTGTTGACATCTTTATTTACAAATTCAAAAATGTATTGTAAAAACTAAGAATTGCTTGATGATTCAACTTTCCTGAGAATCATAAACTAATATTTAGCTGCATAACCACGGTTTCTGATAACAGCTTCACATCTGTGGTGCATGGAGCCGACCAACTTCTGGCACCGGTCAACAGGTATTGAAGCCCAGGACAATTGTACTATGTTCCACAATTGCTCTGCATTTCTTGGTTTTGCCTCATGAACAGTGTTTTTTATGTCAGCCCACAAGTTTTCTATGGGATTAAGGTCCGGGGATTTTGCTGGTCACTCCATTACTTGAATTTTGTCTGTCTGGAACCATGATTTTGCTCGCTTGCTGGTGTGTTTGGGGTCATTGTCTTGATGAAACACCCATTTCAAGGGCATTTCCTCTTCAGCATACGGCAACATGACTTCTTCCAGTATTCGGATGTACTCAGACTGATCCATGATCCCTGGTATGCGATAAATAGGACCAACACCATAGTACAAGAAACATCCCCATACCATGATGCTTGCACCACCATGCTTCACTGTCCTCACTGTGTACTGTGGCTTGAATTCAGTGTTTTCAGGTCGTCTGACAAACTGTCTGTGGCCCTTAGACCCAAAAAGAACAATCTTACTCTCATCAGTCCACAAAATATTGTGCCATTTCTTTTAGGCCAGTCAATGTGTTCTTTGGCAAATTGTAACCTCTTCAGCACATGTCTTTTTTTTAACAATGGGACTTTGCAGGGGCTTCTTGCTGGTAGCTTGGCTTCACATAGACGTCATCTGATTGTTACAGTACTCACAGGCAACCTTAGATCTCCTCTGATCCTCCTGGAGCTGATCATTGGCTGAGCCTTTGCCATTTTGGTTATTCTCCGATCCATTCGAATAGTCGTTATTCTTTGTCTTCCTCGCCTTTCTGGTTTTGGCTGCCACTTTAAAGCATTTGATATCATTTTAGCTGAACAGCCTATCATTTTCTGAACTTCTTCATAGGTTTTCCCCTCTTTTATTAACTTCTTAATCAAAGAACGCTCTTCTTCTGAACAATGTCTTGAACGACCCATTTTACTCTGTTTTTCAAGGACAAATGAACAGCCAGCATATGCAGCGTCAGTTGCCTTGATCCTTAAATAAGGGCCACCTGTTTAACACCTATTTTTATCACACAATCAATTACCTCACTGAATGAACTCAGCACTGCTATTTTTTTGAACACGCCCCTTTCAGTTAATGATTCAGTTTCACAGAATCAGCAGCATGCACGTCATGCCTGTTGGGTCTGTTGGTTTTCTATACCTTTACTAAACCTTCTAGAAACTTGCTTGCAGTGTAGAAGTTGAAATTCTAACAAAAACAGTGATTTATCTTGCTAGTGATGTGGGACTGCTATTATTTTGAACACAAGGTTTCAAGGTCCAGGTTTAAATCCAGCCTGTGGCCAGTTCGCAGAGTGTCTTCCCCTACTCTCTCACCCCCCTTCACAAGCCTGTCCACTGTGTCTCTCTTTCCTGTCAATAAAGGCCAAAAAATGCCAAAAATAATCTAAATATATATATATATATATATATATATATATATATATATATACATATATATATATATATATATATATATATATCAAAAAAGGGAACATCTAAGACCACTGGAAAGTTGACCTTCTTTCCATAAATGTCCCAAGTTGGGGCTGTCCACCCTCTTGGAGGCTTAAATCTGGACTGTAGTGCTTTAAGTTGGGCAGAGTCAGATGCTCTTTTCAGTTCATCTGCATTAATACCGCCGATGTCATCTGCTGAAGCTGAGGTAACACATACCGCGGTTACCACATTTTCTGCTGTGTGGAGAAAAAACAGAATCCTCTGAGCTTTAAAAGCTGTTACTGATGGAGATACCTGTGATCTAAGGTTGCCCCTGGACTCCATCATGGACTGGCCTGCAGCCTTTCCACAAATGTTAGCTCTGCTAACAGTGCTAATATAAGCAGACTCAGCATATGTGTCAGGCTGCGCAGATTCTTCACAGAAAACGACAGATTATCTTATGTCTTATAAGATTATCCCATAAGATTATCCTGTGGTCTGAGGTGTGTTAAGAGTGAATTTGTCCCGATGATTGTCTCCGAAACAGGTCAGGGCGATAATTGTAATTATAAAACTTGTTCAATATTTACAACCAAAAGTCTTCGTGTGTGGGGAAAGCCGACGACTCCCAAGTCATGAATGATTTGTGACGTGGAACAGAATGTAGTCAATCAAGAAGGAAGCTGACTGAGGAAATGCGTAAATCAAAACAAGCATGGCCAGAATGGTTACGTGTGCAGTGTGCTGTGTTGAGATTATCGGAGCACACCACATACAGTATGATCAAAACTGTTCACTGCCTGATTTTTTTATCTTCATGTGTGGGGTCTCTAACAGATAAAAAATCTCTTCAGATTTAGAAAATCTTTTTGTGTGTACCCTGCTTTAGTATCTGCATCTGGTTTCACCTTCAATGTTTTCTGAGATAGTTTTTGACAAACCGTGACAAAGTTGGTTCCATTTCATGTACTCTGTCCATCCTGTTGGGCAAGTCACCGCACAAAGTTATGGCTCTCTGGTTGCCTAATCTGACACAGTGAACGCTGTTACTGACGAAAAAATTGTGAAGTCTGACTTCAGCAAAACTGGAAGTCATATTCATATTCTGGTGTTTCAGGATGATCTGTCAGTCTGGGGCGGAGCTGCTTTAAAAAACTTTCATTAGTCAGTAAAAAGGCAAAACATTTGAGCAGTTGGTGTCTAATCAAGAGAAGAACTGTTCTGTTTTGATAACTTTGGAGTGTCTCTAAAATGTATTGGCTCACACTGTTAAAGGAAAAACTTGATTCTTTCTTCCAACCTAAAAGAATCTGAAATAACAACACTGCATGAACTGGACGAGGCTTGTCACTATTCTAAGGAGGGGGCTAAACTGATAGTCCAAAAATGCAGCAGCATTTCCCTGTTTTTATTTTCAAAGTTGAGAAAGTCAAACAGATTTATACTCCTCGTCCCTTTTTATGAAATTCATCACACAAGCACTGAACTTCCTGTCTGTGTAAACAAGCTCAACACAATAAATGCCTTCAAGGTCAGGCTGTAATTGTGTGACCCAGCTGTATGTTTTGGATCCTGTCCCTCACTTTTTGCCCTGGCTTGGAGTGTAGCCATTTGGATCAGTTATAAATAGTTTCTGAACTGTAGTGACCCTTTGGCCATGTTATTTTGTTGTAAGCCTACCCCTCATTTACTCCTGCATTAAATTGCATGGAGTTTTCCCATCATTCAGTTTTGCCTCATTTTAAACTGTGCTATTGTTGAAGGATTGGTCCATCGAGCTTTAACTGACATGACTCTGCTGCAACTACTGTTAATAGAAAACACTCAGAGCTCAACAGCAGGAAATTTAATGTAGGAGGCAATCACTTATGCTTTTAAGTTCTGTAGCTTTGCTTCAATTCAGGCTCATTTCTTAAACATTTATACATTGAACATATACATACACCAAGCCACTGGTGTGCAGTTATATAATATAATATTAATGGAGGGAAAAGGTAGATCCTCTGAGATCTTTAGAGTCTCAATTTTAGGATGTCCTGGATTGCAGCTATCACTTTAATTACTTTGCGTCCACTTTAGGTAACCTTGCAGTGCAACTGAATCCAACTGATTCAATGTCTGTAATCAATCAGATCCATGCTGCCAAAATCCAATCCACAATGACTGTGTGTGGCCTACAGCAGCACAGTCCAATCATCATCCTTTATGACAGGAAGAGGTGGAAACTCCGAGACGACAGCAGGAAGCGACCGATCCTACAGAAATTACATAGATGCTAACAGCTTCAGCAGCGGTTTTATCAGATCTGGACTGCGTATCTTTATTAAATGAAAAGCAAATAATATTGAAAGCATTTCTCAAAAGACAGGATGTTTTTACTCCACCTCCAACAGGTCTTGGAAAAAACATAGCGCCCAGCCACTGCATTATCTGATTGGTTTATACTGAATATGATCGATTGAACGATCATCCAATCATCTGTCTGATATGCTTTTGAAAGGTTCTGCCCTGCCAAAACGCTTTCTGTGGGCTGTTGGCCAAATGCACAAATAAAATAAAAAATATTATTAATTAAAACATTAATATTTAACAGCCCATTTGATGTGTCAGGTTACCCTCCTTTGGTCAAGCTGTCTAGAGTAAGAAAAGAATTATAAGAACATTTTTAGAAATGTAGTAGAGTCCAAAGTACAATAATTGTCTTGCAAATTTAGTGGAATAATATTCATAATTAAACAAAACACTCAAGTGAAGTAAAGGTAACCAGAACATTTGCCTCTTAATTAGATGAACCACAGTCTGGTAGAAGTACAAAGAGCCACAACAGTGTGAAATGATCCATCTCCGTTTTGCACTTCTGTTTACACATTTGGAAATAGTTTTGCAACATAAATAGCTCAATATTAAAAAATAAAATCATAAGCATCTCTCAGGGCACATACCCCACGCATGCTAGTAACTACAAAGCTAATGTTCAACATTTTGAATCCTATCACTGGTAATCTCACCTGCTTTTGTTTATGAGAACAATGCATCACAATTTTAGTCAGTTTTATAACTGAAACACTCCCTACAAGAGCTTTGAAATGAATACTAGATCATTTTTAGCTCTCATTTTGAAGTTTGACATACAAAGTTGATATCCAATCTTGAACAAACCCTTCATATTCATCCAATATCATGTCTTCTTTCAAAGTGTCAATGTTCGTCTTCAGATGGACCTTGTGCCAGTGTGTTCTGCACACAGTGTTTCAGCTTCTTGTTTGGTCTAAAGTGGTGAGAGCAGATGATGGCAGTTGGGTGCATTACACCGTGGGATGACTTTCGAAAAAAGAGACACAAAAAGTGACAAGACAACAGCAGACTCTTACATTTGTCCTCTGCAAATGTTACACTCCACCTCCAAAGCAAGCAAGTCACTTTATCTTTTACCTGTAATTGGAGATTCAGTTCCTGGACAAACGCTGACATTTTGAATCGAGACAGAAGAAAGTCCTGTTAGTTGGATTTGGAGGGAAAAGAAAGGAGATCAATTGAGCGAACAAATTCAGACATCTCACAAACCTTGGTAATTAAAGCTGGAGGGGATCCAAACACACAATACAGGGGAAAAGATCAATTGAAATGAATAAAGAAATATCACAGAACAGTGAGGTGGTAATAAAGTCTATGTCTTACTTTTGGAAACTACTGACTCTGTAAAAGCAAGCAGATAAAAATAAGAGACAACTAAAGTTATTCACATAAGCAACTTTCAGGGCTACCTACCAGAAAGTCCCATGACCCGCTTGTTCACACTTGGCCCTTAAGCTGCCTGCACACCAAATGCGACCTGTGGGCGACCACTCTCCATGTAAAGCCAATGTACAGCCACAATGGGGCAGGGTTAACCCTCCCGCGATGTGATGGACGTGATCTGGGCAACCTGGTCGCTCATCGCTCGTTCGCCAAAGTTGAAAAAAATTTGAATCACAGAGCCTTAAAATGGTAGTACTTGACCATCAGAGATAACAGTCTACACTGGGCACCCAACGACTCTTCACAAACAAGATGATGACATGAAAAGGAATAGGGGCAGACACCACTGCTGTTTCTATTGCTGTATTTGTTTGTCTATCCAAAGATTGGAAATGCAAGTCTGACATTAATGCTAATGGCTGTCAGGGCTATTAGGGGCTATTTCTTGCCAAATTTTTTAAGAATGTACGTTCACTGGAACCAACAAAATATCAAATGATTTTGCAATGTTTTTGTGTTGTATTATTCTGTTTTTATGTGTAACTTTATACTTTGCCTTTTCTACCGTTGTGATGGCTACTTTTACTTCCTGCTCCAGCCGTCTTGATCCCTGCTTGGCTTCATTCCATCCCATGTGGCAAAACATAGAGGGCGTGCTTCGTTGCCACATACATCAGTAATATTTGATTGTAAATATTAAACACATTTAGTATTCACAATTTCAAGTCAGGGCGGCCCTGATTCTCTTCTGAGAGGATAAAATGATTCTTAACACACCTCACACCACAGGACAATCAGGTAAAATAATCCTTAGGACCACCAGATAAACTGACCTTAGCTGATTTTGGCCAGAAATGGGGATCTGAGCTGAAAGTCAGTCTGAAAATCATGTAGACTGTACCCCGCTTTAGCTAAGTCTTCTAGAGTAAGCCATATTTTGTTGTTTTGTTGTTCTTGTTATTACCTCCACCAAGGAGGTTATGTTTTCGCTGGGGTCTGTCTGTCTGTTTGTCTGTTAGCAAGATTACGCAAAACTACTGGATGGATTTTCATGAAAATTTTAACGGAGGTGTGGTTTGGTCCAAGGAAGAAGCCATTACATTTTGGTGCTGATCCAATCCAGGTTGACATCACAAAAAACATTTAAGTTTATAACGGAAAATCTCATTTATTTACAGCATTATGGGAATTGTAGTTTATTTGCAAAGTGACATTTTTTTTTTAAGCCTATGTCACTTCATTTCCCAGCTCCCCTTGCAATGCCAGGGGAGGAGTTCTCCACGCTGCTTTGTCTGCTGTCTCTACTCTGTCTCCGCAGAGGCAGGGCACATCGAACAGCCAATCAGCACTGAAAGCTGTGCATGCAGTTCTGCTCACAGACATAGCAGAGAGGAGAAAGAACTTGCCAATGGAGAAAGCCTGGCGCTGTTCCTGGAGCCTTGGTTTCAAAGATAAATTAAGGCAGCAGTCTCCCGAAATTGTAATAAGCATCGCAGTCCTCTACAATTCACAGCTACTAGTAATATTACTGTGAGCCCATTAACGTCATAGAAACGCGGCAGCTCTGCTCGCAGTCCTGCCAGCCATGCCTTTTAATCACTCGAAACAAGGCTGCTGATAATGTCAATATGGAAATAGTCCGTCATAGCAGAAGTCTGTGTGTGTGAGTGTATAAAACTAACCCCCAAATTCCACACAGAGTGAATGCGCCATGCACGGAAGCACCATGACCGACAGGCTGGCAACATCGCCCACTGGAAGAACACCAACATCTGTACAAGCAGCAGCAAATTGGTTCAGTCAACAAGTTACAAGACCCACTGCTAACTAGGTCACCCTATTGGATGATATTTATGTCAACAATAATCACACTTCCTGCAGACTGATATTTTTCATTCCACAATGTGCATATAAAATTAATATGGGACTATAATGTTGGGTGGAAATCACAATTTATGGGTGGAACTGAGCTGCTTGGCGGAGGTCTGCGTTTTTCTAGTTTCAATACTGATTCCAAGGTAATCCATGTGCCCCCCTTCTTAAAAATAACTATCTTACCAGTTTTATACCTGTGTAATGTTATTTATTTGTCAGTTATAATCTTTTTTGTGTTTATATTGAGCCTGGATTCTGTATTTGATCTCCATTTCAGGCCAAACAGAAGATAAAATACTCAGAATATCATGAACTGAATCCTGTTGTAATTCTTTAAAACTTTCATTTTTGATAGAGACATCTCTTTACATGAAGTGGCAGTCTGCCATTTACGAGCAGTGTTTGTACTTTATACTAATTTACATCACTTTGAGTGTTTACTGTAAAATCTCCTGCGGCTGTGTCAGAGCCGTATTAAGTTACTGCAAATACAAAGTGAATGTATCCTGCTGCCTCTGCTTTGCATTGAAAGCATTAAACTCACTGTAGAGCTGCAGGCAACAGGCTGCACACCTCCATCCTCTCAGCATTTCCTGTTATTGGTGTTATGCTTTGCTTCTTTGTACAGCATCGCTCATGCTGTGCATGGTGTGAAACCTGATTACAGTGGAAATTATTTTTACAGGCTTCTGTTTCTTCACAATGGGATTTTTTGTTGATGCATAATTAAAAAATAAACCTAGCACAAAAAGTAAAGGTATTAGTGTTTTGTACATCATTTCTATGTTGTAACAATGTTTCTTGACTATCTATCTGTTCCATCTGTGATGGAAAGCCTGTTAATTTCCCTTTTAAATGGGGCCACGTTTGTTAGGAATGTGAATTTGTGGTATGAACAGCAGAGCTGAGTATGTGGGTTTCTCTTGACTCTTGTTTTGAACTTCTGGTGCCCCCAGGTGCTGACAAGTTGGTGTTTGATTGGTTGGCTGCAAAGAAAGTGTCACCCCAAGAAGACTATTTCCTCACCCTGTCAGCACATAGGAACCATAGACACTTTTCTACAGATTTGCAGTCAAGGCTTTCAGGATGATATCACATATAGCTCTCTACCCAGACAAACAAGAACAATCTCAAGTTTCACAGGGCTGCCTGAAGGCCTTCCATGACCGCCCTTCACCGTATGGCGTTGTCGTTTGTGCTGGTGTCGGCAACACGTGCACTGAAACCTGGACATGTTGGATCGTAGGGTCTAATGCTATGCTGATTGTTGCACCGACAGAGTAACACCTTTTGGTGGAGGCAGTGTGATGGTGTGGGGCTTGTCATCACTAGAGGGAATCTCAATGCAGGCGAGAGATCGAGATAAGATTCCTCAACAAGTGGCAACCCTATATCTACAAAGTCTGAGACCAACTGTATCCTGCAAGATGACAACGCTCAGCTCCACAGGGCAGATTTAGCAGAGACCACATTTAGAATTTGGAGTGGAGAGGATGGAATAGCCTGCCAGCAGTCCTGACCTCAACCTCTTTGAACACTTATGGGATCAGCTTGGGCATGCGCTCCATGCCACAGTGACCATCAACCATGTTGGCTTACTTAGACAAATGGTGGTTGAGGAATGGGACGTCATCCCACAGCAGTGTGTGATCAGGCTGCTGTGGCTGTGTATGGTTCTTCCACAAGCTACTGCAGCTCCTGTTTGTTAAATTATTAAATTGTTTAACTGCCAATATGTCTTCAGACTTCAATCCACCAAACAACACCAAACAAGAGTCAATAGCAGAATAAGCTGTTTGGCATTGGCAAAGAGGATCTGACAAATTTTTCATGGGGGACACCCACATACTCAGCTCTGCTGTTCATCCCACAAATGCATGTTCCTTACAAATGTGGCTCCATTTAAAAGGGGAATAAACAGGCTTACCAACACAATCAGTTATTGTGAAGATGCATTGTTACAACAAATAAATGATCTACAAAACATTAATTCACTACTTTTTGTGCTAAGTTGTTTTGTTGATTTTTTGTCTAAGTGCAGTTGCTGTATAACAGGCCTGTCTGACAAGACTGAACCAATTTCTCTCTGACAACAGCAGCCCAAAAGAGAGAAACATAAAAGTTTCAGCCTTCAAGTCAATAGCCGCCGTTTTTTGACTTGGGTACAAAAATGATCTTACACCGTCTCCCACATGTGATTCATGAAACATGCATGAATTTGGCTAATCCCAGCTGCAGAACAATGAGCTGCTGATAAATGCAGCAGTCGGGAGCAATTGCCATTTCATAACACACCCCTTGTCATTTTAGTTAAGCCCATAATTTATAGCATAGTGAGATTTAATGCAGTAAAGAGACAGCGAACTTCAAGACATAGTCTGCCAGCATCACAAGAGGCGAATAAAGAATGACAGATTGTTGTCTGGCATTCTGAAAGTGTTTTTGAAGAGAGTCAGAAATGCCAACACTGCAAAAAGACACTTTAAATCACTTTTTATTCAGAGAAAAATATTTTTAAATGTCTCCTACAAAAAGCCATCTTCTATTAATCATTTTGACTGGTCAAATTATCAACACTCACCTACACACAGACATTATTGCATCCTGATTCAAGCTGAAGCTATTTGACAAACAGTGTTATCAGACTAAAGCAACATGGTTGTTAAACAATTCATTGACTGAGAACGTTTATCATGTATTGATATTCAGACCACTGTGGACAAAATTATCAATATGGCACAGATTCTGATATTTCTATGTACTTTTCTCTGAGGAAAACCCTCCTCTGATTTCTTTCAACCATCTTAAATACTCACAGACTTCACCTTAGACACCTTCAGCTTGGACTCCTCTAGTCTGCACACAGGAAATCACTGGATTGTAATCCAGCCAGGTGGCAGGTGTGACAGGTGTCTAGAAAAGCAAAAAGAAATGTTCGGTCTCTGAGCTAATTGCTCATTAACATCTCTCATTTAAAAGTGATGAAGTGAGATTAGTTTGGAAACCACTTCAAATGTCCTAATAATGGGTTTAGAGACTGCAACTTCTGAGGAGAGTACCTGTTGATTATAAGCCATGAAATAAGCGACAGAACTCAGAATTTCCCTGAGAAAAAAAAGACAAGAATTTACATGCAAACAGATCTAAATGCCTGACATTACTGAAGTCAAACATTAGCAAGACACAGTATTTAGATTAAGGTCCTTAATTTTTTTTAAATTTAAGATTGTTGTAAGATGTTTGTTTATGTCTTAAAATAACAAGAGAAAACATTTGGTACACATGATCTGGGACTGTGCTTTGGTGCATCCATTATAAACTAAGGTCTTGAGAATTTTGGAAGGATGGCTAGATGTCACTGGACCCACACTTTCATACTCACAGGACAATGGTACCTAACATTTCAAAAAAGAAATTCAACATTTATAGGCTGGATTTGGCGCCTACAGCAAAGGAATGGACTAACAAAATTATAAATATTTCTTCAAATGAAAACATGTTGGGAAAAATAAACAACTGATAAATGGGTCAGTTTTAGCAACATGTGGAATTGTTGTCACATACATTGTTCATGTTCTTTGCTTTGTCTTTGCCATGAAGTGCCGCAGTGTTTAAAACTTTTTTAGAATTATTAAAAACTCAAATTTCAAAAAGTTACAAAATTCAAAATTTTAACATATTCTGGTTGGTCACTCTAATATCAATCAAGGGTGCAATGGTTCAAGTCCAACTCCAGCTGTCACATGGAGAATTGTCCTTAGGCAAGACACTTATCTCTAAGTTGCTCCAACTGCTTTTTGTAGTGTGTAAATTAGTATGAAAGAGCATGGATGTGTTAGCTTAAACTGATGGACAACTTGCCTAGATAAAAAGGCTGTGAGTAGTCAGAAAGACTAGAAATCACCATAATACCACTTTCACACTAAAATTAGCGGGTCCACGTGTGTTTTTCAATGTGGGTTAACCCGCTAACAATCGGCAAGTGACTCCTTTCCCACTGCCAGCAGACCTGAGTCTAATCGGCAGCAGATGAGCTGCGTGGCTGTTTTTTTTCTCTGGTGCATCAAGCTGATGTCATCACATTGATGACATCATCAGCGCAATGAAACACGACTATGTAAACAATGGAAAGGAGCGGGGAAGCCATGGACATGGTGGTCAACTGTTTTCTGTACTCTGCACTTTTGTCCTTCTTTAAAAATCTACAAACTCAGCACAGACTGAACGACATTCAAGCACTGATGAAACGAAGGCGGATGGAATTTGTTGCTGAGATGGCAAAGAGTCACTAAGTAACAGACGAAGACGTCATCCGTAAATTAGCAGGTGTGATGTTCCCACTGGAGCCGATTGGAGGCGATAAAAACCCATGTCGCTTTTAGGGTCAGTCGACTTGGGTTGAAATACCGATTAGACCCTTTCCCACTGCCGACAGGAGCCGATTGTTTCCGGGTTTAAACAGGTTTTTTGGCCAGTGATGTACAAACAAGCCAAAGGGAACCGCTCACTAGTTTTGTAATAACTTAATGTAATTATCCAGGTGTAAAAGCAGCCTTTATTATGCCTAAGGCAGCTCTTGTTTCTTTGTCTTCTCCTCCCAGCCTCTGAAGTACCTTTTAGAGAGACAATAAATATCTGTGCAGGATAAAAATTATGAAGCTGGAACATCCAGATTAACGGCAGTGTCATTCCTGTAAGGTCATGTACTGATATTTGTAATTGTCCACCAGTGAGTGCACAAACATCAAATTTAGAGAAGAACACATGCTGTCTGCAACAACGACAAATATGAGTGATATTAATGGCCACCATTTAGGAATCTTACACAGAATCCTGACCCTCGCATGGTTGACTAAGACCGGCATGGGACGGGTCAGGTGACACTTTCAGCCAGGCATGGGCAGTTTTGTCTGTCATGTGGACGGAGGAGTGAACGAGCACAACAAATTCTTGTGCCACATTAAAATGTCTCTTCCCGGCTTTGCCAGGGTGACCTCTGTGGCCAATTATAGGGGAGGCTAATGCTTTGGCTGACATATCTATTTGAATGGATGAGATGTTTTTCTCTTTCGCTGACACAAGAGATCACACGCCTATTATCATCACAATGGCCGTATACACAAGCTTATGTAAATGGCTCCTCACGCAGTGGTGACTGTCAGGCCCGCCGCATATTAGCTTTGTGTTTGGAAGAATGGCGAGTGTGGAGAGAATAGGAGGGATAAATTCAGGGTTGCTTGGATATGACTGTCTGAGCTGTGAGGGCTCCACACCCACAGATAACAAAGCCTTTGGCAGTAGTGTATCATGGTATTTAATTAGTTTGTTTGAACTGATTTTGAGGGTGAACTGAGTTGCTCGAGGCCATAAAGCTTTGAGGGTATTAGCTTTGAGTCTCTGATTTAGATGACATTTGTAGCCACAGTATCAAGTGATATTAAAACTCTGACCTGATAATGAACTTCAGAAGTGCTACGTGCTAATATAATAACTTAAACACTGATTAAATTAGTTCCCACAGACCAAAAGGCTGAATTCCAACGCATGGGAATATATGATTTCCTTCATTATTTGTTTTTGCTTTGGATTGCTGGTTAGTCGTCTCTGTTAGTGAGTTCTGGTCAAGCAGAACAACCCACCCATTCATGCATCTATTATGTAACTGGACCTAAGAAGGATCAAGCCCCCTGGGAACCACACAAAAAAATGTGAGACATTGCTCTGCAAAAAACATACATTTGAGTTGTTTTCATCAATAAAATCAGGACAAAATTGGCCCACACATTTGTTCTACTTCAAAAATCCTTTAAGAAAGTATGTGCTTAGTATATAAATCATTGTATAGTTGATAAATGTAAACCAAATTTGACAACCTCAAAGCTGACAGACCCTCACTCACCATCAGACCCTCTGGCACCCTTCTGGGGGACATAAAACCAAGGGGATCCAAGGATCTATACCACTTGTTCTGTTTGCAGTTGCAGAGGTGTGAGCCTATTGCTGCACTTCCACCAAGCAGTCAGTTTCAGTTCGGCTGGGCACGATCGTAATTACACATGTTTCCACTGTCAAATGAGGAGAAAAGGTATCCAAAGAACTGAACAGTGCCACCTCACTTTTGGCACCCATCAAGAGGAGTGTCCTAGTGTACCAAACCGACCCTAAAGGGTGAAAAAATCATCAATACCCCATGCAGCTATAATGAAAATACATAAAGTGCCATGTTCAAATAAACTGTGGATTCAGGGCGATATATTCACTACTTTTCCTGTAAAGAATGTCAAACAATGCTTCACAGAGTACTGGAGTTCTGAAAGTCAGAGGTGCTCTTTGTTTACAGTTGCACTCTACTTCAGAACACTGCATTGTGTCACAATGCTGACATGTCACACAGTTTCATAGCTGGTGTGACCTTCTTCGTGACCTGGCTCACATCTCCCGCTTTCAAGTGAATATACAAGATTTGTACCAAACTGTACTAAACCAAACCAGACCACTCAGTGGAGACGCAGCTTATTTTAGCTAGATAAAAAGGCATGGTACACCCTGGACCAGTTGCAGGCCAATCACAAGGCCAACATGTAGGGATGGTTCACACACAATCACATTTAAAGGCAACTTAAAGTAAAAAGTAACGTAGTGAGCCTGTATTTTTGTCTGTGGGAGGAAACCATAGTACCCAGAAAAAAACCCATGCATGCACTGGGAGAACATGCAAATCCACACAGACAGGCTCTGACCAACTTAAGGAGTCAAACCAGCAACCTTAGTGCTGTGAGGCATGTGAACTAACCTACTGCACCACACATAGTTGCCAGGTCTGCTTATTTCAAGCAACTTTGGGCTTCTTTTTATAAAAAGTTGCTTGTAAATATTAGTAGTTGTGGTTTGCGTTTTTTCCGGCTTGTTTCAAAAGTGCAGTTGCTCATTTGGGCTTGTTGTGCCCCTAAACCCAGGAGGGATCTGGTGCACATACTACCAATATAAACTCAATTCAGAAGTTACACAAACTATTTTGTCCCACTCCAAACACAAATATAAATTTTACTGTAAAAAGAGCGAAAAAAAAAAAGATGTTTCCACCAAAAAGAAATCCTTATACATTTATTATATATAACATTTATTTCTAATGTAGATATTATTGTTTTCACCACAATAAAACTGCAGAAGATCAACATAAAACTTCGATAAAAGCCTGACTATGTCCGTCTGGTTCCAAAAATCAAGGTTAGACAAAATGTTTAGTGATAACAGAGTTACAAATAACAGTAGCCCCTCCCTTCACTTCTGTGTAAAGAAAAGGATGTTTCACCTCTAAACAACAGATTGTTGAATAAGTCAACTAAGAGACAAATAAGAAAAATTGTCAGTGAGATTGAAATTTAATGTAGATGAAAATCAAAATATGCTTTTTTGTAGATTTCACTTTGAAAAAAAATAATAAATCACAGAAAAAAAATAGTTAGCTTGTTTTGGGCTTGTTTTTATCAACCTTGTTGCTCATTTCAGTAGAAAAATCTGGCAACACTGACACCCTCGTGCAGCCCAAGCTGTTGCAACTTGGAACTATCCATTGACCAAGTTGTACCCTATGTAAGTCAATTTACTTTTTCCTCGGTTGATCAAATGTCATGATATGTTGGTGCATAATATTCCTGCAATATATTAATTATTGCTGTATCATGATTTTATAGATGCATGGACCAGGCCGTATCATGTTTGTAACATATCATAACTTACACTGTGGCTCCAAGGGTAGTTTATGAATTAAGAATTATTCTTTTCTGGTGTGGACAACCTTGAGAAACTCCTTTAACTTCTAAAATTTTAGGAAAGTTTAAAAGTTTATCTAAAAATTCCTCAGCCCTTTATATAATCTTTGCTAAAAAAAATTTACAGCGCATGTTCCCAACTTCTTACAAGAAGCACAATGTCCGTGTGTCCTCCTCGCACGCATGCTCGTGCACTCTCAGCAGGCTTGAGAGCACCTCCTGGACTGAAGTAGGGCAAGTTAGAAGGCCTGAGGCAAAGAAAAAGAAATGGAAAACAGCCGCCTCGCTGCATATAGGACCTTGCAAATAATACAGCCGAACTGACTGACTCCCTGAGGACACGGCCCTTAATTAGGCCCCTTAATGTCCATCCGTGCCAGCACCTGAAGAAAATGGCGGGGAAGTAAAAAGGCTCCTTTGGGGTTTCAGGGCGCTGGCAGAGATGTTATCTGTTGTAGCGTTCTCTGACTCCATTTGTGTTGGCTGGCGATACGTTTTCTGTTGCCTGCTTCATTGTTTTCCCCTCTGGATGAAGTGGACTTCCTCATCAGTCCCCCAATTAGCCACATGCATGGTGAAGGACTTGGAATTTATATGTGAGAGCACTGTGGGGCTGTGTTATGTGTGTGTTTGCACTGAGGCTGTGAGCTGCTGCCAGTAGTCATCGCATCTAGGGGAAAAGTCAACTGATTTGCCTCCTGCTCTCCCATGTTTGATCTCACTGCTTGCTCAGCCGTGAGCTTGTTTGGTAACCTTTGACATGCAGATGATGGGACCATATTGATGAGCGTGCATGCAAGACAGGTGTTTGCAGAGTCTGGATGTAAACAAGGCGCCCACACACACAAAAACTGGAGCACATCGATACAATTACATTATATACAGCCTGCAGTGCTCATTTGTGTGTTATTTTTGCATTGTTTTTGGTGAACGCTTGGGTTGTTCTTGCATATAGTCAGGAAACAGCATCTTCATTTCCCTCCAGATTCGTCAAAACCTTTCTCTCTAGGCTACTGCTTTGATTTGATTTGATTAGAGAACAATCTAAGAGCCTGTGGAGAGAGAAGACAGGGAGGGGATGAGGGGGAGGGGAGGCAAACGAAAGTATGTCAAAATACTGACTGCTTTGCTTGTATGTACACTGAGGCATCTGTCGCTGTCTTCCTGTTTGCCCTCAAAAGCCCTCCCTATCCAAAGTTCAAACGTCCACCCCTATTTGCCACCTTTCATTCTGTCAACCGGCAGCCCTTCCCTTTTTTTTTAATGACCCTCAGAAGCACCACTGCTTTTCTTAAAAGTTCAGTCCAGCTCCCCTCATGCACTGGCGGCTCGTCTCCGGCTGTGATAATTGAAGCCCCTCATCTTTGGAGATGGAGCTAATTTGCTGTCTTTGTGCCATTTGTTCTCCTTCTTTTTCAGGGCATTATTCGCTCCACCTGCCATACTTCAGGATTCCTTGATGTCCCACAGACCGTGCGGCCCTTCATGTGGACGTCTCTGACAGCGCCATACTGCCACCACTGTCACCTACTGGCCTCTGCTGGTCACATTGGGTACTGCAGTCGTTTTAACATCACCAGAGTGCATAGTGTCTCCATGACAGGAGATGTAATGTTATGGTTGGTGGCACAGTAATAGCTTTTACTTGGTTGTAATCTCTAATGGTGCCCTTGTAAGTTTGCAGCCCTGCTTTAACAGTGGATACTTAGTAAGTTGCAAAACAGGGTAATGATTTAGCAAAGGTTCTCAGGCTGCTAAAAATATGTGATTAGGTGTCATTTTCAAACAGTGAAGTGCTAGTTATTCTAAATAAGCCCATTCCTCTTCATATAACCGTACTTGGCAAATCTATCATATTTCCACTGAAGTCATTTTCCTGTAATGTTGCACTCTGTATAGGAAGCTATGATGCAGCAACACTGCTATACTGCTCTGTTCAAAATTGTTCAACAGTATAAACTTTGGAGGAAAAAAAATGCTCATTCAATCAATTAAGCAGGAGCTGGAAAACGATGAATAAGGAAAGTGTCAGGGAAATGGAGACCATTTTCAAGTCAAAGCATTTGTTCTAGTGATGCTCTGAAAATCAGGGCTGATGCCTATTCTAATTTTTTTCTAATTGTCTCCTTTAACAAAATTCTCCCACAATGCCAATATTTTCTCTTCTGTTTGATCATGAAAACAGATTACAGTTTGTCAAGCAGGTCATTTTCACTGCCATCTCCTCAAAATCAACAATTAGGTGTGTCAGGTGTTGGGAACTCAAGAGATACAGCCAGTGATTTCAATAAATAAGTCTGTTATTAATATTAATCTGTTTGATCTTGTTTGTTATTAACAAAGTTTCACTATAACACTTATATAGAGGTGTCTATTATCTTTGTTATTGTTTCTGATGTTGTGGAAGGCTTTAAAGAAATATAACTTTAATCTGAGCAACAGCATTTTTAATGCAGTGTCCTGTGTGTGGCCTGTTCATTTAATGGTACAATTAAAGGAGAGAAGTTAAATAGTCCAGCAAGGATTCTTACTAATCAATGAACTCTGCCATGTATATAGCAAAACTCAAGCTGCCACAATACTTTAAAGGGTGTGACAGACAGTACTCTCATTGATTTGATTCATGTTACACCCAAAACACATCTACGCATAATCACAGGAAAATAGTTCTTCCTTTTTGTGCCCAGCGCCTGGCTTTGCAACAGGAATCTGCAACGTCAAAATAGCAAAGTGTAGATGGACATGTACCCAAACTGTGATATGCCATGCACTTTTATTCAAATCTTTTATTCACAGCCCTAAAATTTAAGGAAATCAAATCAAAAGGCAAGTTTACTGCACTCTTTGGGACTTAATAAACTTAAAAAAACAGATATAAAAAATAACAGTAGTACAGTGTTCAGGTGGTTCACCCCATGTCTGAAAGTCTTAGTCCTTGCCACCACTTTTGAAACATTAGCATCTTACAGGAACTTCAACCATACTGAAGATGTCATTGATGCAGAGGCTGTACTATAACTGAAAAACTGTTTCTTCACAGCACCTATTGAGTCTCTCAAACACATACACTCTCACACCCTCTTCCTCAACACTTGGCACACCTACCCACAAACCTGGCCAGGGAATGCAGGCCCCAGAATGACTCTGCCTCTCTGTGTCAGCGGCAACCCCTCCCCATCACCACCGAGGTGGAGGATGAAGGAGGGGCTGCTTCTATCCTTTGCTTGAGTGCAACTAATAAGAACAGGAAGCCCAGATAAAGGGCTCTCTTTCATGCTGTACCCACAGCCATAATGAGGCCTGGCATCTGATGGATTACTTGGACTTATTTTGCAAAGGCTGCCTCATTTTTCCAGTCGCCCTCCGCTACGCTCAGCTCTCCTCGTCGGTTGAACAAAGGGCCAGTCTTTTTAGTGCCTTAATGCATTCATAGCACAGCCATCATGTGTGCCTGGACTTTGTACTTTCAGCTCATTAATTGTTCAGCGATAAGTCTGACATGGTTTTCTCAGAGCTACAGAAGGAACTGAATGCTCAGTGGTGATGCTAGACATCCAGCCCCGTTCAGTCAACATAATGCTAAGCGATACAATGCAAGTGTATGTCATGTAAAGCAAGGATTTTCATGGGGAGATGGTTTTAATATCTATTACCCTATGATAATGAGACCGATCTGAGTCTTGAGGCTTTTATTCAACACACAGACAATCGTTAGCTACTGTTAAGAGCCACCTTTGTTCTGGCTGAATGCCTGTATCCTATGTCTCACTGGGTGCTTTACACCTATGGCATGAACACTTTGTTCCTGACTTAGATGATAAAATGGTACATTGATGCATTCTCCTTTGGTGCTTTTCATGTTCAAATGGCAAAGGCCAAAGAACACACCGCATAAGCTGTCCTCACAGTATATCATCACAATCGGCTTTCCCCTCTGTTATTGTCAACAGATGCCCATCTTGTGGTCGCACCTTTCAGAGCATTAGCTAGCAAACTTACTTACCTACCATATAAATGTAACTTGGAGCAGCAAGGAGGTCAAATGCCTCATCGACAATTCGAATTATGAGCATATAAGTCAAAGTTTTAACATGACTTAAAATTTCCTCCCAAACTCAATGCACAAATAAAAGGCTGTGTCCACAGTCGTGGTTTTATGTGAAGCGCTCTTAACCTCGGTTTGGTGCATTTAAGTTACTTGGTTAGAAAAGTTGATCCCCTTGATACTAGGGATGGAAATCAAAAAACAATTCCAGTTATGAATCCATAATAGCTCCCTCAAGGAATTGATATTATTGGCCTCTTAGTTTATCAGTTCCATTACCAATTCCTTCCACCATAATCTGCACACTTTGCAAATCAAGAAGGTCCCACTCTAATCAGACGCAGTGGGCAGATATTATTCGATTCGATTCAATTCGATTCGATTCGACATATACAGACAGAAAGAGGGATTTGCCATGGGGGACCCATTATCAGCCATCTTATGGACTGGGACAAGGCCAAAGTCATCCGCACCAAAGACAATAAGCACCAGCGCTGGATTAGGGAAGCGATCGAAATGAGGAAACGATGAACAGGGATGAGGGGGCATACCTGCTTTCATACAATTGGAGCAGCATCCTGCAGAGGCGAACAGACAGCGGGAGGCGTGATCGTCCTGTCAAAAAAATTGACAGAAGGGTCACGCCTCTGTAACACCAGCTGACATGACACGTCACACCTCCCACCAAGTGACACTTCTGAGGAAAGCGGAAGTTTCCGCCGAAACATGTCAAGGTAAGTGAAAAGTATACATGTCTGAGATAAAGGAAAAAAGAAAACTATTCACCTTCACTTTATTGTCCCCTAAGGGAAATTTGCTTTGCAGGCAGGTAAAAATATGTAACATAAAAACACAATCACACAAATCCAGATACAACACTGAGACGGATAAAAATACAATTACCTAAAGGGCAACTGAAGTTGAAGCTGAAGAGGTACTGAAAAATATATTTTTATATCAGTGACTGTGAGCATACTTAGTCATCAAAAAATTAAAACATGAACCTGATCTAAGGAAATATGGGCTCTATAACTCACTCTTCGCAGATGTTTATTTCTTGAAGTATGCCTTTTCTTATTTTTTAGCCCAGCTTTACCAGGGATCAATCATGTGGCAAAAAGGGCCAACCAGGGCCTGCTAGAATCTAATTGGCTCTTCCAAATCTTAAACTTTGATACACTTAAGGTGGGATAAAGTGGCCATATGAGTATTTCTCTGTATGTGGCCCTTGATGAAAAAAGTTTGGACTTCTCTGTTTCAGCCCTTCTGCACATGCTCTGTTGGTTCATCTCCAAGCCTGCCTTCGCCCTTTAGTCATTTCTACATCCTCATATGACACACTGCTTGATATTTTTTGATGAATAATGAAAGAAATTCATGCTTAAGTTCTGGTGCAAGTCATACATGAGTCATCTACTGGACTCCTCTTCTCAGGAAGCCAACAGACTTTGGGATGCCTGACTAATCTGAAGGCAGATTGTCCTCCTCTGCAGTACTTTTGGGTGTACAGGAGTGTTAATGCAGAATTCATGAGCCACGATATTCAAAGGCAATCATTTTAGTTGCTGGTACATGGTTGAAAAAAGGAGTGCTTACAACATGAGTCATCATGTTGCCAAGTCATTACTTATTCACTCAGAAAGGGTTTCAAAAAGAGAAAGAAAACCGTCCTCAAAGACCATATTTGATGAATGGAAATGAAAAAGAATGAAGGACTGATCAGCAGGAAGTGAAACACCAAGGACAGACCGGCTGGACTTCTTAAGAGAGCCACGTCTGCCTCATGTGTTCGTCCGTGAACACGTCTTTTAGCATTTGCGTGCGTGTGTGGGCTTATTGAAGTCGACTCTGTTCTCTCCCTGGTGCTTCCTGGTCTTCTGCCAAAGCCGGAGCCCTGTAACAGGAGATAAAGCTCGTCTGTTACCAAGACAGGAGGAAATGGAGCTTGGCTCTTTTGAGAGGGCCACTCACGGCTGTATTTACATCATTTTGGTGGGGAGCACGGCCACGTTTAAAACTCATGGGCGCTCATCGGTGAAGTGTCGCATCGGCACAGCGGTTTGTTTACAGAGCCCTCCCTGTAGGCGTAAACAGAAAAGAGGGGCCGCCTCATAATTGTGGGGGGTAATTTACTGCCTGACTTGCTAATTAAATTGCGTCTTTAACCAGCCTGCATAACACCACGCCTGCACAGAGACAGGATTCAAGCGAGGCGTAGAGTGGAGGGACTTAGCCGCAGGCGATGGGAGACAAGAGGGGTAGAAGAAGAGAAAGGATGAGGGGAAACAGGGTTGAGAAAAAGAGGAAGGCAAGCCTGGCAGCGAGGTCAAACAAAGGAATGGGAGGGAGAAGCAGGAGAAATGTTAAAGGGAGACCAAAACACATGCCCTGCTGCATAACATCACTGAACCTACTGTTGTAGTGCCACAAGTTACAAAAGTGGAAGGTGTTCTCATGCACTTGTAAGCTCCAATTAGTTAAACATGGCTGGAGAAAAGGCGCACAAGCGGGACAAGCTGGAAATCACATTCTTTTAAAGAAAAATGCAGTCCATTAAAACTCGCTTCAGGGTGGATATTTCTCTTCTGATTGTACAAATAAGTTTTTTTGAACACACATTGAAGCAAAGTAAGGTCATCGCAGTGTTCGTGCCTGGTGCTGGCGATGTAGCTGAACCTTGTGAACTACAACGCTGTGCACTGGTGTGTGGTGGGGGCAGTAGCCACACATCAAACAGTGTCACATGTATCTCAGCGTGTTTGTTGTGTGACCAGGTCAGGCAGTGAAAGGACACATCCTGTCCATTACGTACATTAAAGGACATGATGGACAACTATTCCCCCAAGACACAAGTATGTTTGCTTTGCTACAGGGGTACAAATGCATATAACACGAAGAAGTGCAGATACATGTACGAGTAAAGGACACACATAGTGACCTTGTTGAAATCATGACACTTAACAGTCCCCCAAGGCAGGGATCTCCAACCACTGGAGCACAGACTGGTTATGAGCCGTGGATCATTTGGTACAAGGTCGCATCACAGTTTAAGCAAATGTGTTTATTACCATTTTAGGCTAAGAGATTCATTTGGAAAACAAGATCATTATTATTTGACTGTCAAGACTTAAACCTCTCTGCCTCTGCAACAGCTCTAATGACCAGAAAAGTAAGTCCTGAGATAAACTCACAGATTAATCATCTGTTTGTTTACTTATCCAGCTGTGTCTTAAGCATAAATATATCACAACTAACTTAACTCTAAACTAGAAAAGCACTACGAGAGCGCAGACCTCCGCAAAGCAGCTCAGTTACGGCAGTGGCTCTTCTGCTACGCATGGACAGCCGAGTCTCCACTCATGTCTGTCCATGTGGAGAATGCTGCGTTATCAGCGTTCTAGTTACAAAGTTGGAAAAAATGTGTCGATCTACCAGGCTATTGTTAGCCGTTGTGTTAGCAGAACTCCTCCTCTTGCATTGCAAAATGTAGTGACATAGGCTTGAAAAACGTTGACGTCAGTTTGCAAATAAACTACAATTCCCATACTGGCATAAATGAATGGGATTTGCCTTATAAGCTTCAATGTTCTTTTGGGACATCAATCTGAATCGGATCAGCACCAAATTGTAGTGGCTTCTTCCTTGGACCAAACCACACCTCTGGTAAAAATTTTCATGTAAATCCATCCAGTAGTTTTTTCGTAATCTTGCTAATAGACAAACAAACAGACAAACAGACAGACCCTGACAAAAACATAACCTCCTTGGCAGAGGTTACTATAAATAATCAACAGCAACAATAGATCAGCTCAGACTGGTAACCCATGGACAGAAAACGAACTGTTAGCGCAGTATGCAAACCGTTTTTACTACTCTGTGCATGAATGAATTCAAGGTGTGCCGCTAGATGTTAACATTAACCATCCATCCATCCTTCAATTATCTATTCCCCTTATCCTTTTCGGGGTCACAGGGGACTGGAGCCTATCCCAGCTGGTTCTGTGCAGGAGGCAGGGTACACCCTGGACTGGTCAAAAGCCAATCACTAGGCCACATAGAGAGACAGACAACCATTCACACTCACACTCATACCTAAGGGCAATTTTAGAGTCACCAGTTGGCCTAATGAGTATGCTGTTGGTCTGATGGAGGAAGCTAGAGAGCCCTGAGAGAGCCTGCTCACACACGAGGAGAAGATGCAAATTCCACACCGAAAGGCCCTGATTGATACGAGGATTGAACCAGCATCCTTCTTGCTGTGAAACATCCATCAATTCTTTATCAATTAGCATTTACTGGGTTTGATGGCAGGTGCCTATCCCAACTGACACTAGGATAGAGGCAGGAAGAACTCTGGACTGGTCGCCAGCCAATCACAGGGCCAACACATAGAAAAACAACCATTCACACTCACACTCACATCCATGGACAATTTAGAGTCACCAATTAAAATGAATAGAGTCCTTGTGAAAGTATTTTCATTTAGACAGGGTCATCACATAACGAACAAAATGTTTTTAAAGAACATATTAATAAGATTAAACTATATATAAAATAAGATAAAACATAATTAAAATTTACAATAATACTACTATAAGGTGTGCAAGTGAGTACTTCCTTTGTCTCCTTTTAACAAGTCAAATAATGTTTCTCGAGCTCAAAAGTCTCCTGTTATTCACGAACAAATTTCACAATAGTTTTTCTTTTTAAGGTCTAAATAACTTCACCTGATATATTTGTAATGATAAACTACATAAATACAAACACAGACATGGGACACACTCCACTAAAGTCACCAGTGAACAAGATCACTGACTGAACTGATGCAGTTTTGTTTCCAACAGGTTTTGCTTCCACTGATCCTGTTATGTTATATTGTATTTATTATGTTTGTTTTCATCTTAGTATGAAGGTCAGATAATATACTGTCTTACATGAAATCTGTCTGAGGTGTTAAAAAAAGGGTTGGGGTTGCAGTCATTGAGGAAACAAGAGTGTGAGGACATCCTCATGTAATGATATGCCTGTTTGTCACACGGTGTGATTGCATGCTATCATGGAGTCAGGAACATACTTGACGGTCACACTCCAGGTTATGTTGTTGTTCAGCGGAGAGCACTCTTGGATACACACCAATGAAAACACAGTAAATGTAATCATGGATTTGATACAACGTGACATCCATGACTGGGATTTGTCACAGACACAATAAGCAGCTTGTTGCTTCACACAGACAAAAAAATGTGTTTGTCTAAGAATGTCATGAATTTATTAAACTGGAACTGTTTCATGATAGCTCATTTCTGAAAACAGCATGCATAATTCATACAAGAAAACATTGTTATCAAAGGTTAAGATGAAGTTTAACAGTGGAATTATGTTCACTTGTGTCCTGCTTGTATTGCTCATGTGGAAACAAAAGCATTTGGTGACTCGGCTTTTGTCTGCTCTCGATTTTGTTTGTTATGTAACCGAGCATGATGCCAAATTTATGCTTTTTTTTAGTTTAATAAGCCCTTTAGTGTGTTTTGTATGTCTCCTTTGTACATAAGAGTCCTTCTGTGCACAAGACAAACAGGACAGCAACAGGACTTCTTCCTCTCCCTTTATAATTCAGCAGTAGCCACCTCCTACCCCCCAAATAGACCTACCACTGTTTCGTCAGCAGCTTTAATGTAATAGCAGTGCTGGATTGACCAATTACAACAGAGAGAAGGGGTCAACCAGTCAGAATAGACTGGACCCAAATAGTGACAGGAGCCTTAGGGGCCAATCACATGGACACAAGCTGCTTGAAGATGCAAATACCTGTGGAAAAAGGCTTGAGAGACGTGTCGATGACAGTTGATGCTTTCAGTCGGCGAACTGTGGTTTATTTGGTAATATTATGAACCGTTCTGACTGATAATAGAGGGCAACGACAAGTCCTTTACATGAATCACTATGTGAGAGCACAGTCAGAAACTGCGCTTGTGTGCATACAAGGCAAGACTGGGAGCGCTTTATTTATTAGAAGCCATTTTATGATCATTTTATTTGGCTGCATAAGTGTGGGAACAGATCCTCTCGTCATGCACTAAAGGTGTTTTTTGGTGAGGCGGTCCATTGAGCGCCGTGTCCCGGTTTGATTGGCCCCTTACAGTGGCAGAGGCTCCAAGAAAGCATCTCAGACAGAGTGAAAAAGCAAATAAAAACAAGGTACTCTTAACTTAAATATAAATATATGAACCTAAGTTAATACAGAATAAAGCCTTCCTAAATTTAGGGTTGATTTTGTACCTTCATGTGAAGAAAAACACATAAAATTAACCATCTGTGTTTAGACCATTCAGGACTTGTTTGTAAAAAAACATCCTGCTTTTGGCCCAGCAGCACAGTTCCAAGTTTAATCCATTAATATTCTGTATTTGTATTTTCATCTAAAGGTTTCATGGTAATGTTTTTTCTTGGATGCTTTTTGGTTTGCTTCCTCTGTTTAGTCCTGTTGGCTGGATGACTTTCACGACCACCACAAACTGGACCCTGGTCCTCTTTGGGGCTACCCAAAACCCTCTGTTTGCAGGTAGACCAGAGTCTGGTTCTTTAATCTGCACCAGAGTTCATTTAATCCATACCAAACATGTTAGGTGTAGCAACCTTAGGTTCTTGCTAAATCTAATGGCCTTTATTGGTGATGTTTTGGCAAGAATCTGGCAAAACAACACATATTCTTAAGACAGCACAAAATTTTATCAGTTGGTCCTTAAATTAGAATTGTTTTTTTTAGATATCACACTTGCTGTGACGACTTCATGCAATCAACGGAACTATTTGACCACCACTCTGATTTATCACCAGCGCCTGATGATTCCTGCATCTCCGGGAACAATGAAGTGTTTGCTTGCTTGTCTTGAAGATTTTTTTTTTGTGATTCCTGCCACTGTGACTTACAAGTGTGTTTCTTCCTTCTTTTCCAGTGTCTCCACGAGCCCCTCCATGTCACACACCCAACCTCTGAAATCACTGCTGCACCCTCTGGACTCTTCACTCACCTCAGCCCTCACTCTTTACGGATTCACACTCACTCCTCTGACCCTGGATTTCCCCCTCCCTCCCCGAGCTTCCCTTTAATTGATATTCTTGTTACACCTTATAATTTCAACTCCAGCTTCTGCTTTTGGGTCCGCCTAACAATATCGGGAATCATTCCTTAACACTTGCAAGAATCAACATGAACCAAGGATTAAGGGATGTACATACAGTTTGTACATGTAGGGACGGACAACCTGAAAACTCCATGCCCCTAGCCTCTGCTAACACTGTTGTGGAGAGTTAGGGGGGCTGTCATGGACCCTGCAGGTCCTTTATTCCCCTGACCCAAAAAGCTTTTTATTACAGCCATGGATCATTTAATGTCAGTGCTTTCATTATCTGTTTTCCTATTAGGTTGCTGCACTTAAAGTTTCCATTGATTAGTTGATTCTCCAATTTTCTCTGTTCAACATTATTCAGCCTGCCTGCAAAAAACACTAAAGGAAAGTCTGTTTTGTTCACTTTTCGACCGTGATAGTGGGCAAAGTTTTGAATAAAATACCTTGAAAACCTTCTGAAAAACTCTGATGACCCATCAGTACAGTGTGCATTGGAATTGAGTGCATTTATCAGCCCTTGTTGCCATCGCCCTGTGGTTCATTCAGTAAGATTTTCCCTCTTATTGATTCCCCTTTGTCCATTATCTGCCAGGCGCTGAGACGTAAATGATAAACGTGACATGGTTGGGGACGCCGTCATTTTGTATGAATTTAGATAAGACATTTAAAGCTCAGTGCAGAGGCATCATACATCAAGTTATTATCTATTGTCACCTCCTCTCCTCTCTGTTGCCTGAACAAAGGGCAGGCCTGTCGCTTTCTTGCAATCATTAGAAAATGGGCTGCCTGGCATTAAAGGTCCGTCTGACTATTTTATCCACTTCTGTCGTCAGGAATTGTGAGAATGTGCTGCAAAACAAAATGAAAGTCAATTTAGAGACTAAACATGTCATGATGTTTTTACAAAAGTAATGTTTAGAATTGATTTCTGAGTCAATCATCACAAAAAAGGTGAAAATTAAAACTCTAAGCCTTCTGTTTATATCATTAAGGCCTTATATCTCGTTAATATTGACCTATAGGAAATTATTTTGGTGTGTGTGTTGGTGCTGCCTCTGAATTTTAAGTATCTTTTCATTAAATTTCTGAGAGCTCTTGTAAATGAAGAGCTCCTCTTTCGTAACACCATGTTAAAGTTATGCACCCTTTTCAAATGCTAATTTTATTCTTGAGGTGATTAGCAAGGCCTTTTCTTTACTCGAGCTGCAGATCGAGATTTTTTGATTTAAGGTCTATTCAAAAATACACACAAACAAGATGCAAATATGAGAGATGCAAAACACAAAAGTGCATTACGCGGGTCAGTGAATAACATTACATTTACATTTCAATCAGTATTGTTGTTACACATAAGGTCAAATAACTGCAGGGGGTTGCAGAACCATGTTGAGTACAGGTGATTGGTACATCTTGCTGTGGGACTAAGGGTCATTCAAAGGTCACTGGTAGATCAGGATATGGAAACAAAGCAAAAACTTCATGGCAGCAGAGAGGAAAGTCAAAATTCAAATGTTCATTGTCCGTCCTTGTCCAAAGGGTGATATAGGTAGGGGCAAGTGTGGGTTTCTCTGTATATGAAGGGTAAACATGAAGTGAAGGGATCTTGACCTTCCACCTCTGACCTCCAAAATCAAATCAGTTCATTAAGCCCTCAAGGACATTAAGACCTCTGACAGGGGAAGTAAATAACACTAATTATCTCTTCACCATGGCACCTGTTATTCGGTGGGATGTATCAGGCAGCAGGTGAACATTTTGTCCTCAAAGTGGATGTTAGAAGCAGGAAAAATGGGCGTGTGTAAGGATTTGAGCTAGTTTCACAAGGAGCCAAATTGACATGGCTAGCAACTGAGTCAGAGCATCTCCAAAACCACAGCTCTTGTTGGGTGTTTCCACTCTGCAATTGTCTGTATCTATCAAAAGTGGTCCAAGGAAGGAACAGTGGTGAAGTGACGTTAGGGTGATGGGCAGTCAAGGCTCATTGCTGCACGGGGGAAAGTGGTCCAAACCAGCAGATGAACTACTGGTTCTGATAGGAAGGTGTCAGAATACACAGGGCATGGCAGTTAGTTGCATATGGGGCTGCATATAGCCATCTATATATGTGGCTACACATCACTTGTTTTGGTTTGTTTTCACAAACCTGTGTGCTTATTTCACTGGCATATCTGGCAACACTGTTGAAACTGACTTGACTTCTGTGTTTAGCTTATCATTTGAAGTTCTGCCTATTACATTTGGTTTAAATGTTGTCAGAGTAACTTGTTATGAAAGCTAATTAAATTTGTCCCTTTTAGGACCCTTCTAACTGTGAACATATTGGCCCTCTGGCACTGAGGATCATTACCTTTGCCAAGGAGGTTATGTTTTTTGCCGGCGTATGTTTGTTTGTTTGTCTGTTAGCAAGATTACAGAAACACTACAGGATGGATTTACATGAAAATTTTACCAGAGGTGTTGTTTGGTCCAAGGAAGAAGCTATTAAATTTTGGTGGTGATACTGATATTTGTCTGGATGCAAAAATTCCCTAAATTTCAAAAAAATCCCATAGGTTAACATTGGGCAGAATTGTAAAAAAATCATATCTTATCCAATTCTTAGAGGATATGTTTTCAATTTTACAGATAATGTGGAATCCATGTCTCCATCATCAAGGTAAATTTCATCTGGATCTGATCCAGACTGACGTCACAAAAAACATTGAACTTTATAATGGGAAATCCCATTGACGACATTCAATAATTCATATAAAATGAAAATATTAAGTGATGTTCACAAAACTTGTTGTGTTCATACAGGAAATCAACCTCCATGTATGTGCTAAGTTTAATCTGGAAATACTCTTGATCTGGTGATCCAGAATTTTTTTCTTTTACAGGGGTTGTGGAAAAGCTACTGCCGTAACTGAACTGCTTGGCTGAGGTCTGTGCTCTCTGAGTGCTTTTCTAGTTTCAATGTGTCCCACTTGGTAGCCAAAGTTGTCCATTTCTGTCATGCATCATTCTGAAGCTCTCATGCCCACTGTAGTTTATTTACATCAACCATAAAAGCCCCTTATCGGACAACAGTCCTTTTTGCCATGCCTTTATGCAAAAGTGCTGCGACGATGCTCAGTCATCATTACACCTCGAGACATTCACATTAATCTATGAGGACGCAATATCTGTGTCAATTCATGCTGCACACGACTTGGAAGTGCCTGACACATTGCGTGTTCCCCACACACAAACACTCACTAACACTAACAGAGCTTTTGTCTCCCTCTGAGTCTGCATGCCTCCTTCTCTTCAATAGTACACCTCTGATGCAACCCCTCAAGATCGAGCAAATGGAGGGTCAACTCATACCACCCCATCCCACCCCTGCAAAGTTCAGAGTGGAGACAAAGCGTCACAGGGGTGTCAATATTATAGTGTGAATCGGGCTAGTGATGGACGATGATTGCTAGTGGGCTCAGAGATTGGTACCTACATTGTTTTATATTCCTTGTGCTTTACAAGATCCGGTAAATCAGTCATAACTCAGCCGGCATTCTGAAGCTTTTGTTCGACTAAATGAAAAGACACCTTCCCCTGAATGTCTCTGTAACGCGATGAGGCACAGATCAGGTGTGATGATAATGATAGTTTAGAGATTCTTCACCATCTCCCATTGTGGTCTTGATTACATTTGACATTTTTTTAGTGTCTGGACCTTTCTCTTGGTATTTGCACTGATTGGCTTCAACCAGAGAACAGGTACTAATCACCAAAATCACCTGGTGGGTTTGATTGGTACAAAATCCAGCACACTTGCCCTCTGTGCAACACAAAGTTTCCCATGCCTTCCCCCACATCTTTTAAACTGACATGAAAACTTCCCTGCTGTTTTCTTCCATGGAGGAAAAGTACCCACATCCATCCATCCGTCTTACTCCCTTTCTTATTATCAACATCATACCCCTTTGATTTGTCAGGTTAGTTACCCAAGACTAATAAGACTGTTGCATGGCAACAAGCTGATGCAACAGTCCTTGCACCCTTTGAGCACTTGTCCTCTGTGGCATTAGCAAAGCTCCCAGCTGCTTTGTGTTTGTGCAGGTGAAGAGAGAGCTACCTGACACGCTGCCATATTCACCAATAAACACTGAACCATAACCAGGTATGCTGATGAGATTATTAACTCAGCTAATGAATGAATAATGTAACATATGTTGACATATTTTTTTCAACAATACAAGCCTGTATTAATATCAATCACTTCTCTTCAAGCACAGAGAGGTGGAAGAGCTGCAGTAAAGGTATTTTTATCACTATCCTCATGTATGCAGCAAGATTCTGAATAATATAAGCCAATTACAGCCTCCATAGGGGATCACAGCAGTGTCAGTTTGACCTTTTCAGGAGTTGTTTGTGTTACTTAATGAACATGCCACCTGTGAGTCTACATGCATGACTACACGCCAAATTTATGTATGCAAATGTATCCAATGTTAGCCTCACATGTGGCTGCCTACTGTTTCCTTTCTAATGTTCTGTGTGTTGACTACTGATGATTTTATAACCAAAGAGGCCCTATATTGGAATGAAAAATTAACTCATCGTTAAGCTTTGTGTGTGCAATTAGCCAAAAGGAGTGCAGACTTTGTTGACCGTGTTGGGGTGGCCCCTCTGAGACACTGCCATATGAAGGAGCGGGGTTAAGTTTGTGAGGAATAGATAGAGTTTATATATATCACTGTGCTGCAACACACTAACCTGACACACCAGATGGACCATTCAGTATATTTCACTAGTCCATCTGGGCAACAGCCCTTAGAAAGTGTTGGGAATGGGCAGAGCCTTTTAAAAGCATATATGGCAGGTGACTGGACAATTATTCTGTCAATCACAATCATTACTGGCCAATCAGATAATGTAGTTGGCCACAGCCATAGTGTGAAATACAAAATGTAAACTACTTTGTAGAACAAACTATTGACAGAACATTACAGAAGTGGAAACATCCTTTCCATAGAGAAATGAATATAGTCTTGTGGTTTGTTTTTCATTTAATAAAGAAATATGGTCCAGAACTGATAAACTGCTACTAAAGCTGTTATCATCTATTCATCATTTCTCTGTACAAGCAGTCACTTCCTGCTGTCATCTCAGTAGTAGCGGCCAACTCTTCCAGCTTTAAAGGATGCTGATTGAGCCAGGCCGTTTTGGGCCACTCTAAATCATTGTGAGCAAGATGGATCTGCCTGATTACAGACATTGAATTAGGCAGATCCATCTGCTTTGCAAGGTCAGATACACACTGCCAACTTCAGAATATGACCCAAATCTAGTGGTGCATTCTAGTTAATCTCAGAAGTCAGAAAATCAGAATGATATACACTCCTCGGACTGCCCCCTTAACTTGGAATTATAATTTGGGAAGATGGAAAATCTCCAATTACTCCAAGTTAGCCAGCTCAAACCTGGAACACAATTAACTTGAGTGTGATGTTATTCCCTGCTCCAACATCCAAGTTCATTGGTAGATGGATAAGGCTAGTTAGCCGATAAGCTGTGGGGCAACATTGAAAGAGTTGTAGATTTTCAGGGCTAAGCTATTGCTAAATGGATTTTTATTGCTAAAAAAACAAAATCCATGAGTACTGTGTGCCCAAGATCATTTTTCTTGCCATGATATTGAAATAGGAATCAGTTTTATTTAATCTTTACTTGAGTTGCATCAAAGTTGAAATTCTTGCACAACCTTACCAAGCATATGGACTGACAGCTATGTGCCCTCTACTTCAGTGTAAATCACACTTATTTACTCTATAGCATCGCTGTCAGTGAGCTGATTCACAGCTACACCCACTAGACCATCTCTTCACACCCTCCTGGCATGCCATGTGACATTTCCACCCTCTGTATCCTGAGGCGTGTGGACAGTTTGAGGCCTGCAGTTTTGCCACTTCCCAGGCCACCCAAGCTGACTGGCAAGGACATATGGCCGACCCACAGAGGGGCCCGTGGCTGCGAAACCTTTCCTCTGCACTAAACTTCTCAAGCTGACACTGGATGATCCAACGCGGCGTGACAGGTGGAGAACAGTACAGGGGACAGCTGGATGCTGTGCCCCGCAGGCCTGCAGGGATCTGAAGAGTCTCCGGTCCAGGACTGACTGAACCTGCCCTGCCATTTTTGAGGCTGTGACACTACCAACTAACCGCCGTGCACTGACCGCTCATACTCAACGGTTGGATGGGAGAAAAAAATGGTGCAAACTGTGCCAGATTTGCTCCTGCTGTGAGTTGAACAGTTGGCCTGCATCATTTCTGTGCTTCAAGTGAGCCAATTAGTGACAAACCAGATCAGCAGGCAAAGCTACTCCTTATTAATTCATGGCTGTTGGAGAGAACTGGAGTATGAAATGTCTGCTGGTACGAATTACCATATTATTGGCAGATGTTTATACTGCTCACTTCAGCTAAAAATTACCATAGCTAATTTGTGTACCCTGTTGTAATTGTTAGCAAATCACCGCAGAGAATAATTATAAGACTCGTGTGGAAACTTAAAAACAGCTTTGAGGTACATTTTAGTTACCTTTTTTTATTCATATCTTTAAAAGGTGGCATATTAAACTTTTGTTACTACCTTCTAATACAGTCCCCATTAGATATGACACAGTTCAGACAACAGAGGAGGTTTTTGACTTTGCCCAAACCAGCTCTAAACAGCCTTTAATAGATTGGTCAGTATTGGCATGCATCTTTGTAATTTTAAATAAACTCCTTCTCATCCAATCCCTCCTTTTCTAAGGGCTGTACAGACCAAGTTTTAACCCTCAGTTTTGAAAATTAAAGCAAATTGAGAAGTATTTAAAAAAGCTCAATTCTTCATGTGTCGACTTGAGGTTGGCTACAGAGACATCAGACATGATATTTGTATCCATTTTTAAATGCCTATTTTTATAGCAGATAAGAAAATGTTTAGGGGCTGGCTAAAATAACTAGATTAGATTAGATTAGCTTAGTTTAGATAAAGCTTGATTAATCCCTTTGGGAACTCCCTCAGGGAAATTAGGATTCCAATAGCAGTAGAAAAAGTAGATTAAAAAACAAAAAATATATATAACGATAGACATAAAAAATAATACAAATAGAAATAAATACAAATGAAATAGATAAATAAAATACAAATAAAAAATAAAAATAGAAAAAATCTTTAATAAAATAATAAAATCTTTCATTCAGAACAGGTCCTGCCTTCATGACCACACTGTCTGTTTTTTTTTTTATAAAACTCAGTACAACTAATGTATTTTTATTTATTTTATATATGTATTTAATGCCCCCCCCCTGTAAATTGGAGATATACTTTTCAGTGTTATGGTCAAATGAGTGACCGTGTTAACTGAGGACTTGCTGCTGACGGTGCCAATAGATGTAGAAGTCAAAGCATTGGTGTAAACAGAGTGTACTCTCCAGTGATTCTCTGTGAAGTGTTTTTCATTTCTCTAAAAAAAACATCAAATACTGTTTTGGCTGATTCTTTGACTTTCGGTACAGTTGGCCACACGTCATCAGTTAACATGGTCACTCATTAAACCATACCACTGAAATGTATATCTCCCGCTCACAGAGGAAAATGTTGTACAATTGGAGTGCAGACGATGCTGATGGTGAGGTCTGACCACTGATCACCAGTTGTCAACAAATATTGATGACGATATTGATTATTGGTGTTTATTTTGTTACTTTTGCTCTTAGAATTACCACCATGTTTGCAGCTTACTTTTAACCAAGCATCCCATACAGGCAAGTATATAAACAAAAACACTTGTGATTCCAATGGACACAACAAAGGGACAAGTATATCTCCAACCTTAGTGGGACTTAAGCACACCTAAAACACCACTTTGGTCTACTCCTTGCTGAAGGCATAGAGTCCCTTCACAGAAAATTAAGAAGAGTTAAAATTTTTGGTGTTAGCAAAATTTCAGCAGATGCAGAGTTAGTTCTGCTCTGGAAGGAGTACACCCTGAACCAGTCACCAGCCAATCACAGGGCCACATAGAGAGACAGACAACCATTCACACTCACACTCATACCTAAGGGCAATTTGGAGTCACCAATCAACCTAATGAGCACGGTTCTGGTCTGTGGGAGGAAGCCAGAGGGCCTGGAGAGAACCCATGCATGCACTGGGACAATATGCAAAATCCCCACAGAAAGCCCCTGACAGAGCCAGGGGTCAAACCGGCGTCCTTGAGTCACGCACACTACCTGCTGCCACCCTGTCGCTCCTATTATGAATGTTACAGACAACTCTGTTTTGACAGGTTCATTCTGTCCATCACTCTGTTAGTCCAGCTGGTTTGTCAGTTTAGCAGACATTTTATTTCCCAACAATTGATTGGACTATCTTTGAGACAGAAAATCTAAGGACAATCATGGTTCCATGTCCTGATTATGTCTGTGACTTTATTTCCTGAACTCTGCATGTAGCAGACCTGTGTGCAATGAGCCTGAGAATCTGGCTGGATTAACTCTGGATAATTACGATGAGATTGCAATCAAAGTTTCAATTAGACCGTAGCTACAGTTAGGGTACTTGCTCCCGCCTGAATGTTGATTTGCGATCTGTTAATTTAGAATTAAAGTATTAGTCTTCTCACTCCTTCTCACTTTCTATCTCTAAAGTTATTCAAGTTCTCCAGCTCTGGGACCTTCCTTATTAATCTTGTGCATTCTGTCGCCAAAACGACGGTAATGTGATAGTGAATTTCTTTTTGGAAGGATCGTATTAGCCCTCAGAGACCAGGCCTGCACTGAGAGGGATGCTTTCCACCAGCATTAAAGCAGAGTTTGTGCATTTTTCTCTTATGAGTGCAATTATTTACCAATGTATTGGGGATACTCAGAGCAATATGAGGATCTGATTACTTGCAGAAGTTGATTGTACCCCTGGGTTTGCAGCAGCACTATTGCTGTTTTGTATCTGTGTGTAATTGGCAGAACTTAAATGTTCACTCCAAGTTTCAAAGAGAGGAGAGGACAGGGAAATAAGGTGTGATGGCAGAATTACAAGTTGCAACTGCTTCAGGGGTGTTCAGGAGGCTTTGTAAGGAACAAAGAAGCCTGAAAGCTTACAAGCTCTGATTATTGTCTGATCATGCCTGAGTGACCTCAACTGGTCAACCAATTTTTATCTTTTTTTTATCATCTAATTTTTTTTTCTTTTTTTTTATGGGCACATTTTTCCTACGTGATTAATTATTATGATACATTTCAATGTATTTCTATCAGCTTTTTTAACATATTTCAACAGCTTCTGTCAACTGAATATACCAGTAAAGTTGGGGTGTTGTGTAAAGTGTAAAAAAAAGGAATAAAATGATTTTTAAATCTTTTTGACCTACACTCAATTGAATACACTACAAATACAAAGATGTTACATGTTCAAACCGATAAACTTCATTGTGGTTTTGCATAATGAAGTTGATCAGATTGAACATTCTATATCTTGTCTTTGTAGTGTACCAAATTGAACATAGGTTGAAGTGATTTGCAAATCATTGTATTTTGATTTAATTTGTCACTTTACACAACAACCGAACTTTATTGCAATTGGGGTTTGCTTTTGTAATTAATTTTTATATTTATTCATCTCATTTGATCTTCAAATCTATTCTGTCTTGTATTTTGATGAATTATTTTTGTAAATTTAATGCATTTTAGTGCCCTTATTGCTATTTTTTCTGTTTAAACTCTGTCACAGTTGAAATTCCTGTATAAATGAATGGTGCTCAATAAAAAGTCAAATCTGATGGATTTCATCATCCTCATTCATTCGTGCACAGCCGGCAGTGCCCAGCTTTTTATTTCTGATAATTAAAGTCCGACGCGTCTCCAGAGAGTTGCACTGAAAAATGTTTATTAGAAATGTAACACACAAAATAAACAGTAGGTGGAAGCAGAGGCCTGAAAGACAGCATGACAAACTCATGAAGAAAACAGTCACCAGGATGGGCCACAGAATCAGAGAGAATACAGTAGCTGACAGTGCTCAGGATCTGATTTATTGCTTTATTTAGTTGGTTTCAATTAATATTGGAACTGATATGATTGTACTACGTTATCTAAATACTTCTGCAGTTTGACTTTTATGTAATAGCACATTATATAATGTGTGTTTTTGTTTAGTTAGGCTAAATCATTATCATTATATGTAGTCTACTTTAAAATGCACATTTCAATGTTTGAATTATGTTCCCTTAAAATTTGGATTTATATCTTATTATCATGACAATTTATTTCATATCTCATTCCAATAAAGCATCAATATGTTAAAGTTGCTGTAATTGTAATTGTAAGATTGTAATGCCTTGTAAAAGCTTAAAATGTGTGATTTCCACACAGATGTCTTCAGGCTATTGATAATCAATTATCATAAACAATATGTTCATACAATTGTTGGAAGTTGAGGGATATTTAACTGTGGATGCCTGTTTGGTTGCTTGTGACAGCGTATTTAATGCGAATTGTCTGCTTTTTGCTTTTCATTGCAGCTAAGTGTTGTAATTTTTCTCCACTCAAAGCCTAACATTTTTCTCAAGCTTTTAAAATGGCAAGACTATTGTACTTATAATGGGTTTTGTTTGTTTGTTTGTTTGTTTGTGTAAACTTGTACGTTTTTACTCTTTTATTAGATTTTGGTCAGGTTTTTTTTGCTTGTAAGTGGACTGATGTATTGGAGTAAAATATACATTTGATCCAATTTAAATAATAATTTGGTAACTCGTAGACAGCTGCCAGGCTCCCTGCAAGAGGTTATATATTTAGTTTTGAATTTAATTTATTTATTTGATTATTTAAATTGCATCCCCATTAGCTGTCACCATGGTAATGACTATTCTCACTGTGGTCCATACAGAAAAACCAACACTTAGGATGCAAGACTGATCAAATACACAAACATCAGCCAGTAAATAATGGTAAAATAGAAATACCACCCTAAAAAAATCCCAGTATCATGATGACATGCATTAATGGTTAAAACCAACTGAGTAAAAACTCATTAAAAGTGGACTATTCTGCTAAATGCAATTGAAATTATTTACATTCCCACAAGCTGTTTGATTCTCTGAATATCTCAAAAACAAATCATTTGAAACTAATACAAAAATAAAAACAGATTTTTGTTACAGGGTGCTACAATGATGGATTTCCAATTTTACATTTGCTACCTTTACAACATAGCCTAGTTATTCCATTCACTTAACTGTTTAAGTTTGACATTACTCAGAAGGATAAAACAGTACTATTTAAAACTGCACATTGTGGCATTTCGTTTATGCAAAAATAGTGTAATTCCTTTAACTGTAAGTCATGAGGAAAAACTCAAATTTGTTACAATTGCCCCCGGTCTCCCCTACTGTTTCCTGCCTGTCTATGTGGGTCTTTTCTGTGCCCAGCCGTTGCTTTGTTTTGATTGGGACAAATCCTTTGGACAGGGTTATACCAGCAACGGATATCAATTTTAAGGTCTGTTTTTACCAGATTGTCGCACCGTACAAACTTTAACTGTAGGATTTTATTTATTGAATTTTGAACAGTGAAGACTTTGTTGACACAAAAGAAGAACGTTAGCCCCCCGGCTCCTAGCTAACATCTGTATGGATGCTAACGCTAGCTAGCAGCAGAGCAGACGGTTCATAACATTGTTTCTGGTGATTATTAGAAAATAGGATCTTGAAAGATAAAATAGCTCTTGTCGGCGCGTATACCACAGAGTAAAAGAGTCCGTAGCAATGGGAAAAGTGATTCAAAGTCTATTTTATTAATCGGCAAGGCTATGTTAGCACGCTAGCTTACAACTATGGCATGCCAGATGGTGTAGCCGTTTGTTTCCGTCTCTTCTAAATAATCTAACGTGCGCATTGCTAACTGTGCTTTCATTTGGGATACTCACTGTCAAGTAAGCTGGTATACTACTGCAATAGCTCTACATAATTCTGACTATTTTGACTAGTGTGGTTTGACGGTATAACGAAGGCTTTCTATGGTGTACCGTCGAAAAGTTTTCCGTGCATACTGATGACTGTCAGCCGTATGCGCTCGAGGCTGTCGTAGTTCGTTCTATCTAATGAATGTCCTGAAGAGTTCGTCCGTGTTAATTTTTCATTCACTCAAATGAAACATTTTTTTTTTTTGCTTTATGACAAAATAGACGCGATAGTTTTTACTCTTTACGTTCTTATCCCCTGTCGTAACTACGACAACCACAGACGTGTTCTGCTACAAGTCGCCTTTTAGCACGGTCACTCTTAAAATCGTTACACCGGCTGTCACCAGTGAGTGCAAAAACGGAAGATCCTTGTCCCCTTCATTCTAACTATTGTTTTCCACAGAGTAATTTTAACGGTTCTGAACATAATATATAATATTGAGTTGTTTTTATTTTGAAAAGAAGGATTAGGCTGTCTTGTTCTTATCATGGCCTTGTGTTTCATTTAGCTTGGTTATCCTTTCCATTGATATTACGTTTTAATGCTGATTTATCCTGTAGCATCAGTCATTTAGCTCTCTATTATATGACGAAGTAGTAACAAGGTAAAAAAACATCCTCTCTGTTCAAATGTTCATAGTACATCATTTTGTCGCCTGTTGTGAAGCATTACATTTTATCCAGGTTAAAATCATTCAATTAAACATAATTTCTACTGCATGCTTCTGTCCAGCAGGGGGCACCAGCATACAGTTTTTAATTATTATAGCTGGACAGCAGAGCACTCACATAGAAGCTTTTTATCCATCCACCCATCCATTATCATAACCACTCATCCCTCTCGGGGTCCCGGGGGGGCGTCTGAAGCCCATCCCAGCTATCATTCGCGAGAGGCGGAGTACAACCTGTAGAGACAGACAACTATTCACACACTCACCCACACTTAAGGGCAATTAATTAAGGGCCAATTAACCCAACAAACATGCTGTTCTGTCTGTGGGAGGAAGCTGGAGTGCTCAGAGAGAATCCATGCATGCATGGGAAAAGCCCTGGCCAACTCAGGGTTTGAACCAGCAACTGTCTTGCTACCTGCTGCACCAACGTTCAGTGTGCAGCATTTTTGTGTTGTTTTATTTATTTTGAATATTTTGTCAATAGCTCACATTATTTCTCAAAAACAGCCTATTTTAACAGGGGTGCTGTTTTGCCCTCTGGCTTTGTCAGGGGGCCTTTGAAATATATATAAACTTCAATTAAGTGTTATCATGATAATGCATTATTAAGGGAATGATTTGAGACAAACCCCCTTGTGAAATCACAACTTTAATGCCTGAGCTAGTGAATAAGTAGGCTAATATCAGTGAGCATTATTCAAATAGCATACTTTTTTAAGCTGGCAGGGATTTTTGAAGGGTGCACCATGAATGTTAGCAGCTGCTGCAAAACAAGATAGCATTTTTATCATCATCACTCTGAATCTGAACTATCAGCTTCAGCAGTTCATCTCTGGATCTTCATTCCAGTGTTATTTCAGCAGTGCCGGAAAATGAGAAGATGAATTTATTGGTTGAAAGAGTCAATAAAGTTGACAATTTAAAAAAAACAAAGGAAAAAGGAATCATTGTAATTGATCAGAGATAGCCCTGGGGGCTAACATCATTGTGGCGACATTGCCATTAATAGTAATTTACAGTAACTGATTAATTAATTGATTATTTTTTCTAAAAAAAAAAAAAAAAAAAAAAAGGAAAGAAAACCTCTTGTGTGTGTAAGTGTGTGGTCAGAGGGACGTAGCATGTTCTTAATCAGTACATTTTGATTTGGCTGATTTGGGGTTTTTCTCATTTCTTTTGGTGCCTCAATGGAAAAAAGGTTGAGAAACACTCACAGAAGTGGTGACACTTAAAGAGTGCTCTCATGTTTGACATTACCTGCGGTATGATAATGGCAAGTGTCACAAGGGACTGACTCCAGGCATTACAGAAATTTATAAGAAAATAAATACAGACATACCACAAATGTCTACACTGGGGGGATTTCCCCTGCACAGTCTCTTTCTCAAAGGACTTTTTGGTGGTTGACTGGTTTATTCCACAGACTTTTCCCACAGTGAGTAGTTTTGAGGCAGAAACCGCAACCAAGATACACAGGATAACTTCCCACACAGTCATTAAGAAGAGGTCAAAGTTTAAACACAATGATGTTTTTTCCTTTTCTTCAAACCAAAGCTGTTTGACCACAAATAATCTGAATCAGCGTTCTTTCATTAAGATGTTCTTTCAATTACTCCGTCCAAGTTTGTTAGTGTACAAATGAAACAGTGACGTAACTGAAATGTAAAAAACAGTTTAACTGAATTTAAAAAAAGTATTACTAACAGGTAGGAACAAAATAAAATTGAAATATAACCGGGGATTTCTATTTCAGATGGGTTAATAAATTACATTAGTTAAAATTGTAGCTTTTCTTTTAGTATTTTTAAGTCAAAGAACTTGCTCCAGATCTTTCTCTGAAACACAAGCACCCAAAAAGCCTTTTTATTCCTGCACGTTCTATAATAATGTCTCTTTAGAAGGTGGAGCCTCGAGTTAAAAAGTAATACAAATCTTAAAGTTCTCATACTTTTTTCCTTTAAAATAGGTGACACTGGTGTAAGATGTCCTGACAAATTATTTTAAAGTTGAGTGGATTTTAGCGTAAATATAAACACCTCTGTTTCAGCCCTGCTTAGACCAGACTGTCACCTGGTGACAGTCTGGTCCAAGCAGGTGCCTAAATGACATCATTAAGTGAAAAGTGCCTAAATGACATCATTAAGTGAAAATTTAAAGCACATGTTTTCTAAAAGGTGGAACAAGCAAAAGACAGATAAGAGATTTTTCTTAGATTTGGGGGATTTCAACAAGGCCATGAACAATACTGATGTTTGAAATAATTATTATAGCCAATCCCAGTGTTTTCTAATTGCTTGTTTTGGATAAAGTCTCCCACAATGCCAACATTCCTGTTTGGTCAAGAATATGGATCAGTTTGTCAAATAGAACGTTGTACCTGCCCTATAATGAAAGATCTTCTTCAGATTGGCAATTATGTGGCCAGATGTCAACATTAAATTGATTTGACACAACAAAAAAGTTATGAAACTGATATTTTTTTTTCACCCCACATTAATTTTTTGATTTCCAAAATTTGTTAAAAGGGACGACATTGGCCGATACCAATGTTTGGCTGATGCTGTTGTGCATCCTTACTTTATAGCCAATGTAGCAGGTCAAAGAGTGAAGATGCAGTGGGGTCTTGAAATGCGGGGGGGGGATGTTGAAATCCAATTCCTGTTGAGAATCAATAACTCCCTCCATGAATTGATATCATTAGTCTTATTGCTTATCAATGCTCTTATCAGTTCCTTCCACTTTGTTCTGAATGCTTTGTAAATCAAGGATGCCAAAGTCTCATTAGAGGCAGTCAGCAGAAATAAAAGAAATTCAAAACAGCATGACGGAAGTGGTCAAAATTGGATCTTCATTGTTGACAAATAGATGCTTCTACCCAACTTTCATTAAGTGGAAACATCAGCGACTTGCAGAAGCATTTATGAATGGATAAGGGAGTTGTTAAAGGATCAAATCGATAAGCAGACTTGTTAATGGCCTTGGTATAAATAACATCTTATGAATTCTCATCCCAAATGAAGACGCTCTTTAAAAAGGTCTAAGAAAGTATTGAGACAAACTTCAGATTTTCATTATAATTCTTGCTTGTAAGCACTAAAATAAAAATAGTGCATTTTTGCACGATAAGAAGTTGACTAAACTAACAAAGTATAATTCAAAACTAGAAAGCACCGAGAGCGCAAACCTCAACAAAGGTAGCTCACATATCACTGTTAGAGCTATAAGCAGTAGTTCCATGATAAAAATCCCACACCTAGCACTCAGAATCATGTTGATATCATTATTAGTTAGACAGTTGTTGAGCAAAAAGGATCGTTTGCTAATGGCGGTTATCTGGATCACCACCAAAATCTAATCATTTTGAAGTTGGCCATTACCAACATCTCCTGAAAATTTCTGCAAAATCTGTCCAGTAGTTTTTGCATAATCTTGCTAACAAATAAACATATGCTGGCAAAAACATAACCTCCTTGGCGGGACAACAAGTCAAAAGAAAATATACAAAACTAATGAACAATCCCAAACTTATGGAAGCTTGATTTATTCACTTGATTCTCATTCAGATAAACTCATTTGTCATTGTTTAAAGAGTCAAAACTAAACTAAATGAATAAAGAAGTAAACATTTTTGCTCACACTGAAATCAACTCTCCAGAGAGAGCTTAAAGCAGGAATAGATCTGAAGTTCAACGAGAGGGCAGTTCTTTTCTAACGGCTTTTCTGAGCATGTAGGCGCTTTCTTATCTCTAATTATGAGGCAGCACCACTCCACAACGTCGCTTCCTCTTGTTGTATAAATGCAACATTTGTGTCTCAGTGGGGGGGGGGGGGGGCGGGGTGATTTTCATTCCCTTCTTTAATAGTGACTGATTGCAGTAAGACATTTCTATTAGAGGAAACGTGGTGGGCCAAGAGGAGGTTTGGAGTTCAGACGGAGAGGAGAAGAAAAGGTGACGCGGCTGCACAGAGACACGTCGGCTGTTTGTTTCCTGACTTGGCTGCGTCCCCGGTGATGTTTGCTCCAAGCTTTTGTCCGAGCCTGTCTCCAAACGGCTTAACCAACATTTTTCTGGCAGCCATGTGCATCCATATTTTTCATTTCCCCCTGTTTGTCGGACTCGTACCTTAACTTCTGACTGACCTTTCTAGATCTTGATTTGTTTCAGAATGCTTGATTGCTCCTTCTTAACTCCCACTGTTCCCTTTAGAGACGTCATGGACGAGCAGAGCGGCTCTCCTGCTGCCAACACAGACAACAACAGCCAGAGGAATGGAGATGAGGTAAGTCTGTAACAACTTAGAGCTGGGCGATATGAACCAAACATCAAATCAGATATTTCCCAGCCCTTATCTGTTTTTGTTGTCTCTGCAGAAGCCCCGGCGTGGCAGCTGGACCAAGGGGAGGAAGAGGAAGAAGCCAATGAAGGACAGCAACGCCCCCAAAGCCCCGCTAACAGGCTACGTTCGCTTCATGAACGACAGGCGGGAGCAGCTTCGCGCAGAGCGTCCAGATGTGCCCTTCCCAGAAATCACCAGGATGCTAGGCAACGAGTGGAGCAAGCTGCCCCCCGAGGAGAAGCAGGTCAGTGAAGAAGGTCCAAGAAAAATGAGATGAAAACAAAGAAGTGCTTATTTCCAAGGAGCAAAAAGCCCAAACAATTAGTCAGTCTATCGATTAGAGCAGCGAGAGTGTGGAAGTCACTTGATCCCGGTTTAATGCAGCGTTGAGAGAAAAGTAAGACCGGAGGCATGAGCAGCCAGCATCAAAATCTTCTTTGGTTCTTCATGAACAAAGTGAGGGCGTTTTAATTGTCATTAGTCAGTAATTGCCTCAACAGTGCCTCGAAGGACAGGACTGAAAATTCGTCCAAACAGGCCTGCACTTCAGAGTATCCCTGACCAGATTTAACAGTCCCCCAAACCAACAGAGACCCTAATCTAATTAAACACAGAGCACAGAAGGAGAGGAGGAAAGAAACCCTCCAGAATCAGACTTCAGTCTTTTTAGTGCTGGAACACATGAGCTTTTTTTATTAGTTTCATGTCACACTTTAACGCACTGTTTAAACAATCCTGGCTATTAACTGGACTTAATGTAAGAATTGAACATACTGTGAGGCAAGTGCACTACCTGCTGCGCCACCGTGCCGCCCGCATACAATACAGCTTTAACTCAAAAGTGGAGGAATCAGTTCAGTGTGCAGTGAGGCTCATATCGTGTTGTAGTGTCCTCAGCTTACAGCAACTGACGTGAACAATCGGTGAAATGATCAGTCCAATCATCAATCAATTTAAAAATGCTGATATCGACCCATATTCAAAACTTTTTACCAGTTTAGGAACATTGGTGGTTGTTTCTTATCAATTTGATGCGTGGAAGCTAGTCATCCTAGCATCACAAATAAAATTCAGTTAAAAAATGCGTTTCCTGCATATTTCACCCAAATGAAAATCTAACCTAAGTAAAACATGGTTTTAGCTCCAAGCAAAACGCTCTGTGTCATGCCTAAACAAGTCTACAAGGGCTCTAAGAAACAGGCAGGGGGAATCCAAACTTTCTGATTAGACTGGCTAAAGGCCTGACTATTGTAAAATTAATAAATAAATAAATTGGATCAGACAATGCAGAAATTTGTTGTTTTTAAGGATAACTGAAACACCCAAATAGTGTCAAAGTGATTGTCTGTTGTAATGTCAATAAAGAAATGAAGTCTCAAAATATGGCAACCTTTGCAACAAGCTTTTAAAAATATCTACACCACAAAATCAGGCATTCTTTGCCTCTGCAGTAATAAAATATTTTGAAAAATCCCAGAGGGTCTGTTAAATACTTCAGGAGCATTTATTTCCACATAGAGCCACAAATTTTACAATTGAGAAATTTTGTTTTCAAACCTTTAAGGTAATTCTTTTCCTTTTTTATGTGTACCTTAGGCAGAAACATCGAAACTGCTTATCCATATTAAACAAAAGTATTTGATGAAGTTACAAATAAAAACCTTGCCCTCAATTTTTTTGGATAGTCCTCTATGTGATTACTTTCAAAATTACTTACATGCATCACAATTTCATCGCTCTTTATTTATATATAAATTTATATAATGTTTTTTCTCTTAAATACTTAATACTCGTAAAAAGTTGAATGCTCTTCTGTACAGCTCCTTCACCGCGTTGTGTCTCATTGTTGGGTTGTGTTTTTGATCTTTTCTGTGCCTAATGCCTATCGTATATTTTGTATTTTTTATGTATATATACAAAATTCAGTTTTGCACTATTTTCTACCTGTTTTATAATTTATTTTATTCCTCCTGAATCTTTATTTTTGTTGTAATTTTATGTTGATTGTTTTTGCACCAATTTTACCAAATCAAATTCCTTGTCTGTGCAAATGTACTTGGCATTAAAAACAAATTCTGATTCAGATTGTGTACATTTCAAAAGGACCTTATGTTTGGTGTATTAAATACCAGCATCAAGGGTGGAGGCTTTCTTTCTGCTCTCTCTAACTCACTCTACCAGACAGTTACTCAATGTCTGAACTGGCTGTTGTTTTGGCTTCCTCTCCTGAGATGATTTGAAAAGTCTGAACATGTTTTGTTTTTCAATCCAAAGGTAACAAAAAGTCTGGAAGGCTTCACTTCTTTTTTATTGAACATGTTGAGTTAAATGGGCCAGCATCCAGAGAAGATGTCTGCCATAATTATTTTCTAAGATTTAATTTCAGGCTTTGATTAATTTCAGGTTTTTCATTCTGAAAGTCACTGATGTTTGTCTTCAGAAAGTAACTAATCCTGATTAGAAATAATAACTCCCACTCATTGTGCCATTTTAACCCCAAATCCTCTCTTATCCTGATTCCCCAAATCTCATTTTCCTCTTTATTTTGTCTGAATCCTCGGCTCTGCTCACCTCTGTGTCTTTCTCCTCCCTGCAGCGATACTTGGACGAGGCTGAGAAAGATAAGGAGCGCTACATGAGGGAGCTGGAGAAGTACCAGAAGACAGAGGCCTACAAGCACTTCACCAGGAAGGTCCAGGAGAAGCAAAAGGGCAAGAGGCACAGAGGAGGTGAGATGTTGTAAAAAGTAGAAGTACCGTAGTTGTTGTAAAAGTTTATTTCAGTCTGATTTAAACAGTCCTCTCCTTCACAAAAAGAAAACAGACTGGAAAGGTGTTGGAATTGCATTTTTCTCACTAAAGACTTGGCTGTGCCTTATTTACTGATGCAACCAATCTGCTTCTAAAAAAATGGAGGAACATTTACCTTTTTGGCAGCAAGTGCAGCCCCCACAGTGACACATTAAACACTTAGTGTGACTTATTACAGGAGGCACACTTCTCAAAAAGTTCAGGGCAACACCCTTAAATAAAACACTGGTATATTGTGAAGTAAATGAGCCACATGTGGACTTTAGGCTCCTCTTCCTCCTTCCTTCTAACCCTAACACTCCAATCTCTTGGAGGGTTTGTCAAAGAAAGTGCTGTCCAGGCTTGTGTAGTGTCGAGGATAGGGTTGAAATCCTTGAAAGTGCTTGAATTTTAATTTTGTGTTTTTCAAGGTGCTGAAAAGTGCTTAAGTTTTTAATCATATTCCTTTAATACAAATATACGATTAAAAATGCTCATTATTGCTGCACAGAGAAATAAAGTAAGTCACAGTTGTTCACACTAAGTGATAGGGATGCCCCAATCAGGCATTTCTTGACTGATACCGATTTTTGTCTCGTAATAACAACTAGTTAAATATTTGCTCAACAAAGCAGTACAAAAAGATGTTATGGAGGATATAATAAAGTATCAATGAAGTCTTTGGCTCTATTTTAAGATGAAGGAAATGGATATGTGTTCTTCAGCCTGTGTGCATTATAAAGCAGTTAGCTGTACATCCTTACCTCTGGTGAAGGCCCCGTTTACTCAACTACATTGTCACCCGAAAGTTAAGAAAAGGTTTTTGTTTTGCGTGTTCAAAAGCGCTCTGCGTTCACATGGAGAACGACTGAAAAAGCGGTAGCGTGCATGCCAGGCCACTAGCTGCCTACGCTTTCCGGTGAAGACAAACTTTTCACAAAAAACAATGAGTGGACACACAGTGATCGGGAGGTTGCAGGTTCAAGCCCAGCTCCAGGCGACACATGGCGCTGTGTCCTTGAGCAAGACACTTAACCCCAAGTTGCTCCCACTGCTGCGTCAGTGGCGTGTAAATGGGCATGAAAGGGCGTGAATGTGTTAGCTGATACTGATGGATAACTAACATAGAAACTCTGAACCATCAGTGAGTGAATGTGAGGGTGAATGTGGATGAATGGGTAGATGTGACCTGCGGTGTAAAGCAGCTTTGAGTACTCAAAGACTAGAAAAGCGCTATATAAGCTCAAGTCCATTTACCATTTTACCATTGAACAAAGACACTTATTAATGTACTTTCTCTTTACATCAAACTCACACAATTACACAAAACATGTGTCTTTCATCGTCCTTAAAGTCGCAGCCCTGCTGGGAGCCCTTCCAGTCACTCCACTCACTGTCGTCAAGTGCCTCATACAACCCGACTTCAAAAATACTGCAATATCCCCTTAAGGTGCCATCAGTCCTGTTAAGAATCTATTTTGTATGCTCTGTGTATCAGCCTCAAGGAAATAAGCTCTAATACATAAAGAAAATTACTTCTCAGTAAATTAGTTTCCTCACACCACATGTGTTTTCAGAGTTTTAATACATCATTTACATAAATTCCATCATGCAGTGAAGGATCTCAGAGCTTGTTTGCTTTAATCAGTCACTGGAAATGTGGGGAGTAAGGGAGGTATTAGAGAGTCTGAAGTTGTTGTGCTTCAGGTTTTGAGTTCACCTTGAGTCCAGGGAGCTGTTACTGTGCTCACATAACACATGGTTTCTGTTATTCGTTCCTATTTCATTACTGTGGAGAAATCACAGTTTGAATATCAAAAATGTTGATGACATAAACAGCTCTGCCTCTGCAGAAATGATCAGAGAAATGTGAAACTGCTCTCCTGAAGTGGATACGCTGCCACATTTCAGCTGATTCTCAATATTGAGTGCTGAGATTGGGTTTTTATTTTTAATGCTTGATTCACTCGATCAGTTCATGATGTTGCAAAGGCTCGCTGCAGCAGGGGAAACATGAATCATCTGCTGTCCTCATTTTTTTTATGCTTTCCTTCCTTTCCAGATGTTGGGCACCAGGTAGCAAACGAGGCTCTGCACGAGGTCAGTAACTCTCCCTTCCCAACCACATTTCACAGTCTCTTCACTGAAGAAGTAAACATCGTGTTAAAGTTTGTCAAGACGTCGTATTTTAAATGTGTTTGCTCCAGAATTCATGATTATTAATAACCTGTTGCAGAGGCACCTCCCTCTTGAGCATTTCCTTACTTTCATGACAGTTACAAGCACAATTTAAGCAGCAACATAACTTTTCCACTCTGGCACTCTGTCCCAGGATTTACTGTAAAGAATGTTTATAACATTACATACAACATCTGTCTTTTTGAGAGCAGCTCTGCAGCAACCTGCTGACAGTCAGAGAGAGCATGAAATAAAAATGTTTCCATTTTTTCATGGAGCTTGGTCTTATAAATTAAATTGAATTCTGTTAATGGGTTTGCAAGGTGGTAGCTCAGAAATCTTTTAATCTTGATTACACAATGTTTTATTAGTGGAAGGAAGTAATTGTAATCTTGAGTAAAATTCAATTAATCGCCCAGCTCTATGGTACACATCATGATACATCTGTGACAGTTTCATATATTACGATACAGTGTGATACTATAAAAATGGCAATACCTCACTTTTTTACTAAATTGTATTTCTTTTTTGGTAGCTTTTAAAAGCCACAACATTTTAACACAAAAACTACAGTTTCTAATCAGTGTTGTTTATGTAAAGCATGGTCCCTGCAACATTTATAAACTTTGTCTGTCCCACTGACTGAAATAATAAATGTAATAAATGTAACAGAGAGAGGGAGAGTCAGACGGTTGAATATCCGCTGCCAGCTAGATCCTTTTTTAAGGTTTTAGTTTAAAAAATAAAGAATATAGAGTTTAGTAAATGAAGAATATAAAAGTTTCATGCTAGTGAACATCAGAACTAGGGCTGAACGATTTCAGGAAAAGATCTAATTGCGATTTTTCTGGCAGATATTGCGATTTCAATTCGATTCACGATTTTCTTCAAATTAAGCTTCAGTGCAATATTCACTATGTTTACAGTATTGACAACAGTAAGGAAATCAATGATGAAAACCACACTGCACACTATTCATCATCTAATATTGATGATGAATAATCTGTTATCATTATTTAAGGGATACTCATCTGTTCAAACTCTCCCACTTCCTCTGATCTTTTGCACTGTCTTTGTATTATATTGTTTGTTTTTATACCTGTTTTATGCACTTTTTGTACTTTTTGTATGGTGACCTTGAGTGTCATGAAAGGTGCCCTTAAATAACATGTATTATTATTAATATTATTATTACTATTACTTGTACTCCTAAACAGAGTCTTTGTATTGTTGACCTGCTTACCAGCACTTCTGTAAATGCAAATTGCCTGCAAATGTGTAAAATTATGTGTAAAATAGTTGACACAACAGATCCTGGGTCAGTCAGGAGGGCTGCAAAAAGTTGCAGCTTTGACGATCCCAAAATTGCCTTGTCTGAAATTGCGATTTCGATCCGAAAACGATAAATCGTTCAGCCCTAATCAGAACTCTCACTGCTAATAGCAAAAATATAAACATATGAAATTGTTTTCATAAAAATACTAAGTTAGTAATAATGAAAGACCTTTGACTTTGTCCAGGAAGGAGTAGGGGCAATATCCGACATCACTTGAGTTCACTGAGCATCAATCGATCAGGCAAACATTATGATCACTGACAGGTGAACTGAAAAACACTGATTATCTCCATCATGGCACCTGTTAGTGGGTGGGATATATTAGGCAGCAAGTGAACATTTTGTCCTCAAAGCCACACTGTGTAGTTTGTTCTCCCATCTCCTGGTGAAACTGTATTTTGCAGTCAAACAAATATTGTTTCTAGCTCCTCGCTTTTTCAAATGTGCATTTCAACCTCTGAACTCTACGGTAGCCGGTGTGTGCCTAGAAACTATGCCTTCTCTTTTTCTCATTTTTGCTGAAGATGATTTCTTCTCCTGTGTCGTGACATAAGTATGATCTTGCATTCTGAATGAAAGTGCAGTTCAGACTTTCAAACTTGCCGGGGCAGTAACGAGCACGTCTCGCTGTGCTCCTTCTCCGTTTCAGTTACGCCGGCTCTGAGCAAAAACACGTTTAGCCTTAGTCAGCAGTACTACGTCATGCTTGATGTCCCTCTCAGCTGTTCATAGTTTTTATAGACCAGAAGGACATGGAAGCCTCTATAGGACTTACCCGTTCTATGTACATAAAGATAAGACATTCTTCACTCAGGAGGACAGAATTACTGAAAACGCTACACATTGTCCCTTTAATGTTGATGTTCAACGCAGGAAAAATGGGTAAGGATTTGAGCGAGTTTGACAAGGATGTGATCTGATCCAACAGATGAGCTACTGTTGCTTACATTGCGGAAGAAGTTAATGCTGGTTCTGATAGAAAGTTGTCTGAATACACAGTACATTGCAGTTTGTTTTGTATGGAGCTGTAGAGCTGCAGACCAGTCAGGGTGGAAGATAGTTATAATGTTGTGCCTTTTGTGCTTGTAAAATTTTAAAAGTCGCTCCCTTATTATCACAATTTTTAACCAAAAAAACATAGAATTAAGTCTCTGTAAAAGTAAAACAGTCCCAACTTAAATTGAGTATAGTATCCAGGGTGTGAATATCCTGAATCTGTTGAATCTGTCCTCCCTCTGCTCAACATAAGTGCTTACTGTTGCATCAGTAAAGCCGGGTTAATCCTCTTTGGTGCTGCGTTTGTGTTTGTGATCCAAACCCTTTGGCTTTTAGCTAAGGGTGTAATTCAAGCTTATTAAACTCTGCATGTAATTAGGAGGTTTTCTTTGTAAGTTAGTCTTAACGCTGAGCGGCTGTGGCCAAGGTGACTCTATTGGAGTCAGCATTCCTGTGGGAGTGTCGGTGTTTCCCGTCTCGCTTTCAAAGGCGAGGGAATCAAAAGAGAAATGAGGACGGATGTTTCAGATGGAAGAAATAAACAAGCATAACCTGCTCTGAATGCTGCGCTGCTGCAGTAAATACATTTTTTATTATTTATTGCAAACCGTTTCTCAGGCTTTGATTTCATAGCAGCTCTCTTGATGAAATTACTTTTCCTTCCTCATTTCTAAAACTGAATCGTCGTATTTCCCCTGTGGCCAGGTAGGAAATCAATTAACCACCCACCTACAGCCGGGCTAGAAAAATGACCATGGTTTGTGTGGCTAAATGTTTCCCCTGCTCAGCTTATCTTTCCCCTCCTTCTTCCCGTTTCTTTATTCCAACAGAAGGATGCAGAAGGGAAAGACAGAACTGTGTTTGACATCCCGATCTTCACCGAGGAGTTTCTCAACCACAGCAAAGGTAAAGTGCTCGAGTACAGCGAGCTCTCATCTTAAGAAACACTTTGTAAGATGTCTAAGATTCACAGTCATTCAGGTCTCTGTAACTGAAAACCTGATCCAAAGGGGACACTTTACATCATCTGTCAACCACAATGCACTTCTGAATTCTCTCCATTGGCAATTTTAACAATATTTCCACTAATGATCACGAGAAACCAGAGACCCAGGGAGTGACATCCACAGGTGAAACAAGGTCAATGATTATCGGCTGTTAACATCTCATTAAGCTGTGTCTGAAATTATACTCTGTTTACCATGCAGCACACTAGGTAATAATACACCATATTGTATTGTAGAGCGGTGAACAACAGGTTTATTACTTCCCCAGCAATATAAACTATTATGCAATGTGGATCAAAGCTTAAGCAAGCAGAAAGTGGCGCTTCTGTGCTTTCATTCATGACAGTAACTAGCAAGGCAGAGAAATCTTTCCTCCCTCTGTCCAAATTCCCTTTTTATTGTGTTGATTAATGCACTATAACTTCTTTAACTACCTAAAAATTAAATTGGGTGCAGGGCAGGGGTCATAAACCACCTGTTTTTGTTGCTGTTTTAACTGAAATGATATGAACATATTGGCTGAACTTACTTTTTTTTTCTTCCAAATTGTATTTTAATTCTTAATCATTAGAAGTTGTATCAATCCCTCTTAACTATACTTTTGTCTGGTGCAGCCACATGGGTGCAGCTGAGGTTTTTTTGCTCCTTATTAAACTTAAACTTTAGCAGTCTAGGTTGAGTTTTTGTTGTTATTGTTTACAAAACACATATTAAGTTTTGTTTGTCCTTTAGTGTGTTTAACATGTGTTCTCAAAGTGGGACTGCTTCTGTGCACAAGACAAAAATACAGCAGCATCAGGACCTTACCCACCCCTGTTTACAGTGCCAGTAGCTGCCTGAAACACATCCCCCTCCCGCATTGACCTACCAGTATAAAGTCTCACTGTAGCACTGAAACTCACCTGCTTGGGGCAGCAGGTCAAGTGCAAAACATGGACTGTTAACAGAATACAGAGCCATGAAAACATGGGTGTTGCTGAAATGACCAGTCACCACAGAGCAGGTTGGTCAACCAATCAGATTGGACTGGACCAAATGGGGTCTTTATGAGACATGAGCTCCAACAGAGTGTCTAAGACAGAGAGAGAATACAGCTGGATCAGGGCTTCTCTGTATGATTTTTGAACATTAGTGATTGTGAGAACAGTCATCAAAACTGAACACAGGAAGCACTGTTAAGGCAAAATATGGGCTCTTTAACAGTGAGGTGAGTTTCTGAAAAAAGGAACAACCATGAAGTCAAAGTGGATTCAAATGCCTTTCTCAGCTGTTTTTGAAGTTGGTTGAGTAAGTGTAAGGGATTCAACAAAAAAAGGCAACATCTTTTCCTCACATTTTCTGAATTTGGTCATATTTTTGGGGCCAGATGGTAAGCAGTGGGGAGCCGGATGTGGCCCTGGGGCCGCCAGTACTCGATCTTTGGACCCAACCTTTGATCTTTTTCATTTTAATGGTTAATAGAGACTTCTATTGCAAGCTCCTGCCCTCGTCAATTTCAGATCAGAAGAAACCTTTGGGGAAGATGTGAAATGTCTTCAAAATTCTTAACTAAGTCCTGCACCCCCAGGGTCCCTGCAAATCCTCAAAACAGGCTTGCAAAGTCTTGGATCAGATCTTAGACATTCAGAGACATGAAAAACCTTAAAGTTTTTTTATTTTTTAGTCATAAGAGGTCTGATTTTTTTGTTAGCGCTTTGTCTAAGACTGATCTGGTTTCTTTGTCAAATCTTGCTTGTTGGCTCTTGAACGATCTTTTTTAATGAACCCTCCTTTGGATTTTGTTATGTCACAATTTGTGGCAACAGAGTCATCATTAAAAACAGTGTTTGGAAAGTAAGGTTGAAAATAGAAATGAAAGCTCTGTGATATTTGGCTTTGATATAAAAAAATAAAGGGAATCATTATCAAACAGGGATAATGGGTTTAGATATGCGAGAACAGCTTTTTAACTTGGACAGTTGAAGTCAAAACTGTTCTGCCCCATTAAATCTGAACTGTACATAGCTAAGCAGTCCAAAGAGAGAATTCCTTTTTCTTTGTTTGGGTCTTAAAAAATATTAATTGGATGTTGAGAAGTGTACAGCTACCCAGAGTTGCCCCTTTTGGATCAAGCTTTTGAAATATCCTCTAGTTACAGCGCTGAGATTTTCTTGAAATCTCCATTTGTTCAAGTCTTCTGAAGAACTTTTCTCTGCAACCTCAAGACAACCTAGTGTCCTGATGTCCCAGAATAGTCCAACAGCCTGAAGAGCTCAGCATACCTCAGTCTGATAAAACACCTCTTTTAGCTTCTAAATAATTGATTATGGTACCAACTGTTGTATTTTGCTGTTTCAAGTCTGCATACTTCCACTATTGTCTCAGTTTCTCCCTGTGTTCCTCCACAGCACGTGAGTCTGAGATGAGGCAGCTGCGTAAGACGAACATGGAGTACGAGGAGCGCAACGCAGCGCTGCAAAAGCACGTGGAGAGCATGCGTGGGGCAGTCGAGCGGCTGGAAGGGGACGTGATGCAAGAGAGGGGACGCAACGGGCTCCTGCTCCAACACCTAGAGACCCTGCGCCAGGCGCTCACTTCCAGTTTCTCCAACGTACCTCTGCCCGGTGAGAATGAATGTTGCTTTTTTTTATTTGGATTAAAACTCAGCTCTTACCGGAGAGGCTGTGGATCAGTGGAAGAGTCAGTGATGTGATTGTAAGGTTTGTGGTTTTGAAGCAGCTGCTGCACTCCCCATGTCAAAGTGTCCTTGGGCAAGACACCAAACCAAGATTTTGGCACCAGTGGCATAGACGGTTGTTTTTATAATTCGTCCCCCCGTGTCGAAATGACAATAAATTAAACATGTAAATCATCCTGGCTTTTAACAACAGGGAAATTAACTCACCTAAATAATGAAAGCTTTGAATACTTGCATGAAAAAATGCTTCTACTTATGGAAAGCCGTTTGGGCATAAATCGATATTGGTGATACCATCTGTAGCTCTACCAGAACTCAGCTTTGGACTACATGTACTCAAGTTTGGTTAACTAGTGCGTGAGAAGACTTCACTAGTGAAGCAAAAAGTGTCACTAGTGGTACTTGTGTAGCATAAAGTAGTATTAGTAGACTCAAGTCTCAAGTCTTTTTTTTTTCTTATTTTTGTTCTATTTTTACTCTACAATATTTGACTTGTAATTACCTTATTTTCATTTATAATGCTTCTTTTCTTATTTCTCTTGTATCCTGCAGCTGCTGTATATTTGGAATTTCCCCCTGTGGGACTAATAAAGGAATATCTTATCTTATCTTATCTTAGTACTAGTAAAAACTCAGGTTTTTTCTAGTAGTCAATTTTGCAATAGGGATTTCTGAGCTAGTGTGCCAAAAACCTTTATTAAAAACAAAATTTTTGTTTACTAGTACTGCTAGTAAACTAAACATATCTCACTAGTAATACTAGTAGACTGTTTTTAGTTCACTAGTAGTACTAGTAAAGCTAAAAGATTCACCAGTAGTACTAGTAGACCTAATTCAATTGAAGTAGGAGGGATTCTAACCAAATCCAGCACCCTTGGTTGTCATTTTTTTTCAAAAGCCAATGGGAAGCCTGAATTGGCTGTCTCTGCTCCCTTATTTGCATATAAGGCTTACTAGTAGTACTAGTAGACTCAAAACAGTCTACTAGTAGTACTAGTGACACTTTTTGCTTCACTAGTCAAGTCTGCTTGTGCACTATTTGACCAAAATGGAGTACATATACTCCAAGTACTAGTAGAGCTGAACTATGGATGACATCACCGATATCAATTTAATGGCCAAACAGCTTTCCATTTCTGTTGCATATGATTCAGCTCTATCCATATTGTCGATGTCTAGCTGGGCACTTCTGTAGCAGCCTACACTGATGAAATATTTACTGTTTCTTAGATTAGTCTGTGTCACCAGTTGGCAGGTTAGACTCTTACTGCTGATTAAAGACACTTTGTCAGAGACGATACTCTCCTCTGTCTCAAACTTTCTGAAACTGTCACACCTCTGTGTATGATTAAAACAAAAGAACTGCTTTTGTTCCTCAAGTCTGCAATAACACTCCTAAAGTTGAAATTATGAATTTGCTGATATTGATGCATGCACTTTTCAAACTGCTGTGTGCTTGATGTCCCACAGCAGTAATTTATCCACAGACGCAAACACAATGGTAGCTATTAGCTCCACAGTCACAGCTTACTTTGGTGAGACGTAAATAATAATGTAGCAGTGCTCACGCACCTACTGTGTGTTTACTGGGCTTTGAACTGCAATCTGTCCTCCTGCAGAGAAACACTCCCCAACTCTTCCTGCTCTTTGGAAGACTCCCGCCGTACGACAGTCAATCCCTCTTAATTGACGTCTATTCATTATTTAAATTTCAGGAATGCCCTCGTCTTTGTTCACACTTGTTTCGTGCTCGACCTTAACCAACACCAAGCTTACACCTACAGGTTTTTCCTCCTGCAGTTTTCTTCACGTCTGTTTGAATTTGTTGCTCAGGCAGCAGAAACTCCGACTCTGCAAACAGCTCAAATATTCACAGAAGTGCTGGAGTTCTTTTGTAAGAGCTTGACAAAAGAAAGTGATTGCAAAATCCACTCAGACTTGGCCTCTGGGGAGCTCTTTGGCACACTCTGCTTTGGAGAAAACCTCAATACATTAATAACCAAAAACATCAAAGCTTTTTAGTTTGCCCACATTTACCCCAATGTTTAAATGGTTCAGTTTTCTGTAATTAACTGACTATGTGGGTTAATTAGAATTGAAAAATCCAAGATATGACAAACTTTTGATTTCTAGTAAATGTTTGGTGCTCTGTGAACCGTGTTTTAAGTCTTGAAACCAAGTCTTGGTGCTTCTCTGTTTTGACATTGTTTTGTCACACTTGAACTATGACAGGCCAGGAATATCTTGTCAGGCTGATGATAGCTGTTTCCTGCTGCCTGCCGGACTCTCTGACCCAGTCAGGGGACATCCTTGACGCCGCTCACAGCAAAAACAAGAGCATGACAAGTCGTGGCTTGTGCTGTTGTTTCTCTCTGATTGGTGGTGTCACTCAGTGATTTCTACCCTACAGTGCTCACTCCTGCAACCACTTAGTTCAAAGTCAAAACAAAAATCTCCACAGAAGTTCAGATTCTTGGAGATTACGCAAGAAGTAGTTAAGACGATCAGATCAGATCAAATAAAAATAAATTATCCCTGAAGGACATTGTTGTGCTTGTGTTGCTCCAACTTAACAACCATTATAACAAGGAAAATGGCTCAGTGAAGAATTGAAGACCCCTAACCCCACTTACATCCCACCACACCACTGAAGAGTTATTTCATCTTCCATATGGCCATTCATTGCCACAGCTTTGCCGCCTTCAACTGACTCAGGCTCAGTACATGCAAGCTCCAGGTAGTGGCATTGTCAATGCCACCTCAATCAATCAATCACTTACACTTTATATACATAATAAAATGATAATAATCATTTTTTTAAAACCACCCAGCAAATAAATGCTTAGCAGAGGTCCATATGCTAATTATTATTCCACTGATGATGAAAAGTAGGATGTCAAAGGATTTGAAGACTAATGCACAGAAGAGAAGCTGAAGTAAAACAAATGATAAAATCAAGATGACTGATAAAATATAGAAGAAAAGAAACGAGAGAAATACAAAGCAATAAAACCAGGAAACATCAGACAGAAATAAATAAAATGTTAAAAATACATTTTTAATAAATAAAAAACATCTTAAACGATTAAAATTAAATCTAAGATGATTAAGTGTAGAAGGATAAAAAAACTATATAATTTAATATAACATACATAATGTAATGAAACATCAGATATGAAAATTTAAAACTTAAATTTAATAATAAAGTACCTGCTCTAAGATAAGGCCTTTAATCTATTTAATAGACTGATTAGAAGCAAGAGTAAGAACATCACTTAGGTCTTCAGGTGGGGACCTCTCATCATCTCGTGTTTTGTCTACTTACCCCCCACGACACGTCAAAGAGGCTGGCCAGTGAACGCCGGTGTCCCAGCCACCCCATACCTGTTAACGCTTGTTGCTGATCATGCCAGAACAATTTCCTGTTCTTTTCCATCTTGTCTATCCTACCACATGCTAATAACAGCCCAAACAGCATCATCACATTCAACAGACTCAGGCTCTGTACATGCAACCTTCTTTGCCCACACACCCAACACAGCATCGTGTGGATTTGCTGTTCATCATGAGACTGGGGTCCACATTCAAGATTTCCTGCTGCTTAACAGAAGGTTTTTTCTTGCCGCCATGATGGAGGGATTCATGATTGGCTATATAGATTCATGTTGGGTGTTGGATGTATATATTTGTATATATATGTATATGTGTATTTTTATATGTATATATGTATCTATGCATATATGTGTATCCATAATATGAAGAGCTTTGTGCTCTATTGTAAAGTGTCTTGAGATAACACTTGTTATGAATTGGCGCTATACAAATAAAGATTGATTGATTGATTGATGGATGTAGTGACAATGCTGACGGTGTCCCAAAGCCCAAATACCTACATGCTAATTCTCAAAGTCCACCATGCCAGTGCAAATTTCTTTTTTTTTTATCTTACCTTTCCTACCACATGCTAATAACAGCCCAACAGCATCATCAAATTCAACATACTCAGGCTCCGTACATGCAAACAAGATAAAGTTGCACGAAAGAGCATTTAATTTAGATAGACATATGTATAGGACAAATATAGCAATAGAGTAATGGCTGAATTTAAAGAAGGTCTGGTAAATAAAGTAACAGACCTGAAGAGCTAAAAGCACATTCTTGTTGTCTTTCAGGAAGTGGAGAAACCGCCACGCTTGACACCATCGACTCCTACATGAAGAAGCTCCACACCATCATTGTCAGTAACCCCCAAGAAAGCGAGAACCTCATCAACACCGTAAGAGACGTGGTCAACCGCCTGGACAGGTAAAGGGTGACTCCACTGAACCAAGACTTTTTGTTCCTTTGGGAGGTTTTATATGATTAATTTGGTTGATTATTTACTATAGAGCCAACAAAAAAGCTCGTCTCAGCTTTATTCATGTAGCTCTTTAATTTACACTAATAGGTCGCTTTATTCAGTACAGCTTGCTTGTACAGGGTTTGACCCCCTTTTTACTCTTTTTTTGCCAATATGTGCACAGAAGATGACATGAAAATAAACCAACCATTGAGTTAATAAGTATTTATTTGGTGCTGCTTTTGAATTACACGTAGTTGAAGTTCGATTTTCAAAATAATAAATGATCAGGGTTTACCACTCCAAACCATACCAAACTGTACTGAAACGAACCAGAAACAAGGATAAAGATCAGTGTTAATTTTGACAGCCTTTTTCATTTAGTTTATTTATAGTCTTTTGCCTAAAAAATCCTCTAGTTTTAGTTTCAGTCTAGTTTTAGTTGATGAAATTTCACAACATTTTAGTCGACAAAATCTACTGTAAATTTAGTCAACTAAAATATGAAGTGTAAAGTTTAAGGCGTTTTTTTATGTTTCTTTGAATTTCTTAAGTCATGTTTTACACTTGGATAACAGAAGCAAATTGAACTTTTGTGTGAAATGCAGTCACCTTTATTTAGGCTACCTGGCAGAGCATCTCAGTTACAATACAAACAGTGAACCTGCTCTACTTGAATATATCAATTCATAAAGAGAGTAGCTCTGATTGGATCACTCCCCAACTTATCCCACCACCACCAACCAAAGTAGCTGTGATTGGATATATTTCTGACTTGTCCCTACTTTCTACATGATGAAATTAGGTCTGATTGGATTAAGTCTCTGTCAAACAATCATCTAATTTTTTTTGTTGATGAAAATGTCAGTTAATTTAGTGTCAGTTTTTGTCCATGTGCACTTGTGTTTATTAGTTACTGTCTAGAGAATTTGTCATGCACAGATAGCATAAAAAACACAATCTACATAGGACATCAACAACCACATGGGGCAGGCCATAATAACATTTAACAGTAGGTCAAGAATAAAAATCTTAAAATGAAAGCAATAATAATAATAAATTACAAAGTAAAAAACGATTATTAAGGGGTCTTAAAAGTGCAGAGTGCCAAGTTTATGTTACAAACAAACACAGAGCTCTCCAGCTTCTGAGCAGCACCACAGAATAATACTGGAAGAAAAGCATCCTCTTTATAGTACTGTACATTATTTTGTCTTATATCTGACAATTTGAAAAATACCCCTCCTGGTCAACTATAGTCTTGTTTTCTTCCTTTGTTTCCAAAGAGGCATCAGAATTAACTTCATTCTAATTTATCAGCAGCTGTAGCCTCCTCACAGAGGCCTTTAAAGAGCCTTTAAATGTCTTTATCAGCCTGAACAGCCTTTTAAACTTTGAAACAAAAATCAATCAGTCTAATTGACAGTTTCACCCTCAGGTCTTCTTGTTCAAGAGGATGTTTAATTGTTAGAAATTGAGTCTTTTTCTCTTTCCCCGTCGTAGATAATTGGAGCAGCTCCAGCTGGTTTGATGGACCGGGACCCACAGCGACATTCAGTGGATTTTACTTCTCGACGTAAAGTCTTCCTGTCTGTCATCTAAACTGATTTTAAATCATCTTTTATTCCTCTTTGAAGATGATGTTGGTGAAGGTGATGTAGCGTATGATATTTATTTATTATTTTTTACGTATTTTTAAAACTGTTACCACTTTATTAACATAGCTGTAGTTTGTTTAATAAAACGTTGTGATGAGATGATATGAAACATTTTCTGTCGCTTCACCGTCCAATTTTAGAAAAATCTTCCCCAGTGACATCGAAAAGATTGTCAGAAGTGTTCTGATGGAAGAAAGGCATGTCAGTAGGTTTGTATTTATCACTTCCAAGAGAGATTATTTCTGTTTTTGACGCTTTGTTGAAGAGAAACATGTGCCATTAATTTCTTTTCTCTGTGTGAAGACGTGTTTGTGTTTTCAATAAACGTATTTACCATAGCAGTCAGGTTGTTTGTTTTGTTTCATGACGTGCTGGGAATATGTTCACACTGAAAAGAAAATCAAAGTTTGAACCCTCAGAAATCATCACCCATTTTCATCTTATTTGGACTGTCTTTTTTATAAGCAAGTTTATTTCATAGAAGAGAAACAGAAATGCTGAAATGAACTCCTTTTGAGATGTGAGTGGAATTCAAGACACTGAAGAGGCAAACACGGATTGACAACAGCAATTAGAAAGGGCAGCATAAATTCAACAGAAATGTTTTTGTTATTATCTTTAAATAATGTTCTCCAAGGGCAGTGAAGATCCTCAGCTGATGTTGAATCATTTGGAGCCGTGACATCAGGCTTAAAATAAAGAGGAAGCCAAGTTTTGCAGCAACTAATATCATATCCCTAGACATATTCAAGAAATGATGAAAATGAACTCCACTCTGTCTCTTTCCTCAATTTCTTTGCTTTAGAAAAATCAAGACTTTATAAATTTCAGCAAATCATTCGCAAAACAAAACATTAATAACTTAAATGATGAGGCCATAGGGACAACAGATTGAATCTAGAAAAAACCCAGAGATGTACAGAGATTTTACAATAAATCGATGAAATATTAATAAATACCCCTTCCATTTGGTCAATTAAATGAAATGAAGGTTTCCACCAGTTTGGGTGTCACATTAGAAACCAACAGGAGAAAGGCAGTCCTCAGTGAAGAGTGAAGGTTTGTTGCTAATCTGTTGTTATGCTGCACTGATTGGAAATATGCTTACTCTAAGCTCATGTACTTACAACAGACGTGAAGTTAATATGATTTAGATTGGTTAAGCTAATTAAGCTGCTCTGCTGCAATTTGTAAGAATGAGCAGAGAGAGGCTGAAGGTACTTTGTAGCCTCCTCAGACACATTATGCTCCAAGAAGTTGAGATAACTAACTTAAATATATGAAAAGTGGGCTGTTGAAAAATTAAAACCAGTCATTTACAGTAGTTACTGAATTTTCATAGTTCATTAGATCAGTAATTACTAGTTGCATATTTAAAACTCTTATCATTTTGCATTTTAAAATAGTTGTAAGCTGAAGCAATTCTTACCTTTAAAATTTGAATATTTTGTTGAAATGGCTGCTGACTATAATGGTGACATTGTCACTAGAGGCAAAAACCTCAATTTTTTATATATATATATAATTTTTTCTCAAATCAGTGCTATCCTTCGCCTTTCATGTTGGTGGCTGGGTTTTATAATATTTTAACCAAACAAAAGTAAAAATTGTAACCAGGGCAATTTAATGTGGATTTATTTAGTTTTGGAATGTTTTTTTTTTGTTTGTTTCATTGTTACTGTCCTCAAAAACTGTCAGCTTTCCACTGTCAAATTGTTGATTTTTACGTATTTATTGGTTGTAATTTATTGCCTAAACCTTTTTCTTGAATTTGTATTTATATTTGACATGTGCTGCTGACCTCTTGGCCAAGTTGACCTTGTAAATCAGATCCTGATCTTAATGGGACTTATCTGGTTGAATAAAGGTTAAACAAACAAAAAAAAGAATGATTTTGGAGATAGGAGGTCTGTGCCAGATTAATCCGAACTCAAATGGAAAAAGCTTCACTTATCTACTGAACTTGAGAGCACTGATGTCATTCAAGGGTTAAGGGACACAACTGTAAAAGTTTAAATAAGCCTTTTTCTTTATGTCTTCAATTTAGGAACCACTAAAAGATTCACCTGGGGGTTCCAAGTGCTTTTGCTCGATCACGGTGCATTTAATTTCAATTGACCAACGTGGGAAGTGGGAATTACGTCACATCCCAGTTAAACGTTCCAGTTTTGAACTGGAAAAGTTTGGGTACACTGAAGACCGTTTGACATCCCAGAAGAAAATTCCGACCAAAGCCAGCGCTCCTCGTGATAATCCGACTTCCAGATCAAATAGAAAGAACCATCAGAGTAACGTCCCTCAAAACATGTGACCAGAGTCAGTTTAGTGTTGCTGCAGAACTTTCATAACTCAGTGGTCTCCAACATTTTTTGAACCACAGCCTGTTTTTTTGTGATACAATGGAGTCACAGACTGGACCTTCACAGGGGGGGAGTGGGGGTTTTACAAACAAACACTCATGCTGCGCAGCGTATAACTCCCCATAACACAGGGTCAGAGAGTTTCTAAACCAAATAAAGAGACATTCATGAGGACTCACTCTGTTTTCATCAGTTTCTTAACAATGACATTTATGAACACAGTCAGCTGAAAGTCACCAGTTGACAAAACAAATTTTTTTTAAAAATAGCGCTGATACAGTGCTGAGGGTGTGTTTAATGTTTAGTCGTCAGTTCAAGCTGATCTGATGTTTCTATTGATAACTGATGAGTATTTTATTAGTTCTTACCTCTGAATTGAATCTTTCCACATGAGGAAGTTGAAACTTTTAGAGCTATGCCCTGAGCACAGATGAAAGAGTGTATGAGCACAGGGTTTAACAGTGAGTTCATCTCAGGTTGTACTTTTTCATTTATAAGCGCTGTCAAGCTACACAAAGTGTGGCATGGTGGCGCAGCCGGTAGTGCATGTTCCTCACAGCAAGAAGGTCGACAGTTTGATCCCCCGCTGGAAAGGGCCTTTCCGTGTGGAGTTTGCATGTTCTTCCCGTACATGCGTGGGTTCTCTCCAGGGCAATCTGGCTGCCTGACCAAAAGCATGCTTGTTAGGTTGATTGTTACTCCAAAATTGACCTTAGGTATGAGTGTGAGAGTGAAAGGTTGTCCACCTCTCTGTGTCGCCCTGCAGTCAGCTGGCAACCAGTTCAGGGTGTACCCCTTCTCTCACCCAAGGAGGAGGATCTGATCCTTTCAAAAGAAAACACATTTCAATCTCCTTCATTCAACAAACAGTAATTAAATCATATGTTTGTTCTACGGCCTGGTTATAGTCCACAGCCCGGTGGTTGGGAACCTTTGCTCTTCACTTTGAGATCAAGACGCTGCATCCCACATCTTGGCTACAGAAGCCTTATTACAGTTTGCCCAAACAGCTAAATGTCATGCTTTAATTGTGATTAGATAACTCTTATGCTGTACAGTTTGACAGTGACAGCTCTGGATTTAAATTTCACACTCTTGGTCTTGAGCAAAGAGAAGAATGAAAAAGCACCAAAGTCTCTGCTCAACTGTTAGCCATATCTTAATTTGTTATCAAACATAACTACAGTACAGTTGGGTCAGACATTTGAACTTGGACATTAACTATCATGTTACATCCACAAAGCTCTAATACCCTCTGACCTGCCATTATGGGCCCTTCCTGTTTCCATTCACTGATGCCCATTTCCTCCCTGTCAGCTGATACTTCCTGTCCACAGTGGCTGCATGTGTGTCAGTGTTTCATACCCAAAAATTGTCACAGACGGATGTTCTGCTCCCACAGGACAGTGTGTTTTTCAGACAGTAAGCTAATTATGTATAATTGCTGATTTATGATTTATGATAATTTAAGTGTCTGCTGAACATGGCGTGGATGATGTTGGAGTCCTGCTCTTCAAGAGAAAGCATTAAGCATTCATCTGATGCCTATATAAAGGAATTTGAGCCATTTCAACCACATTCTTCAGTCTAAAATTAGATTAAAGTTCAACCTCTTTTGATTTTATTGTGCAAAAGAATGACCACTTGAGAGGTAATATTTGAACAAGAGCTTGATGGTTAGTTGAACTTCAAAAGCAAATCGTTTGAGCTCAGATTTTGCTCAGCAATGCAAAACATATTTTTAAAGTTTCCTGCCCAAAAATTCACTTCAGTGAGGCATTTTAGCTTATAAACCCCTCTGTTTCAGCCCTGCCCAGAACAGGCTGTATTTGTGTAAATCCCCACATGCAGGGTCAGATTGAGAAGGGTGTATTTAAAATAAAAACATGTTTAAAAAAACAAAAGTAAAAAATAATGTGAAGTAAAAAGAAAAAAGTCAAAATCATTAGATTAAAATTTAAAATAATAAAAAAAATAGTGATCTTACTTTTCAATAATATGTCACTTTTGTGCCTTTAATCTTATAGTTTTGACTTAATGCATCATGAAGGATCTTTTTCCTCATAATTGTGCCTTATTGAATAATATTTTTCCTTTAAAAACAGATAAATAATAGAGTTGTTACTGTTGTACTGATCTCAGCATTACAAGTGTTCCAGTTCACATAACGAGCAGCTAAAAATAAAGATTCTGATCCAGTTCAGGATTTATTCAGCAAGTCAAATCACGAGATAGAAAGCGTGATTAAAAAAACATTAGAGGTTAAAGTTCATGATAAAAAAGTATGAATTCACAAGTTTTACTTTAAATATAGACATATAATAGAGTTGTTACTGAGTTACTGATTTCAGTGTTTTTAATGACCAGCCAAAAACTCCTCACCGGAGCTCTGAAGTCACGTGTTACACTGAGCTCTATTAACAAGTTTACCACTGTCGTCCATTGAGCACTTTTTCAGAGTTTCTTGCCCAAAACTCAACCCAGATGTTGAATATTACCATGCCTATTAACCCTTCTGTTTCATCCCTGTCCAGAATGAGCTGTTTTTGTTCAAATCCCCACCTGCTGAGTTTGACTGAGAGGGGCATACTCGTGGTCAGGACAGTAGTGAAGCAACCATGTGCTATTAAAACAACCAAACAGTAGCTGATTTTTTTTAATGTACTGTATCAGTGCTTTTTTGCTTCGATTTCTGTATTAAAATACAAATATGGTAACTTTAAAAATCCCTATAACCTTAAAGAGTTTTGCTGTGAATGGAATAATGAGGTTTAAGCACAGATTGAAACCCTGTTAAGCATTTTTCAAAATCTTAAAAACAAAATTTGAGCTTGTCAATACTCAGTAATTTTCAAGCTCTGGGTCAAGACTGAGAATCAAACTGAACCAAAAGTATCCAAACTTTTGACTGTCAGGTTGAAAACAAATCTGATAACTCTGAGTCATATTTGTGAATTAAATGACCTCTGCCCCTGTCAGTGACTTTGACCAATAAGAGCACAGAGCATTCTGCTGTACATCATCTTTCTAAAGACAGCAGCAAAGGTTAATAAACATTGTGAGGTATGTTTGTGCCATTAGAAGGAACTGTGAGACAGATGGAAATGTTTCTGAGCTCTGTAAACATCATCCAGAGACCATTTTCATAAAAGACATGAATAAAGTCAAAGAATCCCCCAGACCTTCATCATCTTCAGGGGAGCATGAATATCTACAGGATCTCAGGCAGATCATCCAAAGCCTTCAGCCGTGTCAGTCTGGATCGATGTTGCTGACCTGTGCTCATTTCCATCCCCGTGATGCTACTGGAGTCTCTAAAAATAGAAAACATGAAGACATCCCAGCTCTCCAGGATGTTTACTTTGAGACATAAAACACAAGCAGCTTACCCTCTGTGACCAGGCAGACACTGGTGCCTTATTAGGCCTGTTTACCTTTGAACTTGTGGGATCATCTTTCACATGTTGACTGCTCGATGTGGGTTGAGGGCCCCAAAGCTCGTTTGTCTAATGAGCTGAGGATGAGTCTTCTTCTGCTTTGATGTCGGCACAAACCTGTAAAAAACTACGCTGAAGAGGAGGGTTAAAAGAGGTACTGATGCCTCATACCTTATTAGCACATTTTATCTTAGTCCTCAGGCAGATGCTGCCACTGTTAAGCCAATTTTAAGTGACCAGTCTGTCTTTGAGAATCTGTTTTAAAGGGTCTTGCCTTACTCCCGAGTCCACGACAAGCAGATAGACACCATTCTTTTGACTGTGTGCAGTAACATGGAAGAGACGGGCAGAGCCTGCCCACTGCTAATAAGCTTAGCTCAAACACTGGGAGTCAATGGGTAGCGTTAGCCTGCCTTTGCCTACAGTCATCAGATAAACCCTTCAGCAACTCTGTGGTTGGATTGGATTTTAGCACCCCTTTGAACCCCTCAGTCTCAGTCCTTCTCAGAATATGCAGCGTTGGCCTTCTGCTCTAATATTTACTGTGGCTGCACAGGCATGCCCAGACATGTTCCTTTCATTTAAGTCAACCACAAAACAAGCACCACAATCAGGGAGTGTCTTCTTAACAATGCTGAAGCAAGCAACAGAGGAGTTTTGTATGAAACAATTATAAAGTGTATTAGGCATGATATTGTGATCATACACATTTAAATTTTCAATTCATAAAAGTTGTTTGTCATTAAATTTGTGAAGATTCATGGCCCTACTTGTGTTAGGTGACTGTTCTCTACAAGCCTTTAAAATACTTTTGGCTGAATGGAGAAGGGTCTCATATTGTTCTTATCCAGAGGCTTCCAATCTGTACAACGGTCCCTGTCTTCTCACCACACCATCATCACACCCAGTCTTCATCATCCAAAGAACAACTCACTGAAATAAAAACAGCCTCTTTCTTCCTCAGTAGGGCCGTGTCTGTTTCCTCACCTGGCCTCCTGCCCGTGGAGCGTTGGGGTTGACATTCGGAGAGCGGAGCCAGCTCCAGCAGAGAGCCACAGATCCTGGACCTAGAGGAGGGGAGGGAGTGACTCAGAGCACAGAGGATGAGTCAGCCATCATGTGCTGAATTGGCACTCCGTGGTCCAAATGTCCTCGTTGGTTTCTGTTTGAACCTTTACAGTCAACATGAGCTGTTGTATTTTTAGTTGATTCAGTCAAAACAATTAACAACGCAGCTGCCATTTTCATGATTATGTTTTCTGGTAAGCAATCATAGAAATCTTTATCATCATCCATGCGATAATGCAGCATTAATTGATTTATTAACTTATTTTCTAAATGACAGAATATAAATCATTTTTCAGTTCAGTGATTTGTGGCCTCAAGCCATGATTGACTGAGTTCATGGGGTTGAAAGTGGTGGTGGTGTGGTGCACAGAACACTCAGGTAAACTGAAGGCCCGTTTGCACGACAACTATGTCTCCAGAAACGGAAAGTTTTTTCCTTCGGGTAAGGCTCAATGGTGTTGAGGGTGAAAATCCACAGGGCATCCCTGTGGAGCAGTTTGTTCATGGTGTTGCCTCCTCTTGGTTATGGTGAGATTCTCTTGATCCCGCTAAATTCCAGAGAGACCACCGAGCGGTGTTTTGCCTAATCATAGTGCTGCGCAGTTACATAAGTTTCATTTTTTTGTGCGTATGGCTTTTTTTGTTTGGCTGGTCTGTGTAGATGGATCTCTTGGTGTGTTGGTTTTATTTGTGAAGAAACCTCAAAACAAGTGAGCAGCAGAGGTGGGCGGCACAGACAAGAAAAATTGGTCACTCAGTGGGCAAACTGAGGAGAAAAAGTTAACTGTATTTGCCTCCCCTTCTTTTTAAAGCATAATGCCCAATGCTGCTTAAGAACAAGGAATAGTTGACTCAACATGCATAAATGCAGTTGTCCCAGCCCTGTAATGATCCTTATTCCCTTCAGTCAAGCAATAAAAGTTAAATGCCAATGTGAAAATACTCAGAGGTCATTTCCAACTGAACCAACTGTGCAAGAGTGGTCTTAAATGTTACTATGCACAACACGGGGTGATTTTCTTTTTGCTTCAAGGGTCACTAAAAAACTTAATGCTAAATTAAAAGTATATGCACTTTCCCTGGCATTGCTGCACCACTGGCTCAAGGGAACGTTTTACTGAGTAGCTTTCTATGTGCCTTTCTTTTTGGGGTACATTTAACGGCATATTTATGAGCAGGACGATCTATAATTCAGGCCCTGTTCGGATGATTTCAAATAATTCATAGTGCATTGTCAGGAGGTCACTTTCTGGACAGTAAAAGGAGAAACAGAAGGCCAATGTGTTTTTATGATTCTCTGTTGAACTTCCAAATGGGACATTAAGTTCTGACATTAGAGTCAGCTGCAGAACAGCTTTAATGCAGATGGTGTCCTTCTGTGACTTTCTTAACAACAGTTAAAAGTACAAAAGCCTTGATATATCTTTTTATCGCAATAAATACCAATAAAAGTGAGGGGATTTGACAAGAGACTAAAGTATATCGAGGTGAAAAACAATCACAGTGATGCACAAAGGAAAATGTTCTCCAAAATGCAAAAACAATTAGACAAACAGTTTTCTCAAAAGGGACAATGGTCCCGTCTTAAACTTCTCTGCTGAGTGTTATTCACTTTAAACTTTGAGTCTGCTCCAGATGACCTTGACTCACTCTGCACTGCTGCACTCTCTCTATCACACTCATGGAACAACACTTCAGCAGAGATGAATCTTTTTAAGTGCACTTGACTAATAAAAGCTAACGCAGTAATGGAAAATTTGTGCTTTGTAACATCATGCATCATCAGTGCTTTATATGGTTTTCTTGCAATCACACGCTTTTAACCATTTCACACAATTTCAGGCCATAACTTCAGACCAAAACAAAATAGTTAAGCCTGTCTTATGGTGCAAAAAAGCAGAATTGAACGTCAGCATAGAGCTCGATTATCACCATATTGTTGTATTTTTTTGATTCCTTAAAATACTGCTAGCTATTAAGTGTCAGGTAACAAATCACCAAAGAAGGGGCCATTTATATACATATTCTAGCCTTAATCAAGTTTACAGTGGCTGATAGGTTTCAAATGAAAGCAAGGAGGAAAAAAAAAAAATTAAAAAATCCTTCTTTAATTGAATAAACAAGATCAACAAAGAGAAAAGGCATGCAGCTTGGTACACAGAGGGCCACCAGTTTGACCCAAAACCAAAAGTTAATTGGAGCTTCAATAGTGTGCTTCCATTAAGCAGTCTGTTTATTATTTTATTTTATTTTATTTTACACTCCAGGAAAAAAACCTGATCCTGCTTGCATTTACTTATAGTTGGTAGACTTTGGTGTGCCCACTCCTACTCTATAAGGGCCAATAAGTACACTTGGTACCCTAAAATGTTCAACAGTAGGTCAATTTAGCATAGAAAACTCAATGAATTTTACTTCACTGATTTGAACCAGACCTCTAAATGGAAATGCACCACTATCACAACCAAGTTGTGTTCTTTTTATTTTCTTCGAACTGGTGTTCTTTTTATAAGTGGTCAATATTATTGTGGTTATTATTTAAAGGGTAGTGGCATTTTTTCATGGCAGCATAAAAATGTGACATAAAGATTGCTCTTCAAGAAAGCAAATGGCGGCTTTGATCCTAATGCATAAGTAGTTGTCAGCCACTACCACTGTCATCAGACACTGGGCACTTTTGAGAATCCATGCAATCACAATATGAAAACGTAAAGCAAATTACAATGTGTCTACATGATTTAACAGTGCATTTGATCCATATTAGGCTAGATGTTCTTTTAACGCATTGTTTCTTAGCTTGTTCTTTTGTTTTAAGATTTCCCATGTATCATCAGAAAAACATCACTGAGATTAAAGAGTGATTTGCAAGACTAACCTGGCAGACACTTACAGAAATACAACACAACAAAACTAGCCAACAAGAACAGATGAACTAATCCTGAGTAGGGATGGAAATTGAAAAGATTTTATTGATACCAATACCATTTGGTTCTGGTTATCGATCCAATTCTATGTAGATTCCCCTGGGAATTTTTTCAGGGTAAAACTTGGCATAGGTTTTTAGGGGTAATGTCAAACACATATCAATTCTGATATTCAATGCTATGCTGTTTAGAGGAATGCCTCTACAGGTTGTTGGTGTTTCCATCCACTAAACATTGTGCAGTATGTCTTTTTGTCTATTATTAATCCACAGCTTTAAACATTTCAACCCCTTGTTCACCATGATTACATCCTTGACTTTATCATTTTGCTGACTGCCTCCAATGAGAGCCTTATATCCATGATTTACAAGGCATACAGGACAAAGTGGAAAGACTAATAATGTTGACTCCTTTAGCTATTTGTTATCGATTCTCAACTGGAATTGGTTTTCGATTCCCATCCCTAATCCTGAGTCACACTGTAAAATATCATTGGTTGGATTTTTAGCACAACCTCAGGTCTTTTAGTGGCTGGAGGTTGGCTGGTAACTGGCTGAAAGTTGTCAGGCAGCTGGCTGGGAGGGGAAAATTGAAGCGGCTGGATCTGTACGTGCAGTGCTCCATGGTTTCTCCATTGTCGAAACATTTTAGACATTGGAAAGATGCATTCGGTTATAAAACTATTCTAAATCGATCATAGACATTAAAGTGATAGCAAATAGTAGGTACTTTGCAGCTAAACTCAGGGCTGTCGTGTCTGGAGCTGAGCTGGAAATAAGTATTCAAGCTTTTTGTTCAGCAAGACTTGATTATTGTAAGTTGCCTTTTACATGTCGAAGGAATGAACGAAATCCCCCAAAAGACCCTACATAACACCCAGTCTTTTATCCTGGCACTGGCTTCCTGTCAGTTTCAGAAACAGTTTAAAATGATTTTTATTGTGTGCAGACTTTTGCATGGTCAAGCACCTGATTATATTAAAGAACTGTTTAAGCCATAAAACAGCAGCAGGACTCTGAGGTCGTCTTATCAGGGTCTGGCTGTTCCTTGCACCAGACCAATAACCTGAGGAGACTGCAGGGTTAAACTCTGTAACTGTCTCTAACCGGAGCAGAGAACTCTGGACTCTATGGATATTTTTAAGAAACAATTGAAGACCCATCTGTTCAGATGAGCCTTTGTCTAATCTTTGTTATTTTTCATTTTACTGTTTTTATTTCTCATTTTACCTTACTATATTTTAATTGTGAAGCACTTTCTGGCCTCTGCTCTAGAAATGTGTTAAATAAATAAACTTGTATTTACTTAAATTGCTTTGATTAAATAATAAAAATCCATGTTGAAGTAGGGCTGACCAAAATATCGATTAAATCAAATAATTTGAATTATTTTCTGCAGAAGATTTAAAAATTAAAAACACCTTATTTCTTGACTTACTCCAATTGAAAGTTGTTGTAATGTTTGTAAATATAAATACTGAAAATTTACAGTTTTCATGATGGTTAACCATGTGAAGCACTTTTTAGGCTTGTATTTGTTTTTTTGAATGAGATTAAATTTGGTCAAAGAGTTTCATGTTAATATAATGTGAAAATACCTCAGCCTTCAGTGTTTATGTAGACAAACCTGCCTACATTTGAACTACATAATCAACATTTTATGACACACACTTTAACTTTAAGAGGGACATTCTGTTTGGTTTGGGAATATATTTCAACAACATAAAGGCAAAACTTGATTACTGTAATTTTTGTGTCAATAGGGATTTTTTTTGTTTGTTTTGAGAGGGAAAAAATCATTTAAATCATAAATCAAGTGTTGTGGAAAAAATCAGGAATTTTTTTTTAGGCCATATCGCCCAGCCCTAGGTTGAAGGTCATTTTGACTAATGATCCGAGTATTTGCTGCCAACATTCACTTGTTTCTATGAATTTTTAAAAGTGAGATTCAGTCATTTTTCTCCACTTTTCTTCCAATCTTTCTTCTTAGATCAACTGTTAAGTCCACAATAGCTCTCCCATGCAGGTGATTGATGCAGGCAATAACACATTTAGGGAGAAACTTTACAGCATCACCCCTATATCTCATATTTATTCAGCTGGAGAAAGGGAGCGTTCATCCTCAATAAGGTTAAAAGAGGAAAAAACGAGTCATCCTTCCTCTTCCTTGCTCCATCATCCGCTCCATCTACCCCAACCCTTGGAAAATCCTTGGCCTCGGTGCCCGAGACAGAAGCAGGGAGGAGGAGGAAACAATGATCGGAATGTGCAAAAAAACTTGAGTCATTACCGCGTGTCAGCCTCCATCTCCTCCTGCTCCTTTTCTCAAGGCGAGTGGCCTCCGGGCTCCCCTCTTTCATCCACGTCCTGGAGCTGTAAATGTCACTTGTTTGAACAGACTGTTGTTGTTGATGCTTGAACTTTCATTCTTGGAAAACACTCCACAGAAGAAAATGTTGAAGCTTGCAGAAAGTGGGTGTGAACATCAAGTCACTTGTCTGTGTTTTTCATGTCAAATAGGCTTTTAAATCATGAGAGGCGTATTTCCAACAGCACTTGAAGGCATCGAGTAGGGGATTTCCTCTGCAGTGTTGATTATCTTTTATGAGAAGCCTTATGTCATTAAAAGACACACTCACTGCTATCATCGCCTTTCAATGACTGTAACATGCACGCTCACTGTGGCATTGTACTGCACATCTGTTCGCTTCCTCTGATGTCAGCTGCTCTCTCAATACAAACATGGTTTCAAATAATGAGAGTGATCTGAAATCATGTTGGTTTGAAGGGGAACTAAATCATTTATCATCAGTGGATGTGGGTTTTTACAGGCAATAAACTGTGGAGAGGAAAATGTGTGCTTTGAAAACAGCAACTACAATTGTATTGTAAGCAGGGGTGAGACTGGGGGCTCTGGATCTAAAACAAGCCTCATTCATTTAAATGCATCCATCCATCCATCCATCCATCTGTCATCTGTTCACAATATGTCCAACCATCCATCTAATATACAACCTTCTATACATTAAACAATGTATAGAAGGATGGACTGATTGCCAGCATATAGTAGGGCCATAGAGAGATGGACAACCATTCATGCTCAAACCTATAAGCAATTAAGAGTCACCAATCAACCTAATAAGGTTTTCGGTCTGTGGGCGGAAGCTGGAATAATCGGAGAAAACCAACGCATGCACAGGGAGAACATGAAACTCCCCACAGAAAAGCCCTGAATGACACAGGAATTGAAGCAGCAACCTTCTTACTGTGAGGCACTATAAAAGAATAGTAATAAGCCGGCAATAATAAAACTAAAACCTAAGTAAATGATTTGAGCCTGAGCTGTGATTTAACACTGATGAATGATAGTCAAGAAAGTAAGAAAACAAAATGGTAATTATTATTATTAAAACAAACAAAAGCCTGTGAAGGACTTGTTGCTTTTTTATTTTATTTGTACTGTTTTGCGATCATATGCAGCTCTCTAACTATATATATGTACACACAAGAATAATACTTCTTTTGCCTGTCATCCTGCAAAGCCATGAATATTTATGTATTCACTGCTATACATAAATTGTTTGGTTGTAGGTCAATGTCATTCTTGTGCTCATGTGTGATTAATTATTATTGATAAAAACTTAAATAAAATACAAACCATAAAAAAGTGATAATTAATTTAAAAAAATCAGTTTTCAAATAAATGTTAGATTTAGTACATTTTAATTCAATTCAGTGTTATACTGGTAGTTAATAAGAGCCACAAAATAAAACAATAATCAAGATGTTCTGATCACAAGTGAGACAAATGTTACATTTTGATGTATCTTGTCTCTGTAGATGAAGACTTTTTTTTAATTTTATGTACATTTTAAGGGTTAAATATCCACGGATCGGTTCAGTCTGCTGTGCCTTGTAAATTGCGCGCTCCCGCGGCTCCTCCGGCCTGCCCAGCCTCCTAGTGTGCGCGCTCCCGCTGAGGGCTTGTGGAAAAAACTGCAGCGGCTGTTACCGGAGCCACGCAGAGAGAGGGAGAGGGAGAGAGAAAGAGAGAGGAGCTGAGTGTTGGAAAAATCACTGAGACCGACACACACGGATATTTGTTGTTCCTGCCGAGGACCACCTTCTCTAACCCGGGATTTACTGCAGCTGGGAGCGGGTCGGACGGACGTGGAGGTCTTCGGCGTCAGAAAAGGTAAGAAAAAGTTAGCTTGTGGGTTCCTGCTGCCCGAATAGAAAGTGTCTCAGCCACAAGTCTCGTCAGTTTCCTTCGGCTGCCAACTTCCAGTTTGTACAGCAGGGGAATGTCGTGTCTTAACGACAGGGCTAGCGGCTCTTTTTGAGTCAACATTAGCGCTAAATGTAAAAATGCGCAGCCAACGGTTAGTGATGCGGGGAAGTTTGCTAACCGTTGGTACGGAATTGCACGGTAGCTGATTTGTTCTTAACTGCGTGCTGAGTTCATATCGTTGCAGCATTACTAACCGCTGCTGTCATGAGTTCACTGAGGGCTAACGTTTACTGGGTCACTTAGTTCAGACATTTAGTGCTGTTGTTTCTGTAGCTGAAAGTTGGTTTAGGCTTTACCTGGTCAAGAAAGTAGCCCTTCACCAACTTCTCAGTGTTGACAACATGGCATACGCAGCGTTTAATTCGCCGACCAGGGGTCCTGAAGACTACCAACAGAACCAGTGGGAGCAGGTTTCATTTAAGACACTTAAGCTACTTAATTGTTCATGAAATAAGGTAATAAACGGGCATGACTGGGACGAATAAGACCGCTTTTAACTGGTGCCAACATTGTTACCCTCCCACCTGCATTACCGCTGCACTAACTCATATATAAGGACAATAAAGTTATTAAAAAGGCATTTGTTTCATCTGGCAGGCACCAGGCGGGGCTGGTTGATGTAACAGTGCCCTTTAGAGCATGATTCGGAAGTTGAAGCAATACTGAGACAACAAAAGCTTTGAGGTGTCAGGCAATTCAGGTGAAATCAATCTAAACTGTTCCTTAATCCAAGCATCTTGAAATAGGCCTGGGTAAATAATATAGTTTTTAAGACATTTTGATCTGCTGTCAAAGTCATTTATATATATAAAATATAACTATAACGTAACTTATCTAAAGTTTTCCCTTTTTTAAATTCATGTGTAATGTAGCCTAAAGCGTCACATTGATTTTATACACACTGCCACTTAGCAAATATATCAAGATATCAGAATTTTTTCATGATTCATGATTTGAATGTTAAAGCAATACTGAGACAACAATGCTCTGAGGTGTCAGACTATTCAGGTAAAATGAATGCCAACTGATAATCCAAGCATCCTGAAATAGGGATGGGTAATTAATGTACTTTTTCAGACATTCTGGTCTACTTTCAAAGCTATTTCATGATATTAAGTATTACTTACATTAATTTTTGCCTTTTTGGGATTCAGGTGTCATTCCACTTTTGAGGCCTATAGGGCCACATTGATTCAATACGCACTGCCACTGAGCAACTATGTCAGAATGTAAGGATATGTTCATGATTCATGGTTCAGAAGTTAAAGGAATACTGAAACAGCCAAAGCTCTGAGGTGTCAGACCATTCAGGGGAAATGAATGTTGCCTGTTCCTTAATCAAAGCATCTTGCACTAGGGCTGGGAAATTAATTTAGTTTTGAAGACATTCTGGTCTAGGGATGGGAATCGATAATCAATTCCAGTTGAGAATCGTCAACAGCTCCATCAAAGTATCGATATCATGAGTCTTTTTGTTCATCAGTTCCCTTATCAATTTCCTCCACTGACAGGGTTCAGAAGCGGTCAGAATTGTGGCTTAATTTTTTGCAAAAGGCACCTACTGCACAACCTTAAGTGAGTGGAAACACCAGCAACTTGCAGAAGCAGTTATCTTTGCTGTGACGTGTGTTTGTTGCCACTGAAAATCTACAGGTCAACATTTGCCCACATGGAAAATCTGCAGGAATCCATAAGGGAATCGTTAAAGAATTGGATCGATTAGCAGGGTCGTTGATAGCATTGGTATCGATAAAATCTTATCAATTTCCATCCCTATTCTGGTTTACTTTGAAAGCTATTTCCAGATCAAAAATACAACTTATCTAAAGTTTTGAAAATTCAGATGTAATGCCACTTTTGTCATCTTTATGGCCACATTGATTCAATACACACTGTCACTGAGCAAATATATCAATATATCAGAATATGTTTCTGATTTGGAAGTGAAAGCAATACTGAAACAACAAAAACTGAGGTGTCAGACTATTCAGGTGAAAGAATGTCAGCTGTGCTGTAATCCAAACATCTGGCCATAAGGCTGGGAAATTGATAAAGCTTTAAGATCAATAATTGTCTTGGAAATAAGAGTAATTTTCATTTTTTGTGGCAGATTTGTATGTTTTCTGCATGTTTCCAATTTTATATATTAATATACGAAATTAACCTATGGGCCCATCAAGTAAAAAGTAGGGCTGTACCTTGCTCATGCTCATGGTTTATAGTGAACCACTAACAGCTATGTAAAATGACCCTGCAATCTTTTTGAAATGAATAGTTTTAATTATATTTCATGGAGAAACATCTCAGAAACAGTAAAATTCTTTGAGATTGAAACCTATTTGATGCCACTAAAACCAAATTAAACTCCCAGTATTGGGTTATTTAGGAGCTGGGGTCAGAATACAGTAAACATTAACATAACGAGATATGTTGTGACGTTAATAGCAGGCTTACATATAGGGAAGCCTGATAGTGGATGTTTTGCTGATATTTCTGAACTCATTATCGCCATTACCAACATAGCAGTATTTTTGTTTAAAAGTTTGTAAGATTTGTGCAGTTTAGACAGTCTATTATGGTTAAAAATATGAATGAAAATCATTAAACTTCTGCACGGGGTCATGAAAACAGCAACGAATCATGATTGAATATCATAAAATTTATTGATATGGAAAGTTGACAATGTTTTTGAATCATTAATTGTGTGCAGTGTGCAGCTGACTGACTTGGCTGCTACATCAATGAAAAAGTACAGTATTGGGTAGGGATGGGTATCAAAATCTTGTTCCAAAACATCAGATAACTACCAGATTTTTCACAACACCATCTTAAAAACATTTATTAAATGTCAGAGCTAAAGATGCTGAACCCCCTCTGTCTTCTCTGCTCAGTAAGCAGTTTATTTTGCCTTTCACTCATTATTTTGTCTTGGATTTATATTATCATTGCTTTGAAATCAAACAGGTGTCAACATTGTCAAGAATTGAATCAAAGGTTTATGAAAAACTTAACTTTAATCAAACTTTTGCCACTGTGACAACTATTTGTTATTTAACTATTTGATTGGAAAATCTTTTGAATTCTTAATGGTTTTCTGCCATTAAGCAAAAAATCTGAAGTTGTGATTTTTGGTCCGTATTTCCTGGCACTACCTAACACTACATTTTAACAGATTGTTTTTAAATTCTGATTATTATTGATAAAGAATGATCACCAAAGTTTCCTTATTCAATCAATGCATCAAAAGCTGCTCTACCTTACCCCCATGTTGGACACAAAAGAACCATGGCTGTCAGCGCTACACCAGAAAATTCATACCAGTAATCATTCATCAGTGGGGTATTTTCAATATTAGTCTTCCCTGCCTCCATGAATCAAAGAAGGCTAAAATTATAGCCTGAGGCTCTAAATATGCCAGCACACAGAAAACACAGAATGTTAACTGTCCAATGACCCCCCCCCCCCCCCCCCCCCCCCCCCCCCCCCCTTTAATGAATGCTTTTTCCATGGTCTTAAAATGGACATTAAGTGCTAAGTCTCTGACAAATGATAACAGGAATCATATCTGGATGCCGGTGTGTTAATGAGGACATTTTAAGCTGACAGAAGAAACTTGGATATTTTTTCAAAGGTGATCATTTAGGCTGTCAACAGCTGTGGTCTCATGTGTGTGCAGAAATGTGGAGGTACTGTTTCATCTGACAGTGAACTTTGCATTACAGGTGTCAGGGTAATGATGAGGATTAGTGTTGGATGATATGCTGTTTTGACTGTCATTATTCAGGCTGCATTTGTGGTCAGAACTGTAATTGATGTCTTGAGGCCGAAGGTAGAATAGATAAAGGAGAAGTGATGCTACGTTCACACTGCAGGTCTTTGGCTCAAATCAGATTTTTTTGTGTGGTTGTTCACGTTATAATTTAGATGCGACTGCGACTGCGACTGCGACTGCGATTTCAGTATAAACTGTCTACGACCCTCAAGCGACCCTCGTGCAGAAGAAGATGTGACATTGCTGTGTTTCTGGAAGTAAATATGGATTCTACACATGTCAGTGTGTGTGAATCAGTTTTAAAGTAAATGCTGACTAAGTGATAAAGAGAAGAAGAAGACTGAGGGAAAAGAGAGCACACATTTTAACAATGGCCTTTTGTGGAGCAGGAGCTGCTGCCTCTGTACAGAGGGATGCGTGGATGTGAGTCTGAGTCAGGAGTGGTGGGATTGTGATGTCCATTGTTTACATTTGATCCTGCTGTGTCTTGCTTCCTTTGGCTCAGGTTTGTGATGTCTGTCTCACTTCAGCAACGTGAAAGTTGGATAAAATGACTGCTCAGAGCGAGGTCACTTTGAGAAACACCAGACATGTATCTGATTTAGGACCACATATGAAAGTGTCCTGTAATTCCTGCTGTTCATACTCTCATAAAAAAATCAGATATGGGTCACACATGGGCAATAAAGTCTGATTTAGGCCACTTTTACCTGCAATGTGAACGTAGCCTAAGACCACTTGATCATGTCTTTTTAAAATAATGTTTTACCCACTGTCTACAAAACCAAACTTTGCATATAACATAAGAAATAGAAAATTCATACATTTGCTTTTAATAAATTTACATTCAACACATGTGGTGCTATACAAATAAAGACCGATTGATTGACTCTATATTCAGCAGAGACAAATGTGATGAGGACAGATTTATGATCTGGGCTTCCATGGGTTTGTCTCTATCATAAATTCTTACTTTTTGTCCCTTTGTCTCTGCCTGGATGGATACATCTCTGATCTTTGGATGTAAATATATACAGTGTCCGGCATAAATGAGTACACCCCCTATTAAAAGTAATGTATTAATCAATATCTTAATGAACAAAAGAACAACTTCCAAAGTTTTGACAAAGCTGAGTTAACGGTAACATTTTTTTTTCCATTGGATGAAAGTAAGGGTAATATGATAACTAAAATTTAGCTTTGCTCCCACCCCTTTGATTGGGCTGTACTCATTTTTGCATCCTGATCTTAAATTGAGAAAAACACTTTTTTGTGTGCAACTAAATCTTGTTTTCAATCAATGGCCCACATTTCTGGGAGTATTTTGTGGTATAGTACGCCGTAGAAACTGTTGATTTTGAAAGGAAACTAAAGGTTTTATGAAAAATCTGAAAGGGGTGTACTCATTTATGCTGAGCACTGTATATATATATAAAGCAACAGAGGATAGCCGTTGTGATAGATATAGCCATCCCGAGCAATAGTAACATCAGGAAAAATGAACATGAGAAACTAGAGAAATACCAAGGGCTCAAAGAAGAGCTAGAGAAAGCCTGGAAGGTGAAGATAGTGGTAGTGCCTGTGGTCATTGGAGCACTCGGGGTAGTGACCTCTACACTGGAGAAGTGGCTCCAACAGATCCCTGGAGAAACATCAGACATTTCACTCCAGAAGAGTGCAGTCCTAGGAACACCTAAGACACTGTGCAGGACCCTCAAGCTCCCATCTACAATCTATCTATCTATCTATCTATCTATCTGTCTATCTGTCTATATATCTTTCTATCTATCTTTTTATCTATATTTGGCACTTTCTTATAAAACCTAAAAATCATAAGAAATTGAGATGAGAAGTGTTTGCCAGACAGTGACAAAATATTGGTAAATTATTGGTGTGATCGTTGTTCTTGTATGTTTGAACATAAAGCAGACTGCAACTGCTATAAGTGCTGACCGAACTAAACTTTTTATGAAACTCAAGATGTCATGTTAACCATGAATACACACGTTTATTTTTTAATGCTTGTTAAAAGGGACTGAGTGAACTGCCTTAACTGTGAAATGCCATGGGAAACAGTCAGCAATAATAAATAATGGTCCTTGAAAATCTGAAATAATCACTTTTCATTAGAGTTGGCACATGATGTTCTTTCAGAGATGCATCTAAACACCAGATTGCCTCAGTTTTTCTCAGTGGAGATATTCTTAAGTGCTGACTTTTACCCTAATGTTGACTTTCTGTCCTTCATTACTTGTGGCCCAGATCTTTCAGTAGATTGTCAATAACAAAAACAATAACAAGAACATGATGGGAAATTACAAAATATCATCAGATTCATATGGAAATCCCTCAAAACTCCATATCATTAATCTTGGTTATTTTTCTGCCAAAGGCCACAATATCATGTTCTTCTCTGGGGCAACGCTAAGTCCTGTAGTGTTGTGTTTACTTGGGGTTTGTTTTTGTGAAAGTGAAACATTCTTCAGTTTCAGTGTCACAAGTTCAGGCCGGTGAAAGATGAAGCAAGTTCAAACTCCAAACCCGGGCCCATTCAGAACAGCCAGAGGACTTGAGAGAAATGAGACCCTCTTTGTGCATTCTTGTGAGTATGGAGGTGTCACTTCTTGTTGTTACTCGCTCCGTGCTTTTGTTTTGATTACCAGCTCATGAGTTGACAGTGTAAACAGGGGGAGGCGTCTGACATTGTTACTTCTTCACCTATTTAGAGGTGACAGGGAGGTGGGTTTGCAGAAAGAGTCAGATTTACCCTCTGATAAGTGTCCCGTGGATGTCTTCACCCAAAGAATGTGGGACAAATATTTGTTGAATTGCTTCCTACGTCTCTGAATCGGGAACATACCTGACATTCTGTGTGGGGAGCAACAGAAAGAGTTTGTGTTGATTTCGATCTTCCTATATCTTGAGGGCTACATAAAGTTCACTGTCACTGAATGATGAAGATGAGGGCTGGCAGTTGTAAGATGTACGCTCAAGTAAACATGATGTTTATTAACGTGCTGTTTTGTGACATCTGCTTTACAGTCTTAAGTACTTTATTTGACTTTAATCTCTGTGTTTGTCAGTCTCAAACATTAACCTTTGGCATTGATTTGTACTTAGACATGTGTGAGGACTTACATAATTATGTGACATTGATTGCCTTTTCAGTCGCTCTAAGGACTTTAATGTGTCGCAAAGGAATGACTCATTGACCTCAGGGCATATCATCAAAGATTGGTGCAGTGAGCCGTAAAAACTGATCCTTGCACACTGTTTGGGTAGGACTGGTGACCTAAAGCTTTACCTAAACAAAGACTATTCAGTGCTCCTCCACCAAATAGAGAGCAGTGGGTTTGGAAGCACATTCAAGTCTCAGTTATTCATACAGCAAAAGCTTTAAATGCTCAGATACATAGATAGATAGATAGATAGATAGATAGATAGATAGATAGATAGATAGATTGGAAATTGTGGTGTTACTGCATCTGGTTTCAGGGAAAGGAAGTAAACATTATATTCACACTAAAAAAGAAATGGATGGATGGATGGATAAATGGATGGTTAAATGAATAGATGGATGATTTTATAGATGCTTGAATGGTTGGGTGAATGATTGGATGAATGAATGGATGGATGGTTAAATGAAAAGACACTTCAATGGATGGATGTATTGATGGGTGGAGGGATGGATGGATTTTCAGACAGCTGAATGCATGGATGGATGGATTAATTGACACTTAGATAGATAGACTCAGAATCTGCTTTATTGGCCAAGTACGTTCACAACATACAAGGAATTTGGTTTTGGCAGGTGGTGGAATAAACAGCAGCAAATCTAACATAAATAATAGAAAAAATATATACACCTTATAGAAAAATATATATACCCTAGAAGAATTGTGTACACCTAGAAGAAAATATATACACCGAAAAGGAAAAAAATACACCTGGAGGAAATAAATATATGCCCAATTGGTGCAAAATACACAATGTAGTGCAGCTAGATAGATAGATAGATAGGGTATTACAGCATCTGGTTTTTGGGAAAGGACATAAACAACATATTCACACTAAAAGGAGACTAAGGGTCTTAACAAAATATACCTGTATACAATATATAAGGCAGTAGGAGCACACTATTGACAGAAATAAAAAAAACATGCTCATAATATTATATTTTATTGTTGTATTACTGATAGACATCCAACAAGTTTCTATTTTTAATCACAGGTTTGACCAAACAGTGATGTGTCTTTGACACTCTAGGACAGCAGTCCCTGACCTTTTTTCCTTGGAGCCGACCCTAGTTGTATCTACGAAGAGTCTGCACCAGATTTGATGTGAGCTTTCACTCAAACCCGAATCAAACAAGCAAACAAGCAAATCAGAATTTGTTTGGTCTAGAAGAAGCATGTTAGGTTTGAAAGCATCCTGAAATCAACATTATGATAAGTTTAAGTTTAGCTCAGTGAAATGAATTTTTGACAAAGTGAAATATAACATAAGCATGATATGTTGACATGTAACTTTGAGTGAAGGAAATTTGATCTCACACTTAGATCATGGGTATTGGCATTGGCAGCAAAACTCATGATCTGGACATCCTTTAAAATAAACCTACTGGGATTTTTATGTCGAAGAAAAAACAGCAAAAACAAGCAAAATGTCCCAAAGATAGTGAGCCACATTAAACTGTTTATTCGTTTCTGTAATTATAATTTAAGCAAAGCTCTTAAAAAGGTTGAATATTTTCGCTGGAGATTTACATTCAAACAAAGCATGTTACTTGTTGGTCATGTCTTAATTAGCCCTTTCAGAAAAAATCAGCACACCATGCTCATAGTGTTTAATCATTTGGACCTCACAAATCGACTCTTGAATTTGAAAGTAACATTTTTTGTCCTGAGGCATAATTGTGTATGATGTAATTTTTGAATTATGTATGAGTTAAGTCCACTGGAAAGCTCGAAATAATCAGAGTCTTTCCAATTTGACTTGCGTAAATTGCCCTTTTCATAGAAATGGTTTTGTTGTAATAGTGATTTTTGAAGAGGGAAAACATTCAGAATGAATTTCAATGACAAAACCACTCACTTCAGACCAGACTGTAATATGTGTGGTTTTTCCTTTTAACTTTTGTTTCTGTATCTGTTAATGGTCTGCTAGGACTTTTTAAAACTTGCAGTGAACTTTTCAAAAGTTTTTTTGTGGCATATGTCAGTATCACAGATTTATAAGGATGAGGTTGAGGGACATAAATAAGAGGTTATTTCTCGTTTGACAGAGTGGGTGTGTTTGAGTTGGCCCTGAAACAGATCTGTGAAGGAAGTGTCATGTGAAACCGTGACATTTGACCTCCCCCCTTTGACCTGAGCCATGGCTTGAGCTTGGTAACAGGTGTGACCCAGAGGTTAAGGAGCAAACACACACACACACACATCCACACCCTCACACACACCCGCACACACTGACACATATGTGCTCTGTGCAAACATACAGCTATTGCCTGTGAGTCAAAATTCGAAATGTAAGGGAAGAACTGGGATAAGAGTTCATTTGTACCACCATTTTATATTTTGCCTCTCATTTCAGGCCACTGCTTTTTTGTCTTATGTTTTATTTAAATGAGTCACTGGCAGAAATATTTAACAAACTTTAAAAACTGAGTAACTATGCAAACTGAGTAGCTGTGCAACAGTCAAATGAACATCTTATCTTGAACTAATTAAATTGAAACTATGCTAATGTGTTCTTTCTTTTGCATTTTATATTAATAAAGAACATTAAAACAGCAAACAAAGATTCACAAAGGAAGATGACATGCATGATGATATAGCATATTGGAGATTAGTAGCGTGCCACCCGTTCAGCTATCCACTTGGGGTCAATTACCCTTTGGCTCTCTGATTGGCCCACCTCCCACCCAATCAGAATCAGAGAGCCTCCCTTTAAAGCAGCCATTGCAAGTTGATCCAGTCCCACTCTTTTGTGTTTTCTGAGTCTTTTTTTAACACACTGTGGTGATTTATTTTATTTTATTTTATTTTTTTTTATTATATATATTTTTTTTTTTTTAGCTTTTTTTCACTTTAATAATAAAAATCCCTGAAAAACTTGACTGCACTTTAAGATAAGAGTCAGCGCTTTTACACTGCAGCACTTAGAGTTGTAGAATTATATATTGGAAATAATAAAAGTATTTTTGTTAGATGACAGTGTGAATGTGTGTTTTTATCTGCACTTCCCTTTATATTTGACCAAAGTATTAAAAAGTGACAAGGATAATGAATTCAAAGATACTGTATAGTTGAAGATAGCTGGAGCTGCACTTTGATTATGGTGAGTTTGTCCTCATGAACAGTTGGTCTTAAAGAAGCTGTGATACAGTTTCAGCTACTGGATGTAACAGTGATATCTGCTGAGTTCTCCTCTCCTTTAAAGAATCACATGGACCCATTTAGTTTCTGTTTTATCAAAATGAGCACAGAGTCATAGCCACTTGATGTGGAGTCTGTTTTGACTCTCCCTGCATGCTGATTTTTTTGTAGAATGTATACTATATATTCAAAAGACACATCCCTTTTAATGCACATAGAGAAGTACATCAAAAATCACAACTTTGTGCCATTTATCTGCATTGTCCTGTAGGCCGGTGCTCAAATTATCGATACAGCAAAATATCATTATGCACTCCGTGGGGATGCGTGTATCAATATGGATTCTACACAATCTCACAGTTGTTGTCCGTACATTTTGAGTAATGTTAACAATGGCACAGTTCAAAGTAGAATCCAAGCTACATGAAGAAGCACATGTTCCCAATTTAAACTTGGGTCTATGATCTTTGAGGATCTGAATTTAAGTTTCTTAAGTTGCAGAATCATTTAAAGCTCATCCTTGTTCTTTTTCATCTTGTAATGAAAAACAAAAGTTGTCGGTAATTCTGTTAAAAGCGTGTTCATTGTTCACAATTTACGTGTATTGGGATACATATCATACCGTAAGGTTGCTGGAAACACACAGCCCTATTGCCTTGGCAGTGTAAAGGCCTTGGCTTTGCACAGAGTGCTGAATCTATCCTCACTCTGTAGTTTCTATGTCTGCATTTTAAACATGAACAAAGTTTCAAGAAAAGCAACATCTATTCTTTGAGGAAATAAACTTGGCATCAGTTTTACATTTTAGTTTCTGATTCCTGGTGAGGTTGAGATTTCCACTGTTTCTCGACTCCCGGCTCACAGTCACACATGAATAAAGGATCAAAATGAGCAGAGCTGACCTGAAATTCTGTCCTGGTTTGAGCTCAGTTTATTAGATTCTCACATTTTCAGCAAAAAGTTCAGCCTCACACACAAAAACAGCTTTAAAACTGAGGTCTTCAACACCACTCCCACATGACTTTTTCCAAATGTCACACTGTTTGTGCTTAACAGCATTGTTTTTATGTCACCCTGTCACAACTTTGGCACCATGTTCACCCCTTAAAAAAACACTCCAGGTTTTCGAGGGTCAGTGGAGCCTGATAAAGTGCTGTTTGGGCTGGCAGCCACGTCTGCTAGAACTTTGGCTGTGCCTGCAATCAAGGCAGAGCTGCAGCCTGGGTTGGTTTTGTTTTGGATCTGTGGTCTTGATCTAATTCATGTTGGCAGCTTCAGGTTGAGCCTCATATGGAGTACTTTTTGAAGCTATCAGGCAAAAACATTGCACCTACTAAAAGTCAGTGTAATGCCATCTTAGTCATCCAGGTAAGGAGATGTCACAGCAAATCAACGTGATCCACTGCTCTCCATACACACTCAGATTAATGGTGAAAAGTTTATAGCTCAACATGCTGACTAAATAAGGTTTGTGTTATAACTAAGAGCAAAATCATTAAGTAACTGATGGGGATGTAACAGCACAAGTAATTTAAAGTCTGTCTTGATGAACATTTACATTAAGGTGAATTATGTTAGCCCTGGACAGTTAGATCTGTATGTATCATGTTAGTTTTTGCACCTGGTGGTAACATTATTTATCTCATTTATGCAAATGCATTTTAAGTGTCACAACAACCCTCTCCTCCTAAAACATCTTGTGAGGAAATACACAACTTGCGCCTATCTCACGTCAGAAGCTTTTTCTCCGCTCGCACTTGCTGTATGTGTTAGCTGAGGTGAGTGCCACCATAGCTTTCTCACCAGATGCTCGCATGCCCTGCAGCCTCAGCGTATCTCCCTGCTGTCACAGCTCTATCTCACCCCAATAATGAGCTCCTATTGAAAGTTTAGGTGGAATCACTGTAAATCTCCCCACAAGGAACCTGATTCATTGAATAACAGAAACATGCACAAAGAAAGCATTCTGATGAACAGGAGGAAGTTTCTCCACAGAGGAGGTAAACTGAGGTTTAACTTTGGTAGGAACAGACAGGAAGAGTCCCTGGATGGTTTCTATCTTTTCAGTGACATATTCTACCACTGTGGACTTACCAGCTGGATAATGGTAAATATGGCTCTATATTTGTCAAATTCTGTTTTGGCTGAGACACCCGTTTGACTCCTGGATAATATAGGCAAGCTTCCTATTCTCAAGATTTTTGGAATGGGAGATGCGCCTGAGACATGCAGCTTGTACTTGCAGTCTGAAAGCTCTGACCTGAATACATGCACACACTGCTGCCGTCAACCAGTGAAACAAGCCTTATGTCTGTACATAAATTCACAGAGAGACAATTTTACATGACTATCTCAGCTGCATTAGAAGCTATATATATTAAATATGTATTTTTCAAAGTAAAAGCACTCAAGCTTTATTACTTTTGAGGATTCTTTCTTTTTTTAAATTTCAGAAGTCAAATTTTAAGCATTGATGGAGCTGTTCTCAGAGGCAGATTAAAGCCTTTGTAGCTTCTTTGGACCATCTCAGACTTTAGACAAGTGATTCATGGATTTAAACATACCTTTATATTCTTGCTGAAGCTGTTATCATGGAAATGTAAATTGCTGCTGCATCGGATAAGGTCAAACAATCATTTATTCTATCACATATCCTGTAATGAAGACGTAGATGCTCTGTAAAGGGCTCATTCTCTTAATGTCACAGACATCAGACCTGCAGTGGAGGGAAGAAATGTTAAAGCAGCACGAAGTAAGATTCCAGCCTTTTAGCTCTCTAGGGGCCTCTGTGGTCGTTGAGTGTAACTGCGCGGTTACAAAAACAGAGCGCCTCAAATCAACGTGCATTTGTTGACATACAGAGGGAGTAGAAGCGAGCCGACGGGATGTCCCAAGAGACAAATAAACCATGTGAACTGATAAGGTACAGTCTGATCATGTTTTTTAGTTTGTAGTTTTTTAGTGTGGAAGTGTTCCTACCATCCACATCCAAGTTACATAGTGCCAGTGAAGGTGATACAGACCCCCTCAGACTATGACAGAGGTTTCATTCAACCTGTTGTCAGGTGATGTACCATCACAATGATTCTAGAAATATTATATTAGGGTGGAAAAACTATGAAGTGTTGGTTTAACCTGATTTCTGTGCAGTAATTTACCCTCAGAGCTCTACACAAGGACTTTGTGCTTTACTCTGCTTTTTAAGTATCAGAGGAGAACAAGCTAAAAAACTGAGCTCAAACTGGACTGCCATTGGTCACAAATCACTTTGTTATGCTGCTTTTATTTACCTGACATTGTGGCTGGGAGTTCTAGCTATCATTGGCGTTGCTATTAAAACTTATCAAATCAATATTCAAAAGTTTTCTGTCTTTAATTGCCCTTTCCAAACTATATAAATGTTAAGTGTTCATTGATTCACAAAGACTAAACATTAATCCACCATAACTAAGGTACTTTGCAGTATTTGACAAAGTTACCAAAGGAGGCTTAAGTAGAACAACATTTGGCTGCAACTGTGTTGGTCTTGGAAAGTGGGAAAAAAGAGATGTAGAAAAAGGAGATGAGTGGGGTCAAACAGAACAATAATAAATAAAATATAGTTAATACTTTAACTCCTTAAAGCCTGTTATATCATATTGATACGTACGTTTATGATACCTCTATTTAATCAATATGATAAACAAAGTTCTAAAAAAAAAAAAAAAAATCTGAATACAATCAGATAACTGATAAAAATGTCCTTGAGTGGATTATCAGTTGCCAAAAATGCCTAATGTATCGAATAAGATACAGCGAATATATATGTTAAATTTTATGGAAATTTTGATTTTTGGATTTCAGTAGAAAGTGAAATAAACATTTCATCTCCTAAAACTTAGAATTTTCTGGCTATAATTTGTGTTTTCAGGCATTAATGGGGTTAAATCTGGTCATACTGGTAAATTTATGTGCTTTTTATTTTGTTTTTGCCCAGAAATCCATAGAAAAGAATTGATGCTGAATCAATAGTGACATTCGCATCAATCAGTTATATAAATTTCCAGTTCTACTCTTGGTTTTCATCACACAAAACAGCATGACATGCAAGTGACTGACGATGCATGGCCTGCAGTGTGACTATAATGCATGGACACATTGCTATTGTTAATTAAAATGACATATTTTCAGTCCTGTCAGCATCAGCTTTGGTTTTGATTTTTTATCTCCATTTGTTGACTTCATCAAAGGGGTCAAAGTTGAAAAGTTTGACATATTTAACCTATAAAGAATGTTGGCTCTCACAACATTTGTAATAATATGTGAAACTCGAGGATATGGCTTTGCCAATTAGCTAATAGCTGGGGCGTTAACCTTGAACAAGTGTCTCTAATGAGCTATTAGCTGTGTGAGGTGATGATACTCCAAATAAAATTCTAGCTTAATTAACCATTGCACCAATAAGCCCCTCTTATTAAGCTTTTCAAACAAATTAATTATAAAAGTTAGGTGCATCCTGAAAGCAAATATATACTGCAGCTTCTCATAAACACGTTCTAGAGTATTCCTCTGTGCTTCCAGTGTTACATACATATGAGGACAATTAGCTTAAACTGTGACCTGAATGACTCGACAGCGACTAATGCTTTGTGCTGCTGCTCTATCCTTGTTAAACTTTTGTCCTTTCACCAAAGTGTCTGATTTAAAAGTATGTCGCCTCCTCACAGGGCAGACAGAGTTCAGCCATTCAACTTTTTCCAAACGAACTTAATGGGCTAAAGCTGTTCCACTCGGTGATTTAACGGTGTCAGATCTTCTCCTTTTGAACTGAATTGGGGGTGTGGGACAGACTGCTTCCACCATTATCATTGTCCTGTGGGGTCCATAAAACAAGGGCGGATCCAGGGCCTGTGAGGATGTAAGGCCTCTTCATTGTTGACGTCTTCCAGACCTCTCACCTGTCCCTCATTCTCGTAAAAATCACCACAATGTCTTTATAATGTCTGTTTAATGGCAGAGAGATGTCAGCCTTTGCATTAGCTGTTGCTTTTGGCTGTCGGTGGAAGTTTAATGGATGAAAACATGGCAGCATGTTGAATAAAAGCTTTACGATGTTTGATTTACACGACCTGAGGGTGCACTTCCTTCTCAAACCTCTCCTGGACTTTACCAACATCCTGTCTTGTTGTCACACCACTTAGAGGATTTACTTGGAATAACTCTGGTTGATCTAAATAACAACAGTGATTAAAGCCTTGACAAATTTACATTCTTTGTCTGGCCATTCTCACACTGTACTTGACCTTAAGTAGACTCAGTGACCCTGAAACCGAAGGCTTCATTTTAAGATTCCTTCCAGGGTCTTTTCCAGCTGGGTCGCATTCCAAACGTGATATGTTCTGTTATTTCTCAGGCTCCCACTTTCTGGCGTAGCAGTTGACAGGGTAATAAGGGATGCTGTGGCTGTAGCCCCGTATCGATGCTTTAATGGCATAAAACCACAAAATACATTAAAGTTATCACATTTTTCATGGTTAAGACATTTACAGATGCTGCTGGAGGACACTGATGCTTGTGTAAGTGACACATTTTCACTTGGAACATGAGAACATTTTAATTAAACTCTGGTCGAGCAGTTGCTGTGAAGCAGTGCTCTGTGCTCATAAATAGCATTTGCATTTAGTAAAGAGGAGGAAAGTATGGATGCCCTGATCAAGTTTTTTGCTGCTAATACTGATCACTGATCACGTTTTGCAATTTTTTATGACAACTGGTTGAGTGTTTGATCATCTGAGGTGTTCAAAAAGCTCCCTGGGGCTTTGCCTCAAGGATACTATATTGGAACAACTGAATTACACAATGTTCTGCTTCATATTTACCTTTACAAAGAGGTTATGTTTTTGCCGGCGCACGTTTGTTTGACTGTTTGTTTGTTAGCAAGATTACGCAAAAACTGCTGGATGGATTTTGCTGACATTTTCAGGAGATGTTGGTAATGGCCCAACTTAAAATGATTAGATTTTGGTGGTGATCCAGATAACTGCCATTAGCGAATGATTGTTTTTGCTCAATAACTGTCTAATTAATAATGAGGTCAACATGATTCTGAGTGCTAGGTGTGGGATTTCAGGGTTAAGGAATCATATTAAGATGGTAACTTTATCATGAAACTGTTGCTAAAAGATGTAACTGCAATACGTGAGCTATCTTGGCAGAGGTTTGTGCTCTCAGAATGCTTTCTAGTTCATTAATGTAAATTGTGTAGCATAATTATTAACAGACTTAAATAAAATATTAGGCCAAACCAACAGGTCAAACAGTGCAGTCTAATTAAAAGAAGGCAATAAGTCTCAAAACATTAACTCAGTTACATTATGTACCTGAGGAAATTATTTAATACTGCTTGGACCAAACAAATTCTCCCATAAACCACTGTTTTTATCCTAATTCAGAGCTGCAGCCTAAATTTTCCTTTTTCTTAAAATTACATATGAACACATCATGTACTAACCAGTGTTAATTTTGTTGACTAATTATTTTCATCATAGTTTTCATCAACAATCTTTTTTCCTCTGACGAAAACTAGACAGTAACTAATAAAAACAGGTGCACATGGACAAAAACTGAAACTGAATTAATTTACATTTTCGTCAGTATAAACTAGACTAAAATGGTTGACAGAGACTTAATCCAGTCAGACTTAATTTTGTCATGTATAAGGTAGAGACAAGTAGGAATATATCCAATCACAGCTACTTTGGTTGTGTGGAAAGGTTGGATGAGTTAAGAGAGACATCCAATCACAACTGCCTTAGCTTAATGGTGGCGGGATAAGTTGGGAGCAATCCAATCAGAGCTACTCTCTTTATGAATTGATGTATTCATGTAGAGCAGGTTCACTGTTTGTTGTCATTTCTGGTATTGTAACTGAGATGCTCTGCCAGGTAGCCTAAATAAAGGTGACTGCAGTTCACTCAAAAGTGAAATTTGTTTCTGTTCATTTAGACATTCAAAGTTTACTAGCATTCAATAAAGGGTTATTAGATGTTTCATTTTATCCAAGTGTAAAACTAAATTAAAAAGTGCTGTCAAAATTAAGACTGGTACTAACCCCTCTGCAATGGTCATTTTAATAACCCTGAATAACTGCACCTGCATAGTTTTACGTCCCTCCTCTGGCTTTGCTCCTACTGATGGCGAGTGTCCTTTAAAGCACTGTGCAGTGGAGTGTAGCTCTGGAAGCTTGAAACATGTCACCATAAAGATCACAGGAGAACCTCAACTTTATGAGGTAACTGTGAGTTTACAAGATAACAGGTCGAGTAGAATGTAACCAGCAGGTTATAATTTCTGATTTCCTGTTGATTTGTTGTTTCATCAATATTGATTCCACTATTTCTGCTGTATTTTGAAATTACCCAAAAACTCTGAGCACTTGTTTTCCTGTTTTTGGAAATTGATGCAGGGTTGAAGCAGCTCCCTGGCTGCCCCAATGAAAAACCCTGAATAAAATGAAAACCTGCATGATTATAAGTAATACACCCCATGCATTATAGATTGAACATTTAGAACTAAGCTACTTGTTAAACCAGGCTGTATAGGTGTTAATTTTGGTTATTAAAATCATCCTTTTCCCACTCACAGTCGTACAGCTTCCAGGTTTTCTGCAGCCAGCCAGGGAACTCTTGAGAACCTGTAGTTTTTGGCACTTCTGCATTGGCTTCATTTTGAGCCCTGGAGGTTGTAGTTTAAGTTTGATACAGTTTTTAATATACTAACTGCCATAAAATGGCTTCAAAAGATTATCTCAGCCAAATGGGTTGTGTCACTCATATTCTGTGTATGTATGTAACATTTATGTTTATGAAAACATTACCATGACATGTTGCGGTTGTACCAGATTAAAATATCCCTTTTTAAGTGTTGCATTCCTAGCTCCAAATACCTCTCTCTGTCAGGGAACCATTACAGCTAAGATGCCGCCTGAGGCTGCATCTAGAGATAGCCAATAAAGATCTAACAATATCGAGGAGGGAGATCAAAATCTCTGGCTGAATCCGGTTTCCAAATTCATTTAGAAGCTAAAAATGCCTTTAGGCTCAGTTCCACTGTTCTGCACTTTCTGCTGATTACATCTGGCTGTGTGATGGATACGGGGTAAAGCAAATAACTCTTAGACACAAATAAAATTTAATATTTACAGTGAGGAGACTGACATGCACTCACATGAATGTGAGCCCATCAAGCCAGTGGACTTACCTTTGTGAATGTTTTATATTTCAAATATTATCATGAAGTCTTTTTAGATCAGCTCAGACACAGCATTAATACTGTTTTACTGTGTGTTTGGTCTAGGAAAATGCCCCAGTGTGACCTTGTGGCTGCTATTTTTAGGGATTTTCTCATATTTATAATCTGGGTATCAAAAACTGACTGGCTCTTACACCAGACAAATGTCACCAAACATGGAGACATAATCTCCCCTGACAAAGCCACCCACTCTTCTTATAATCTTTGAGATGCTCATGTTATGAAAAGAAATACTTGCAGTTCAGTTGTTGTGCCTGTTTTATTCTGTGGATTAAGCATCAAGCATTACAAAAATAAGAACAATGTGACCTGATCCCTGACTTTTTATTTCCTCGATGCTGTGTTAAAGTCCATATATGGGAGGATAATCCTCCTTTTGCAGGATCTATGATGATCTATCGACACATGTTTGAGTTAGAACAAAGCCTTCACGTGATGGGCTGTCGCTCAGGCTGGACCAAAACAATTCTGGCTTACCCTGGTTGCACAGTGGGGGGACTTGCATTTGGCCAAGTTTTGACCTCACTTACTCTGCTCGACTCGGCCTGCATCTTAAAATAACACACTGCGTGTTGTGCTGAAATCTCTGGGACATAACTTGCTGCTGCTGGACTTGTTTACAGAGGTATAGTTGAGCTGTGCTTGCTGTTGAAGATCACGTGAATAGGGGCCACTTGCATGCCTGAATACTATCTCGTACATCAGTCTGAAGCGATAAGAATGAAATATAGGAGGTTTTTTAGAGGTATGTGCAAGTTTGTGCGAGTGTGTGGAGGTTTTGCATGCAAATGTCTTTATGATATAATGCCACATTTTTGTGGGTGGATTCTTTATTTTTTGAAGCTGAAGTGTTTTACTTGAAAATAGCCAGTTGAGGTGGTGGTGGTGATGATAGTGGGGTTGGTTGACATATAAAGGACACAAATCTGTGAGGAAGGGGATGAAGTGAAGCACAGGCTCCCTTCTCCCCGATCAAATTAAGCTCCTCCGGTTTCATTCACAGAGTTTTACCCTTTTTTTCCAATGTTAAAAGTACTTTTATGTAATAAAGTTAAAATAGGCCATCAGGACATACTTAAGCTACTTCAGTGTAAGAATATGATAAATATGTCTATTTGGGGGAGTAAGGGTAAAAAAAATATATTCTTTTTTGTGTCCACCCAGACCTCATGCCAGTTTTAAATGAGTGTGTGAGTGTGTACCTGTCTGACTATCACAGTGAGGTCCAAGTGAAACAGAGTGAACTTGAACATATTGGGTGTGTGTTTTTTTTAGCTCCGCCAAGGAGGAGCAGTTTGTTTGCTTGTTTGTTGGTTTGTTTGTGAGCAAGATTACAGAAAAACTCCTGGACAGATTTTGCTGAAATTTTCAGGAGGTGTTGATAATGGCCCAACTTAAAAGTTATTAGATTTTGGTGGTGATCCAGTTAGATTAGATTAGATTAGATCAGATAGTACTTTATTAGTCCCCTTGGAAAAACGTCCTTAGGGAAATTGGGATTTAGTAGCAGTTCAGTATTATAGATTCAAAAGACATATAAAAAAGGTAGATCTAAACAAAAATCTAAATTAATAAACTAAAAATAAAAATATATGACTACTGGCTGGCTACTGCTCCTTCCAGTCCTCTGTCTTCCTGTTACTCCTCATTCACCCCAGTGAGGAGTTGTATAGTCTGATGGCCTGAGGGACAAAGGACTTTTTCAGTCTGTTGCTCCTGCACTTGGGAAGGAGCAGTCTTGGGCTGAACAGGCTCCTCTTTTTGCTGATGACGATGTGCAGAGGGTGACTGACATCGTCCAAAATGTCCAGAAGTTTGTCGAGTTTTCTCTTCTCTTTACAGAGATAACAGCCATTAGCGAACCATCGTTTTGTTTAATAACTGTCTAACTAATAATGGTATCAACATTATTCCGAGTGCTAGGTGTGGCTTTTCAGGGTCAAGGAATCATATTATGATGGAAACTTTATTATGGAGCGATTGCTTATAGATGTAACAGCGATTTGTGGGCTACCTTGGCAGAGGTTTGTGCTCTCTGAGTGCTTTCTAGTTAATTGATTGTGACTGGTAGTTATTGGGAGTGTGTATTGGCAAAAATCTTGCCATACAATAGGTATTGTGATATGTGTGACAATATATGATAGTAATAACAGGGCAATACGAAAAATATTACAATACACATAGATGTATTGATGTTTTATTACATGCTTAGTGTTTATTTACGTTAAAAGGTCATCTGCATTGCTACTTGAGGCAGGGGGAGCTCGTTAATTGCTCACACCTTTAATTAAGTGCTGCAGGACACACAAAGTTGTATGTAAATATATTCTACCGTTTTTGGGGTTTAAATATTCCATACACCTCCTCATTTGCATCTCAACAAAGCCCAGAGAGATAAAGAAGTCTCATAAATTTGTGGATGAGATGGATGGGGATGCTGGGTGTGGTCCTTTTTGCAAATCCACACTTATTAATGAATCTTCCTGACACTGCAAGTGTAAAAAAAAAAAAAAAAAGATCCCTCCTTCACTGTTCTGAATTCTAAAGTAGGTCATCCTGACTCACTTGAAACTTAAAAAAGCTTTGCCTCTTATCTCCTTCTTTTACAATAAGACCCCATGTCTTCATGACAGCTTTTAATCTTTTTTATAATTCAGTAATAGACTTTGATATGTCAGCACCTCCACTTGGACTGATCTGAACCATTGAGAGCATTTGTTAAGCGCCAGCTTGGGCTTAAGTAGCAGATATAAATGCTTCCATTGTACCAGATCACACTGCATAGACCATCAAGCACAGCATTATGACACATGAATCCATTCTGTTCTTCACATTTACTGCCGGCTAATGCTGGATCTGCTGAAATACTGTCAAGATAAGTAATCCTTCATTTGTATTTAGACAATGTAGTAATTAGGTCACCAGCTGCAATCACGGAAGAAGAAACACGGCTGATATCTCAGTTTAATGAGAATTTTAATTAGTGTCATGATGGATGAAGAGTCATATTTATTGTTGTTTAACGGCAAAGTAAAGCCGGTCCATGTCTGACACAAGCCTTGCCACAGTCTGATTTCAAGCCGCAATATCTACACCCCTGTGACATTTTGCCTCCAATGTGAACAGTGAAGGATAGAATGGGGGTATGAGCTGCCCCCCTCTCTATTTTGTCTTCAGTTGTGTTATCAGAAGCATAATATTGATGTGAGGGGAGCACACAGAGCCAGCGGCAGAGCACAACAATGTGTGTGTTTGGCTTTTAATGTATGTAAAACTGGTACTCTGCTGCTCTTTCGTCAGGCCTCTTTTTTCTGTCATGTTTTGCTTCACCTTTTTTTTTTTGATTACTTTTTGGGCATTTTGTGCCTTTATTGATAGGAGAGAGAGACAGTGGATAAGCTTGTGAAGGAGAGCAAGAGAAAGTAGGGGAGGACACTCTGCAAACTCGCCACAGGCTGGATTTGAACCTGCTCCTGTAGAAGCAAGTAAATGGGTCGTGCTTGGTTGTTTACCACTCTGCCAAACCAGCACCTCATGTTTTGCTTCATCTAAGGTCCAAACTGCAACACACTGTAAAAAGATTGTTGTAAATTTTACTATAACTTACTGGCAACAAGATGTCAGGAAGTTACTGTAAATGTCTATTCAGGATCATTACTCTATTTTAATTTACAGCATTATTACTGTATTTTCTATAATAGTTTCACTACTGTATTTTTATTCAAGGTACCATTGCTGTCTTTCAATTAACATCATAATTACTTCATTTTCACAACATAACCTCGCTGTTTTTTCATTTACAGTATCATGACCATATTTTATTCTACAATTTTTTAATGCATGTTAAATTACAGTGAACTTGCTGTATTTTAGTTAATATTGTGATATCTTTAACTATTTTACTGATCATTTATAAGCAAGATATCATTTTGTGAAAAAAAAGTCACATATATAAATAGGGCTGGACAATTAATCGAAACTAACATTTAGACCCTCTAATCAAAGTAATTTTACTCATGTCGATTATTTGATTATTTTCCCTGTGTAAGTCACTTGACCACGCCCCCTCTGTACAGTCTGCTTTCACTTTCACCAAGAGCAAAGGACGCGCTGCGAATATATGGAGGAGACAAGCGCCAATCTATCAGAGGACCTTGTAGCCAAGAATAAAACCGTCTCCGTTGTTTGGGCGCATTTTGGATTCTGTGCAGAGGACATCGAGCAGAAAGAAGTTAAATGTAAATACTGCAGGAAGACCGTTTCAACGACCATCGGTAACACCACCAATTTGTTCCAGCATAGCATAAAATAATCCTTCATGAATTGTAATCGAGGTAAGAGCTTCAATTAATCGTGATACTGAGATAAGGTAATATCGCCCAGCCCTAGATATAAATAATGTATATATATATGTATAAATATATATATATATATTTATGTTAGGGCTGTAATGTGTTAGTCGACCGGTTGACTCATTGGTCGATAAGTGCTGGGGTGACGAGAACTCTGATTGGTCGACCAATCAAATTTTTTTTTCCACTTCAATTTATTTTTTCCCGCGGCAATTTACAGCAGGAGGAATGTTCCAAGTGCTAATGGGAGTGTTTTCAGACCACCCCGGTTTCACAGGTAACTTGCCTGTCTCAGAACACCCCCTTGTTTTCACCCCTTTGGATTCGCCCACCATCTGGAGACCTGGCTGGAGACAGGAGGATTGAAGAGCTTCTACGTTAGCCTATTCAACGTCCAGTGGTTTGCTGAGTATTTATTTTTATTTTGAGCATCCTCCTCTACCTCCCGCCAAGACACGCTCCGCCGAGCCCAGCCGTCCCCGCGCAGGAGGGTTTCCCGACAGAGTCGGGAATAACTTATATATATATAAATATATATATATATATATATATATTTATTTATTTATATATATATATATATATATATATATATATATATATATATATATTATATATATATATATATATATATATATATATATATATATATATATATATATATATATATATATATATATATATATTTGTGTATGTGTGTATGTATATATATGTATATATATATATGTATATATGTATATATATATATAAATATATATGTATATATACACATATATATACACACACATATATATCTTTATATATATATCTATATCTATATATATGTATATATACACATATATACACACACACACACACATATATGTATATATATATATATATATATATATATATATATATATATGTATATATATATATATATATATATATATATATACATATATATATATATATATATATATATATATATAGTTTTACAAAAATCTGTATGTTTTCCCACAATCTTTTGCCATTTACAGTAATTTACTACATAGATTTTTACAGTTACAGTACGGGTAGCTGTAGATATTACTGTAAACTACTGTTAAGTTTAAAAAAATTCATTTACAGTGCAGATTTGTCAAATTAATTCAGCAGTTGAAATTCTTATAAATTGGATTTGTGGTCCTGAGTCTCCAACAGTTAAGGACCACTGCTGTAGATGATGGTGGGGCCTGACGTGCAGTATTTATGGCACACGTGTAAGCATTTTATAACAGTTTATTATATGGACTTGTTTACTGTCTGCAACCAAAATTCTTCATGAAAATATTGTTTTTTCAGTGAGTCCTAAACACTGAAATTTACAGAAGCTTAAACCAGAAAAGATGTACCAAAGCTGTATTTGTGAGCTGGTAGCCCCGTGTGGTTTTAATATTATGCAACATCTACTGTACAGAAATGCATCCCAGCATTCTCCACCTCATTTCTTGTAAACAAACATCGGCTGTCTGACCTTGCATGACAGAGCAAGACTCTTCGCCACAAATAATCCTGTGGGTGCTGCTCAAATTAAATCTGCAGACTCACCCAGTTTTCAAGTCATCCAGCTGAGTGAGGGTACATCTCAAATTACCTGTTAACTCCACTTGGAAGATGCTGCCTCACACACACACCCACTCACACACACACCGTCCTGCTGTGATCTCATTAGCAATACGAGTGCATGACGTGTCTCCTTAACAGGACCCCCCCCCCTCAGGTTGTGAGAGTACTTGTTGTGTGAGGCGTGACATGATCTGCATCACGTGATGATCAAAATGGCAAGAAAACAAACACTCTCATTCCTTCAGACCCTGGCCCACACCCAGGGGGGCCCATACCACGGCTATATCAGGCTGGCAGGCTGATGGGGGGGCCCGTTCATCTGGGATGAGACAAATGTGACGTGTCTGTCTGAGAATGGTGTTAAAGAGAGCATGGAGCACCGGGAGGAGAGCAGAAAGGCCTGGTGCAGGCATGCTTGTTTGAGGATTTGATGTTAATCTGATTGCTTGCATGTGAGACTTGGGTGTGCGTGAGTGTGTCATTGTGATATCAAGTTGGTGTCCTGCCCAGTTACTGGCATCAAGCCACCAGATCTGGGCCATGAAGGAGGAAAAGGAGGAGCTGGACGTGCTATGATCCAGAGGACTGTTGACTGACAGGAACAGTGGCTGTGCACAAACTAGCCAATGAGCTCAGGGCTCGCAAACAAGACCACATCACAACAAGGTCTGGCATTCTGATCATTCTGAGTCTGGACCAGGACTGGGCAGTATATTGAGGTTTTAGAATAAATGACTTAATTTTTTTAAAGAGATAGAGACACAGTAAGACAGCACTGTTTTTAACATGACAAGCAGGCAACACAACATAGAACTTCAGAGAACACCAGGTGATGCAAGACCCCTGCGACATAAAAAGATACCAGGAATGATACTTACATATGTGTGTGTATATATATAATTGTAACAATAAATGTAAATAAAATTGGGTAGAAGCCAAATAATGAAGCAGAGGGGCAAAAAGCGAAGAAGAGGGAAGTAGAAAGAATGGAAGGAAATATTGAGAAAATTAAGAGCTATCAAATGAACAAAACGTACAGAATTGACGGATCTCAAAACAAACAGAAGAGACAGTGATGCAGAAATATATGTGTATCCATATTCCTGCCTATATGTCCATATATATGCATATTAGGGATGAGACGATTAACCGATACGTATCAATGCGTGGTCATGCGCGTGCTCGATGCGAGTGCACCGGTAGAGCAGCTGAGAATAAATGCAATTTTGGAAGCATATTGAGATGCATTGGTTAGTAGATATTTTTGTCTACGCAATCCGATCCATTTAATACATAATTTGTATTTCTACATTTATTGATAAGTGTTACCAACCCATTTTGGGTGCACAGACTTACGGATGTGTACACTACAAACTGAAGTATCAGCTCCGCGGATGCACTGTGATACATGCGCCGCAGATGAATACTAGTAGTCAGGGGAGCATGAGGAGTAAGGTAAACAAACATGCCGGACGCTGAGTGGTCGACTGAGTATCCACTGAGTTTTAAATCTAAAGTTTGGCAACACTACCGATTTTACAAGAGAGACGGACGATTTGACAGGGCAGATGCAATTTGCACAATGTGCCACACTGCTGTAAAATACAAATGCAGTCCGACTAATCTGATAACTCACTTGAAGCGGCGCCACGGTGTCGTTGTGGAGGCATCTGCTCTCCCGCATCCCCTGCTTCCAGCTCGGATTCGCCTGCAGCTGCTCGCTCCACAAGTGGTGAGCAAAGTATTACAGAAGTATTGCAAACGCTAAAAGACATCTTTGTATTCATAGTTCATGAAAGAACTCACTTTCAGCTGCTCACTGGTGAGCCTTCTTTCTGCTAAATGAGAGCAAATTGTTTTTTTTGTTTTTTAAATTTAAATTTATATATATATATATATATATATGTGTGTGTGTGTGTGTGTGTGTGTGTATATATATGTATATATATGTATATATATGTGTATATATATGTGTATATATATATATATATATATATATATTTTTTTTTTTTTTAAATTTATTTATTTTTTCTTCACATCCATTATTTTCCTGTTTATCTTGAGGATACTTAAATATGTGATATGTGTTTGAAAATGGCACTGCACTGTAAACTTAAAACAGGCACTCAGGCTCTAAGTTAAAAGCCACTTTGTGAAAAGTCTTGGTTTTACTTGGTAAATAAATAATCAAACTCATTGAATTGCACAGCATCCTCTTTTACATCTCCACATGAACTTTGTCTAATTAGATCGTGCTTCATTGCTCTGTATCATGATTTGGGTGAGTCGTATCGTATTGCATTGTGAAATGCCACACATGTATCTTTAATGTATCAGATCGGAGACATTGTATCGAGATGTGTATGGTATCGGCATTATACTTTAGATGCACAACCCTAATATATATGTACCACATATACATTAAAACTAGTATGTATGTACATTTGCTGATACACATGCATGCATACGTTTACACATACTGTAAATAAAATAAATAAAGCGAATCCAAACAAAAGCAGACAACAATAAAGAAAATTATGTCAAAAATGATGAGTGGCTAAAAAGACTAAAGTGAAAGTAAGAATATAAAGAGGAAATATAAATATCTCTGTTACAGTTGATTGTTGAGAGCCCAACTAGGCTAACAATATTGGCAGGGAGGCTTTTTTTCTAAAAATATACATCACATTTAACCTCCAAAAATATGGATTCAGAATTTGGAGCCAGCAAGAACTAGCAGAACTGAATCAGAACTGGAATGGATTAGGACTTAACAGTACCCAGCCCTATCAGAGTTGGGTAGAGCAATCCTTTACTCAGCCTGCAATACTCCTATTTTAATATTCTGAAGCTATGACAACCCTCTGATATTTACATACAGAAAAAAAAACACAAAACATGCTCCAGACAGGGCCTACTTAAAATGATATTAGATATGATTTTTGGTCTGTTTCTGCCCAGCCCTAGTCTTTACTCAGGTGTAGGATATCATATTGCATGAACAAAGTGAGAGTATGATCTTTAGCTTAATCTTTGAGGATGACTCTCTTTGGTGGATATATTACTCATTAATGAGTGGTGTCATTAAGTCAGAGTGATGAAAGTGTGTTTGTGTCTTTGCTGAAGAAGAAAAGATGTAAACAGAATAACAAACATATTTCTTCTGGCATGCAGATTCCTCCTCAGGGCCAACTCTTCTTCATCCCTTGGGCTAGTGCTGGAGTATGATAACACCTGCACTGACACGTGACGGGGATTTGGCAAAGATCAGAGGAATCTTTTCAGTGTTTGTTTCTTTAAGCATCAGAGAAATCACCGAGAGGTGGAGAGTGAAGACGAGGTGAAAAAAGAAAGCAGAGTTTGTTCCAGTGTTAATGTCCCTGCTCGTGCTATCATCTCTGCTCAATGTGCCGTTGAAAATGTGGAGTGGCACACTGAGTTGTTGTGAAGTGTGAAAAATATTACTTCAAGCAGGAGAGGCAGTCTTTCTAGCTCAGTGGCTGCTTTTGTGCAATCAGAAGAACGATCAGAAAAAAAAAAAAATCAGAATCAGAGTTTGTCATGACCAAACGTGTGAGAGCAACCTAAAGAACAAGTGCATAAATAATCAATATTCTGCTGTAGAGCTGTGAAAACAGAACCGTTTTGCATTGGAATCGAATCGTAGTGATTAAAAGATTCAAAGTCAATTGGAAACTTATATGAATCGACTTTTAAACACCTGTTTCTAACACACTTGATACTGCAGTGTATCTAAATTGTTGTGAATAAGATGATACAAACATTCCATGGACATGACCTTTATATTCTGAACACATTTCATCTTGTTTTTTTTTGTCAAATCATATTATTCAGCCTCTCAGTGCACTGCAGGCAGAAACAGATGCTGCAGTAAACACCTTTTTTTAGCAAATTATTTAGGGATGCACAATCTTATCAGATCTATATCAGCATTAGGCAGATATTTGCCAAAGAAGCTGATTATCGTATCGGCAGATATAATTTTTTTTCTGATATTTACAGCAGATATTTTGACCAAAGAAATCAGCCTTAAATATCCAATACATTAGCTGTAATGTTGGCAAAATACAATGTAATGCAATGTCTACTTTTATGAATCCAAATGATAATTTATTAAAGAATTAAATGTTGTGTACTTGAACAGAAGTGGACTGTAACCATGAAAGGAACAGGTCAATTTTAGATGAATAAAGACTTTTGCATTTGACACAAATATCGGTATCAATATTGGTATTTGCGATAATGAGCTTAGAAATAGAGTTGTTCCGATTCCGATACCAGTATTGGAAATTGCTTCAATACTGCCGAAAATGCTGGTATCGGTATCGGCGACTACTAGAGTCCAGGCACCATCTGATATCACGTAATTTATTAAATAAGTAATCTATTTACTGTTTAACACGTATTTTTTTTATACTGTTCTATTTAAATGCCTTCATTTTACAGTATTGTGGCTGCACTTTAATTAAAAAAAATATATTCCTAGATTTATTTATCTAAGTTGCTGTTGCGCTATTGCTTTTATACTGTTGTATTTAAATGCATTTTTTATTTAAAAATATTGTGGCTGCACTTTAATTTTTTTAAATAATTATTCCTAGATTTATTTAGTCAAATTGCATTTTCACCACTGTTTTTATACTATTCTATTTAAAAATGAATTTTAAAATAAATGGCTTGAATTTGCTGTATTTATTCATGTTTTACAAAGGGTTTAACCTGAGCCAGGCCTTACCACAGTGATAATCATATCACAGTCCTGTAGGCGTAGTATGATATTTTTCGGTACTCGGTATCGGCCGATATCCACAGCACACATCTCGGTATTGGTATCGAGAGGGAAAAATGGTATCGGAACATCTCTACTTTGAAATATGGGCATATCAGATATGGGCAAAAAATCCAATTACCGGGGAATTTAGTATGAATTGATTTTGAATTGAATCTTGACCCCTGGAATTGTAGTTAAGTTGAATTGTAACCTATTGGAAGAGTCTCACCCCCGTCCTGCTGATGGTCTTGTTTGCCTTTCCAGGTCACAAAGAGGCTTCATCTTTAACTTCAGACTGAGTCTTAACCAGATGAAGAATTAGAGCATGTTAAAGTCTCTGTTAGGGCTGAATGTTTTTAGGAAAATATCTAATTGCGATTTTTCGGGCAGATATTGCGATTCAATTTGATTCATGATTTTCTTCAAATCAAGCTTCAGTGCAATATTAACTGTGTTTACAGTATAGACAACAGTAAGGAAATCAATGATCAAAGCACATCACACATGATTCATCATCTGATATTGATGATAAATAATCTGTTTTCATTATTTAAGGGATATTCAAACTTCTACTCCTGAACAGAGGCTTTGTGTTGTTGACCTGCTCACCAGCACTTCTGCAAATGCAAATTTCCTGTAAATTTTTTAAATACTATGTGTAAAATAGTTGACACAACAGATCCTGGGTCAGTCAGGAGCACTGCAAAAATGGCAGCTTTGGTGATCACGAGTGCGTTGCCTAAAATTGCGATTTGATTAGAAAATGATAAATCTTTCAGCCCTGGTCTCAGTATTAAATCCTCCACCAAAGTTTAAAAATCACCTCAATTAGGAGAATTCAGAGGGAGAGATTCCACCTCAATTTACCAAATGAAATTCAAGCCCTGGAGATTCTTTTAACCGATAAGTAAGAGCTGGCATCAGCAAAGCTCCAGCCTCTTAAGCCCCCTCAGGAGAGGATGGTGGAGTTTTAGCTGCAGAACTGCTTCATCCAGTGATTTTAAATCAGTTTAATGACCAGTTTTTGTTTCTGCTCATGAACAGATCTGTGCTGATAATTTGGCTTTGAAGATCTGGATTCTACTTTAAAACTTACCGTTGATGCTCATTCTTTGCCCCATGAACAATGTTTGGAAATGTCGTTTAACTTTCATATATAAATATTTCATATTAATATGTGACAGTATAAGAAAATAGAAATACACCTACACTAACATGATGCAGTGTTTTGCTGTACAACACTGTATCATTATTTTAAAGCACGTAATTGCATTATTGATATTTTATAGGCCAATACTCTACAGAAATTCTGGACATTTGTTTTAAACTGTAGTTAAGCATCTGGTCTTCAGTTGTCAGCAGGCATTCAGGAATCGGACTCTCCATATTTGTCACATTTACTTTCTGACTGTCTTTGATCCCCCTTGCTGGTTTGCTTCACATCTGTGCTGGACATGTCTCATATTGCTCTGGTTAAGCAGTAATTTAAAGGTTTAACTTAACAGTGTTTACTTACAACTTTTTGCCCATTTTCTTGATGCATTTTTACCGATGTTGCCGATACTGATAGTAATATTTTTTGGCAAGAGTATGAGGTTTCTCCTTTAGTAAAATGACCTGTTCCTGTCATTGTGGCAGCATATTTGAGTTAAAATTGATGTGGACCAAGAAAAAACATTTTAGTCTCAAACAGAGGACACTATTGTTTTTAAAATGTTAAAATTCAGCAATAATACAGTAAAGCATTGTGCTACATTCATACATTCTGTAGGTATTATTGCCAATACTTGTAATGTATTTGACTAATATGTATTCCCGTAATATTGACTGTGAATATTGGCAAAAATTTTTATATCTGCTAATACCAATATTCCTCTTTTTAAACTAACATCTGCCCATGCGTATATCATGTCGGTAACATTGTGCATCCCTACATGATTAAATTCAATTTTGATTCTGAAAGTGATGATATGATTCTGAATTGTTATTGGATTCACACTAATTCAGGATTCTCAATCAAATTCTTTTGTTATAAAGGGTTCTCAAGACTTACAGCAATCTGCTGTGTGCTTGACATTGATAGACAGCTCAGAAAAATAGTTTCAATATGTCAATGAAGTAAAATGATAAGTAAGTAAAATAATAGATGGACACAAACAACATTTATATTTAAAAATGGGGTCATAAGTTGTTTCTTGAACCTGAAGCTTTTTTTGTCTACGTCTCTGTTGGGGTGTAAGTCTTTGGAAATGATACAGGCGATGGATTTATTCATTCTTTTTGCCTATTTGGAGTTGACTGTAAACTTACAGTGTCGTATGTAGCCTATCAAATGCATAGTATTTATTATTTTTATGTTAATTTATAACATTTTTATTACTTAAGAACACTTAGTCAAGTAGGTAGGTCTTGATAATACCCTTCATCTTTAGGGCAGCTCTCAGTCTTTAAAAGGTTGGTGGGGCTTCATTGAACATAATTCATTGGGTGTTTGATGGAGACTGCAGGCCTGTACTACTTCTAGTCCCTTTGACTGGCTTGCATATTAAGTGCTGACTGTTCTTCAAGTCTTGCAGTTCATTTTTATGAATATAAAAGTAATATAAAAATATATATACTTCTGTGAATATCTGACTTAATAATGACACTGAATATAACTTGTGGTCTTTGTGAGTTAAAAAAAAAATCATCATTTAGATTAAATAAGTAGCTAAACTGTAAGGATATTTTACCTTGATGCGTATAAAGATCTATCTCGTACACAGATCTATTCATGTAACTCCCCTTACCCTACATCCACCAGCGCTTGTTTTTTTAATTAGGAGCTCTTTCTTTCATGATCCCCCATTACACCTCAGCTAGTTAAACAAGTCATGGTGATTTACTCATGCTGTAAGTGTGAAGCATGACAAAAAGGAGGACATGCATATTAATCAGCCCAGCTCTCTTCATACAGCGCTTTAATGCTGGGGTTTAACGCAAAAGAGGGGACATGGAGACGACAAACAGAGCAAACAGAGCAAACGTATCAAACATAAAATGAGGTTAGAGCTTGTTTCTCTTTCTCTGTTTGTATTTACATCGTTCCTGACACAAACCTGCATTCACTCAGTAGCTCTAATTCAGTTGTAGACATTTATATCTAAGATGACTTGCATTTTCTTCTTCTATAATTGTTAACTATCTTATTGAGTACCAACTCCATTCAAATAAACGCTGCCACTGGTTTCACTATCTACTGATTGGCGGTGGACCAGGATAAAATTGGCAGGTAGCTGTCATTGCATAATCCAAACTATGTAGCAAAAAGCTGAAAGGAAAGTGAAACAAACTTAAATGTTAATTTGATCAGAAGTGGGCTGCTCTGTTTGGATTCAGCCCTCTTATGTAATGCAAATTTTAAAGCGATGCATATTCGATTAAACTCAACACTTTTTTAGTTTGCTGATTTTCAAATACACTAATTTTAGTTCACGCAGTTTGTCTGCGATGAAACATGTCTTTAAATTTACAGGTGTGGAATTTTATTAAAAGGACATAGGCCTCCCATCACATTTTGATAGTTAGGATTTTACACATATCATGACTTCATCTTCATGATTGACCATTAACTTTTTAGGCAATATTTTGTGGGGAATAGAAATCAAACACCCACAGTTGCAAAGCTTCTGTGTAGATGTTGTAAACATGGGAGCATAAAACCAGAAGCCCAGGAAATAGGGATGTATATAAAACACAACTGTCAGCCTGGATTCTACACTGTTGTACTTTAGTCAAGCAAAGTACTTTACAGCATCAGAGCAGTGTTCAGTTTTTGTGAATGTCTTATTATAATCATCATTTTTACTCTTAATCTGGATTCTTTTTAAAGTCTTACATCTCCTCAAGGTAGGACCCCTTCTTCTTCTTCTGGTTGCAGAATCCCAACACACTCTGCTGTTTTATGCCAAGTACCATATCACATGGCAACCTCTAATATCAAGGTGTTAGAGGTTATAATGATTTAATGTTGTGGGTCAGCAGTCACCAGCTTTTTTTGGATCATAGAGCAGTTTTGTGTGAAAGCAGTTTTGTCACCGATGTCGTCGTCGAGTAATCAAACACACATGCTGTGCAGAATAAATTTAACATATTAATGCAGGATCAGTGGGAGCCTTGAGATTTTTTCCCTGAAACACATCATGAACTGGAGTGTGTAGCTGATTTTATAATGGTTTAGTGTTTCATTAAATTCACATCTGATGATTAACGGTATAATGAAGAACAAAGAGACGATTTCAGGGACTTGCTTGGTTTTCAACAGTTGCTGTAACAATGACTTCCAAAGACAAGGTTGGCTGAAAGTCACTACTTATTATGGTAACCAATTAAACTATACCACCAGGAGGTTCTGTCCGAGCAGGAAGGGACATACATAAAGTGCTCAGTCTGTAAATCATAGGTCTGATTTTACTATTGATTATATGGTTGTTACCGTTATTTTGATTTGTCTCTCTGCACTGCAGGAACTTTGCTTGAATCACATGAATTTCAGCATTTATATCATGGTTCATGATTCAAACGCAAAGGTTAAACAGCAAGATTATTTCAGGTAGGGATGGGAATCAAAAAACAATTCAGTTTAGAATCATTTAGAAATAACTAAAGAAATTGATATTAATTGCCTTTTTGCTGAACAATTCCTTTGTCAGTTCCTTCCACTTTGCTCTGGATGCTTTGCAAATCAAGGAGGTTGTGCCTTCATTAGAGGCAGTCAGCATGTACAACAACAACGAAATCAAATTGTTGTCCGAACTAGTGATCCAAAGATATACAGATGCATAGGATTGTTATACAGGATATAAAGAAAAGCAAACCAGGCTGGTGGTGATGAAATCTTTTTATCTATAGATGCACATATGCATCAATCCAACACTGATGTCTACTGATATTTGCCCTTGTTACAAATATTGACCATCAGCAAGTTAATGTGTGGTTAACAGATATCAGTTTCAGGCGTTTATCTGTTGTGTCATACCAATGTATTGCTGACATCTCTCATACCTAACTGCTGTTTTAGAAAAGGATTTTTCTTTATAGGATCTAAAAAATGACCTGTTGGACAAACTCTGATCTATTTTCATGATCAAATATAAGAGAAAATATTGTCACTGATGGAGAATTATGCAAAAAGGGGTAATTAGATAAGTATTGGTATCGGCTTCAGCCCTGTTTATTGTGACTGGTGCATCACTACTTTGCTCCCTTGTAAATTCATAATCCTGCATTTAAAAATAGGGTAGAGTCAAGTAAATAAACTTTGTTGGCTGCAAAGACTCTTCATTTAAGGATAACAAATGACAAGTGGAGGTGGGCAGTGAGTTGCGGGCTGTGGGTCAGTCACTCTATGCCGAGAGCTTAAATACTATAACGGTAGCTTGCAGGATTACAAACTTCACATGGTGATTGCAGTGAAGATAACTATGCAGGAAAACAGTTTAAGGTTTTCCCTTGAAGACGTCATCTTTCATTCTGGGGCATCTTGGTAGCTGTCATTAGCCCCTAAATCCAGGAGGGTATGCATAAACATAAATATCAGAAACACTGGTTGACCTAATGCTTTCTTTCTTTCTGCCTTTTATTGTATATAAAGAAGAAGAAGTGGAAAACTGGTGGTTGTCTTTACGATTAACTTTGCTACAGCCTTGAATGGGATTTAATCGACACATGCATACATTCTCCATATGCTGACTACATCGTGCCTCAGGGTAGGGTGATAAAACTTCAACAGCTTACCCCATGCAGAAGTTAATAGGCTTCCCTGGAGAGTGTGTGAGCTTGATCCTGAGTGATGTCTTTAAGCTATCCTATTGAGTTTACATCAATCCATGTTTTATCTGGCTCGCTGCATGTAGAGACAGTTTTACTGGTGAGTCTGCGCCTTCTCTGTCGAAACCATTAAAGCAGTTTTCCTCCCCAACTGGAGTTTCTGGAGCTTGATGAATTTGACGATCTGTAATTAGTGCCAACCATAAACAACCGGATTCCCGCCAAGCTCTGCCACGGGTGGCTGCCCTCACCACGACAATCTGGAGTTTCCCTTTTGTCCCGTGAAGTGTCTGATGTAGAGCCAGCTGCCTGCCCTGGGAGCTGAACAGTAGGACTACATTTTTAAAGAGAGGGGAGCAGAAAGATGGAAGTTAAGAGACAAAAAGTTACTTCTCTCCAGGGGATGTCAGAGCTCTCTCCTGTCATTCTGCAGAATCATTTCTTAATATAGAAAGTGATTCAATCTTAAAGCAATTTAAATCCTCTCCTCCTGGAACAGCTCTTTCTGCCCTGGCTCTGAGATGCACAATAATAATGACATCATGGTTGATTCACCCCATGGTCGCTCTCCATTCCAGTCATTTGTTTAGTTGTTTGGATAGCATGCGTATTCCATCACAAGAACTTTATCCTCTCTGTCACTTGTCAGAGGCTACTGAGGGTGCATATTCATCAAAATGCCTGAGTCATGACATAATCCTTTTACCATGGAGACTGAGTGGCTGGCTCATGTTGGGCTAGGATGGATTAAACTTCTTTGACTCCTTTATTGTTTGTCTTTTATTGCCCTATTTATTTTGGATCGTTGTTCCTTTTTTTAAATCCAGCATGACTGATGTTGCAATTTTTAGTCTTAAAGTTTTATGTATTACCATATGAACCCAAAAATAAGACACTTTCCCTCTGATTTAAACTCTCTGATTACAGGTCATCTCACAGAAAGGCTCCAGTGTTTCTGTAAAAATGGACATGCAGGTTTTTGTTTGCCCATTTGGATAGCAGGTATCCTGCTTATGACATGAGCACACTAATGCTGGGCTTACTCCAACGATTTTCACAGTCACAGACTAAAATCTAAAGGTCTTTAGTAAATTTCAGGAGTCTTACTGGAGTCACAGCCCGCACCCGTCATCTCCATCGATAAGTTTAAGGTAATCTGCGCTGTTTTATATTAGTGATGCACGGTATGAAAAATTTCAACTGATACCGGTAACGGATAATTTCCTGCTTCTCATTGCGGATACCAATACCGATAACCGATAAGTATATATTTTCATATTTAATGCAGTCTCTTTGCATGTTGAAATCTTGATCCAACCACTGAGCCGTTAAGCTAAGCTTGCCGACTGGACTAATGTCAGATGTCCATATGTCTGTGGTAAAACTTACGTGTAGTCTGTTCTTGTTATGTGTTATGTTACCAAGTTATGGATGTGTGTGGCAACGATACTTTAGAGAGCATGGAGGGATACATCCAAGAAGAAGCGATGGCTTTGGAGGGTGTAACGTGGCTCCAAATGTGTTATTAACTTGCGAAAACGACAGCAAAGGGCTGGTTGTTGAGTGCTATGAACTCCATCACTTTGTCGTTAATGGCTTTAGCCTTTTCACTGTCTCTTAAAAAGTTTTTACAGTTTTCAAATGCCTGTTGAATGGGGACATCCACGTTCCGTGTTGTTGTTTTTAGCTTAGCACCGCTAGCTGCAACTGCTGCTGCTTCGTCCTCTTTCAATACCACTTCGCTGTGATGAAACTTTTCAGGTGAGCTATAAGATTTGTTGTGTTAAAACTTGAAGTCCTCTTTCCTCCTCTCAGAATTCTCGCCGAACAGGTTGTGCAAACAGCAATGCTGTTGTTATCTTCTGCCACTGAGAAAAACAGCCACACTGGTGAAGCCATGTTCACTTTTGGTCTGGCTGAGAGACGGGGGCAGGCTTGGGTCCTTCAGGTAAGGCACGATAGATGATGTAACCAGCGCGGCATGGCTTGTTTTGGGGCTACGCGGCCTACAAACAATTTCCCCAATTTAAGTAATGTATCAGATCTTTTTATCGGATAAAATCTACGTATCAGGTCGATTAAAAATGACGTCATTTTCCCCCAAATTGGCGGATATTATATCGGTCTGATAAATATCATGCATCCCTATTTTATATCAGTCTTTTCCTAGTCCCAGTGGCATAAACTATCAACAACCAATAGATGAGCTCTGGAAACAGGAAACAGGAAACAGTCAAAACACCACAGAAGCAGCACAGTGGCATGGACGAACAAGAAACGCAGTGAAACGTCAAAGGTCCTGACCAATATGTACCATTGCTTTTTTCAGCACAAACCACTGCACACACTAGAGCAGCTGTAGCCAAAAGCTAATTCTCCTCCATTTTGTAAGTTTCTACTAAGAGCATGATGGGGAAAAAATGCTAAAAGAATCTAGTTGTGGTCCTGTAAATAGTGATCCTGCTAGATTCACAGTCTTTGTAAAATCTCAGTCTGAGACTAGGTTGTGACTAACAAGTCTAAAAACTTGTCTTTAGATGTGAGCAGGTGTGAGCTGATAGTTTTTTCCAAATCTTTTCAAAGTCTTCTGATTGGTAGCATTACAGCTGCAGTGTCAGCAGGAGACACAGTTTCATCGAAGCAAAGGAGCTCAAAAATAGGTTGAGTTTACAGACATCTTTCGGCTCTAATTTCCACATAGAGACTGCCACCACTGCCCCACTGAGGATTCATGTGAAGTTTGTTTCCAGCAAGCCTCAGTCTGTGGAGAGCAGATTGACCCAAACAGGTTAGACAGAATACACGGAGCATCTTGTAAATTAGAAAGTAAAACACAGATTGCCAATTGTTTTTCCTCTCACTACATTAACATAATGTCAAACTAGGAAGCAAACAGACCAACAATCTCCCTGGGAGACAAGTCATCATGTTTTTTAAATATATGTAGCTCCTCTGCTCTTCCATGCAGGGCCCTGTTTCGCTCCAGAAATGGACCTAGTGGGCAAGGGCATACGCCATCTGATGGGGCAAAATGATTGCATGTTGTGAATGACAGTTGACAAATACCAATTTGCAGTCGGTGCAGGTTTCAATGTGTGGTCTATAGGTTATCAAGATAAGTAAAGAAGTGGACAAACTGCAGCCGTCCTTAATTAGGCAGGTGTTTTCGCGTTGTAAATTAAGTAGGTGTACCTTGTGATTTATTATAGAAGTTGGAGAGAAGATAATTCAGCATTTGCAACACCTGAAAATCATTAACGTTTAAGAATACGGCTATTGAGTCTCATGAGTTGGTCCTGTTGCATGGCATCATTTTCTTAAACCACTTGTGCACAAACATGCATCAGGTCTTAAAATGGGGATGTGAACAATCATATCAGCATTTTGCATCAAATTAAACATTAAATGTTGTCTCTTTTCACTGTGGCCTTGGGAAAAACTGATAACTCCACAAGAGAATAATAGTGTACTGGCTTCTGTTGCAAGGAAAAATCCACCTCATCTGCCCAAAACAACTGTAAAACCACACACACTCAGACTTTGGTGAAAGTCCCAAATTATAAAAACTGTGATTCATTTTGAAACTGTGCTGAAGTCGGCAAAATGACCCCATTCAGCAAACTTAACAAACATAATGAGCGTAAACAAGTGAACACTGATAATCACCTTATGGTATGTTCAAAGCCAGCTCAGAATAATGACAATAATGTAAATGTAAATGAAAGTTAATCATGATGTGTTCAAATGTAATTATAAGATTTTTTTCTAAAAACTTGAGTAATAACAGTTTTTTTTGCAGTCACACTTGTTTTTCCAGTCTTATAATAATACCCAAAGTAACTTACTTAGTTACTTTGGGTATTTCCAACTATAAACTACATTCAGTGTGTTTATGAAAATATATGAAAATTCCTCAATAATCCCTTAGTGTGTCTATAAAATTTGCCTAACAAACCTCAGAATGAAATGGAATCAATTAAAACTTTTAAGTTGTCAAATTAAACTGAAGTGAACCAACCAAACACCATGACCAAAAGGTCGAGGTTCACACTGAACTGTGGGCTAAGTATATTATAAACCTAAAGTTAAAGTATAAATATAAACCTAATCAGTTCATCTTAAGTAACTGCAATCGTCCTGCTATGATAAACAGGCATAACCAGTGGGCATTCAATCTCACAAATGTGTGACCCCTTTCCTCTTCATCTGGAATGGCTGACTTTTCCAGGCTGGTCTAAAGGTCATGGTGAACTCTCTGTTGTTGTCGTCTTGGCAACCGGGTCTCAGCCTGAAGACATGCTTCATGGACCACTGCAAACAGTCGTCTGCCCCTCCTTTGGCCCCCGGCAGCTGAGTCTGCACACACAACCAATCCAAGCATCCAGCTCTGAGGAGGAAACATCTGCGTGGCGCATGCAGACAACACAAAGTTTTGTGAACGTTAGGGAAGGAGTGCCCTGTTCCCGTCTGTCAGTGGTATTTGAATTCTGAGCAGATCAGTTCTGTGCTTGACGTGCCACAGAAGATAAAGCAACACTGGATCTTATAACAAAGGATCATGGACCAATAACTTTAAGAAAGTAGCTTTTTTAAACAAATTTTTTTACCCAGAGGCATTATTCTGGTTCCAAACCCAGTCCTATCATTCCTACATCCTCTTTATTCATGCTGTTATTGTTTAAGTCAGATCGCTTTACTGTGATCTGTCATGCATGAACAGCAATACATGAGCCAACATGTCTTTGAAACTCTCTCACGCTCTTTGTGTTTCCAGCCAAGAACAACAATGTCGTATGTGGTTTAAGGGCTCATATAATGCATGCAAAGTCTTTGATTCAGGTTGTGTTGAGCTTGGCATGTTTTCCTCCCATAGGGATCTCCCAGGCTTACTTTGAGTTAAAGATCAAATGCTCACTGCGTGTACATGTTATCAGAGGTTTACATCTCTACATTCAAGATCTCTTACTCTCCACATTCCAGCAGGTTTGACTCAGACTTTCGTTTATTGTCTCAGAATGATCATTTTGAAATGTATAAATTCACTTTGTGCATTATAGCAGCAGCTTGTTCATAAGAATGCCTGTGGATACATAATGAAACAGTATTTACATTCAGTTTGCATCATTGAAGCAGGCGTGTGGTGTTTAGCTTCTAATAGTTCTGATTATTATGGTTTAACTCTCAAAAAGGGACATATGGAGCAGTTGGATAAAAAGCCTTTTGTCACTGTGGCAAACTGTTAAATAGGTTGAGGGTGCTCTCATTGGGCTAGTTGCTCCACGCTGTGCTGAAGCATGATTTGCCCTATTCCCTGTCTGGCTGCTCCCGCCACGGCCAGGCTGGAGCTTGGTTCAGGGGGAAATGGTGCATTCAATTTCCCTCAGAATTCACATATCAGTTAAACAAGTTCCAGTTCTGAGCTGGTAAACTTTTTAATTTTGTTGATTAATTATTTTCGTCATAGTTTTCATACACAATCTTTTTTCCCCTGACGAAAACTAGACAGTAACTAATAAAAACAAGTGCACATGGACAAAACTAAAACTAAATTAACTGACATTTTCCTCAACAAATAAAAACTAGACGAAAATGTTTGACAGAGACTTAATCCAATCAGACCTAATTTGGTCATGTAGAAAGAAGGGACAAGTTAGGAATATATCCAATCACAGCTACTTTGGTTGTGTGGAAAGGTTGGATGAGTTAAGAGGGACATCCAATCACAACTGCCTTAGCTTCATGGTGGTGGGAAAGTTGGGGAGTGATCCAATCAGAGCCACTCTCTTTATGAATTGATATATTAATGTAGAGCAGGTTCACTGTTTGTTGTCAATTCTGGTATTGTAACTGAGATGCTCTGTCAGGTAGCCTAAATAAAGGTGACTGCATTTCACACAAAAGTTGAATTTGTTTTTGTTCATTTATACAGTTTATTAAAGGGTTATTAGATATTCCATTTTGTCCAAGTTTAAAACATGACTTTAGAAATTCAAGGAAACATAAAAAATGCCTTACACTTTTTACTTCATATTTTAGTCGACTAAATTTACAGTAGACTTCATCGACTAAAATGTTGTGAAATTTCATCATCTAAAACTAGAATAAAATGAAAACAATTTAGATGACTAAACTATGACTAAAACTAAAAGATATTTGAGGCAAAAGACTGTAACTAAAACTAAATTAAAAAGTGCTGTCAAAGTTAACACTGTCTCCTGAGACAAAATGCCAATGTAAGGGGGCATTCCCAGTGATGCTTCTTAATTTGCAGCTCAGACATTTTGACTCCCAAGATCAAATGATGCACCATAAACACATGCAGCTGACAGGAAGTGTAGTCTCCGAGGCAGCATAGTGAAGAACAACTCCAAGAAGATGATTGCAACTTGACTGACTTTTACTTGATTTGAAATCTGGTGAGATGCAGTCCTCTCGTCTCGCCATTCTGTAAAATGATTGCAGAAGAGCTGCAGTCTAATTATACCTGATATTTATTTCCTTTTCCTGGACTTGTGTATGAGTAACTGTAGCCTGCTACAGCACTGGTCCTCCATTTGTGCCAGGCCAAGCAAGACCACCGTGCTTGGTCTGTCATCAATAATCAGAGTAGGGGTGTTCAAAATAACCCTTTAATCACTGAATCATGATGTGGACGTAGATGATTCTGCATCAATGCAGAGACGACATACAATCAGTTAATCTAGCAGAGGCTGCTGCTAGACTGCAGTTTCAGTTTTGTTTTTGAGAAGGAAATAAAACAAGTATAGATGGACTAGACCTATTGGATTGAACTGAAGGCTTTATTACGAACATGTAAGAAAACAAACATGGGTGGTCACCATAAAAATATGCATATACATGCATACATATACATGTGTATACATGCATATACCAAACAAAAACTAAAACAAAGTAGGTAAAATGTTGACACTATCTTGCTTGTGCAGTTTACATGCTCAATAAGTAGGAAGAAGTATAAACTTATTTGATCCTACCACTTGTATTACCTTGTACTTAAGTCAAGTTTTTACATTCTCCATATTCATAATATTTACAATATTCACCCTCTATTCAGTGGTCTTTATAATTTTCTATACAGTTAATTTATTTGGGTTTACAATAATAATACATACTTGCTCAAGTTGATTTCAAAAACACTCTCTAATCAACTAAAGGAGTGCATTTTTATTTGACTGCTTGCATTCATTGATTAAAAAGTAGCCTGCTGCAGTAATGGAGAAAATCAAGGATGCTACCCACCGTGAAGCATCGTGTGAAGCCCCAGCAGAGATGTGATTCCTGTCAGCCGAGGCTCAGGGCTCTCCTCTCACCTGCCACAGCTGTTACATACCTGCTTGTAGCACACTTTGCAGTGTGTGTACTTGTGTGTGTTTGTTTGCACTACAGGCCTACACACACGCTGCCTGCAGTGCCTAAGAAGGGAATCCTTGCTCCGTCACTTGTGATGTTTACAGAACAGAACGCAGTTTGAATCTCAAGAAAGCTCCTTAGAAAATGTGGACATATATACATAAACATGCTTCAGCAGTATACCTGCTGTAAAAATAACCTTTCTCCCATCTTGATAAAAGTTTTGATCATGCATCTTGATCATGTCAACATGCCTTATTGCATTGAGTTGCTACCATATGATTGGCTCCGTAGCTGTTTTTTAGCAAGCAGCTAAACAAAGTGGCAGGGGAGTGTAGAACATTTAGTAACTTTATAAATGACTATAAATTACTTCTAAAAAAGAACAAGGTCAAACTATTTCTGATTGTTTTTCCCAGCTCTGTGTTCACACTGACGAGACAGTGCCCTCATCAGCAGACGTTTGTATCAGTTAGGGGTTCAAACATGTTTAGTTTGCTTTTTTACCTCCAGGAAGGAGGTTATGTTTCTGCTGGCATATGTTTGTCTGTTTGATTGTTTGATTGATTGTTTTTTTTTTGTTTGTATGTTTGTTAGCAAGATTACACAAAAACTACTGGGAGGATTTTGGTGAAATATTCAGGAGATATTGGTAATGACCCAACTTAAAACTGATTAGATTTTGGTGGTGATCCAGACAACCAACATCAATGAACGACTCAATAACTGTCTAACTAGGGATGTAACAATTTCCAATAAAATGATAAACCGTGGTAAAATTCACCTACAATTAGTATTACCATTTCCTATATTAAATACCGTTAAACTGTGTTTGGTTACCTCACTTTTGCAATAACTCATGGTGGTCCTGCTCATTGCCTGGAAAAGCCAGAACTATGTGTCTGCTCCTCAGAAAAGCAGCAGTAGTCCCTCAGACACAGACACGCATGTGCAGTTTGCAATGTTTGGCCTCTGAAAGTTAAAGTATGGCAGTTGGTGCCTGCGTGGACACTGTACCAGAGATTTTTCCCCTCTCGAAATGGACAAAGTCTGAAGTCTGGTCATATTTTGGATTTGACAAGGATGCCGAGGCCTGTCTGCAGAATATGCAGAAAAACTTCTCTGGGAAGGGAGGCAGGGAAGAACCACAACCCCCCCCCCCCCACAGTTGCATCAGAGGGGAGCGGCCTGACTGGATTGTTGAGAAAGACCTCAGCGAGAAACCAGAGAGGTGAAGAGGGTCAGGTTCTGACCCCTGCAGATCGTTCTTTAATTCCCATTATTTTTTTAAACTAAATTAAAATTAGTTAAATGATTTCAGTGTGTGTGTAAGTACTTTGTGAACATGTTGAGCACACTGCCACAATACCACGATAATAATGATAACTGTGATGATTTTGGTCACAAAAACTGTGATATGAAATTTTCACACTGGGACATCCCTGTGTCTAACTAATAACGATATCACCATGATTCTGAGTACTAGTTGTGGGTTTTCAGGGTCATGAAATCTTATTATGATGCTAACTTTATCATGGAACTATTGCTTATAGATGTAACAGCAATATGTGAGCTACCTTGGCGAAGGTTTACGCTCTCCGAGTGCTTTCTAGTTGTTATATGAAGCCCTCCTTTGCCAACTGCTATCTCTCTACACAGCAGCAGAGTGATGTTGCAGAGGTACACCTTTGAAGAGAATTGACTGACTCCAAAACAAAGGAAAACTTCTTGGTCCAAGATAAATGAAAGGAAATAAAAAATGAACCCTGGGCTGCATGTCTTATTTAAGATCAGTCTAACCCATTGCTCGTCTGAAGGAACATTGGGGGAGGATTGAAGGGTATGAGCTGAGAGACAGGAGTGAATGTTAAAGAAAAGCAAAACTGCAGCTCCTACTTGACATCTATTTGAAAGTCTACCTTGAACCTCACAGTGTTCACACTTTGATGATTTGTGCGCACTATATGTTGTTTGTGTCTGAGTGTACTAAAACTCCTCCTGTAAAGGTATTACATAAACATAATAAGCTCCCTGGATCTTTACGGGGAAATCATAATGTGCATATATTTACAAAATGACTGTATATGTTCCCAAATATGGTCGTGGTCAGAGCGCTCACACCTGCACATGTTCACACAGCCCCCCCCACCCCCACCTCCGCCTGCTGGCAGTCAATGTTAGTGTTGGATTAAACTTTAAAGCCTGAGTAGTGTTTAGCAAGTGGACCCTCTTAAAACAGAAAATAAAAAATGCTCTCAGCGTAAACAGACTCCCAGCCTCCAAACACTCGGCTCTTAATAGTTTAGAGCCACAACACTAACAATTCCTTATATAGTTTGGTTTCTTTAGGGCACTCTGAAGTTTAGAGCGGGTAAAGGCAGAATGCCATGCCTGCAGGGATGAATTTAGGGCAAGGGAGTGGTTCATGACTAATTTCTGTTGACTCATGGCTTAAATGAGAATTGGGACATGACAGCATTGCAGAGTTTGAAAAGGTTCATTAGTCTGTTGACATTATTAATGCACACACATTGGCTTTTCAGATTTATGGAGTGAAAGTTATTAAGACTATCCCATATTGGAAAGTGAGTTTTGTGGCAGCAGCCTGGAGCCTTTCAGAAAGTCACGAAACTATTCACTGCTACACCCGTTACTGAATTATTTCAATATGATGAAGGCATGTTTTCTGTTGTATAGTTGCTTTCTTTCCTCACTATTGCTCTTCAAAAATCATCTGCTGTTGCTGTTAGTGACAGTGTGCAGGCTAGTTAAGGATCAGAACTGTTTCATTGCATGAGCAAACAGGTATCAACAGGTCACAGAGCTTGATGGTTGTTTGTCTGTTAAAGATGGTTCATATCTTTCCCTCCAAGGCCTCCTGCTACCTAAACCTCATCATCATTAACAACTGCCATCTCTTTCCTTTCCATCCTTTTGCATGTTGACGTCATCTCCAGGTATCTATAGGTGTCTTTTTGTATCATTCCTTTGCAGTTATACACTTGGACAAAACACAGTTCTTTTGTAACAAAATAATCTAACAAGTAGGGATACACAATAACAGATTGTTGCAGATATTTAATATGCCTATATTTTTGAACTCATTATCACAGATACCAATAGCAATACTTAATTTTTTGTTCAGTTGTACAAGCCTCCATGTTACTAAAACTCACCTGTTCTTTTATGGTGACAGGCTTTTTTGTGAGACCCAGTGGTGAAGAAGAAAATTGACATTTAGGCTTTAATACATTTTACTTTTGATTCATAAAAGTGGCCTTTTTTCTGGCTTTTTATCAATCCATCCATCATCTATACCACTTATCCATTTTGGGGTTGTGGGGGCCTGGAGACTATCCCAGCTGATATACAATCACAGGGCTACTTAGAGAGAGACAGGCAACCATTCACACTCACACTCATACCTAAGGGCAATGTAGAGTCACCACTTAGCTAATGAGGATGTTTTTGTTCTGTGGGAGGAAGCTGTAGTACCCAGAGAGAACTCACATATGCACAGGGAGAACATGCAAACTCGACACAGAAAGGCCTTGACTGACACAGGGCTTGGATTAACAGCCTCTTGCTCTGAGACACACCCAATAGCTGCTGTGTATTTTTAATTGAATAAAATCTGTAACTTCTAAAAAGTTTGTAAATTTGACCAGAAGCCAGTCAAATGTGACATTAATCTGACCTCTTCCGTCTTTTCTTTTGTCGACAGTGAAACCTTCTGCTGCCCTCTAAAACTTTCTCTGAATCAGCGAGCTCTGGGACTCTTACTCCGATACTATACTAAAGACAACAGGGAGCAGCAAAGTCTGGCAGGTAAGAAAAGTCTTAATTTCTGTCTTCTATTATTTTTGATGGAGGCAGTGTAAAACAAAAGTTAGATGTTCTTGGAGAATAAAAGAGTCTTGAAGAAATCAAAAGAGCTCCAGCAATTCTTGAAGTTCAGGAAATGACTTCATTAGACAGATGTGTTTTGGCTTGTGGCCTTCATCAGGGTCATGATGGAGGGATTGTACAATGAAGTGTGGAATAATGCTGCTATATTTTTTCCATCTATATCTCCAGTAGATGACAGTTGGTTTGTTTGCTTTGAGAACTTTGTCTTGAACCTTTTCATATCTCTCTAAGCCAAAAGGGAAACGCCAACTTTTTGTTGTTTTTGTGGCTTGCCTCTTTCCTGAGTCCATGACAAGTAGATAGACCCCATTCTTTCATTTGTGCATGCAGTAACAAGGAAGAGACTGTCAAATTTCACCCACCACTACTTAGCTCAACTTGAACACTGGGAGTCAATGGGTAGTGTTAGCCTGCCTCTGCCTACAGTCATCAGATAAACTCTTTAGCAACTCTAAACGGTCCTGAGTGCTTGTTTGGACTCGTTTTTTGACAGCTTTATGTTACATTATCTTCTTCTACTCTTTAACAGCGGCTTTGTTTTGTTGACCTACTTCCATGGTGATTCGTGCTAGAAATGTGATGTTCGTGAACAAGTCGAGTCTTTGGATAGCTCTTTTCCATGAACAATGAGAACGGATTCACAGTTGTTCTTAAATGCAAATTGCCTGCAAATGGCTTGCAAACGAACCCCTCACTCACAACTGCAAATCGGTCCACATCATTCACTTGAAAGAGCTGTTCAAAAGACCTGACTCATTCCTGAACTTCTCATCTCTAGCGCAGACCACAATGGAAGAAGGTCAACAAAACAAAACCTCTGTTCCAAGTGGAAAAAGACAATATGATGATAGTTGAAGATAATATCACATAACGCTGTCAAAAAATGAGTTGCAACAAGCACAAAGGACCATTTAGAATTGCTGAAGAGTTCATCTGAATCCTACAAAGCAGCCACATTTGTCAAAGTGCTTGGAAACCTGTCCTAGATGATTCTTTGTGGGGTTGGATGTGCAAGGGTTAATTCTTAACATGCTTCCCAAGAGCCTTACATGGAGAGAGAGGCCATGAGCATGTCAAGTTTCTCTTTCCAGTGTTCATATTTCCCACTATGTTGCTTATTTCTTGTTAAAAAACCATCCAAAGTTCAGATGATTCAGTGTAAATGTAATGTTTGTTCTATGATACACTCATCCTCTCTTGCTGGGAAATGATTTCATCCCTCCTGACTTCATAACAAAGGTATTTCAAAAGTGTAGTTTCATGTCACCTCCAGAGCTCAGCAGCTATTTTTGGCCATGTTTTGTTTTTGTTCTGTTTTGGTACTTATTACTCTGTGTATTCTGATACGTGAGACTGCTCCAGTGAGCCCCTCTGTATTAAACATGCTTGTCATTTCTGTTCTCTTTCATATTCAGATTTCATATTTCTATTCCCCCTCCCCCTGACATATTTAATCTGTTTGTGTGAAGCTTTGTTGTGCTGTTTTTGCTCCAGCTGTCCACTGTTTAAATAAGGCGTGTGTACACTCAGGTCTTATATAATCCAAAGCTTCATCAGTAACATAACCGAATACATAATTTGTTTATTTAAGATGTCTACTCTCTTGAGAGGTCTAATCCATCCACAACAGAACGCTGTGCACCATCCAGTCTCATGAAAGGGCAGGGGGATCTTCAGTTGTTTTTTAACTTAATTATCTTCTAAAGCTGATTCACTGATACTGAGATCATTAGCTCCAATGTGCTCAAGAGGATGCAGGAATTGGGCGTCCACACCTCCTGATTACCTCTGAGAAAAGAAAAGATTTAGTCTGAGATAAAAGAAGAGGATTCATATTAGAATCAGTAATAAATACATGACGCAGCGGAGGTTAAGGCAGGGATTTTTCACGTTTCTATTTGGTAAAGCTTGTGGTGTTTTGCAAAACATATACCCCATGGTAATGTTTTATTATGTGATTTAAATAAATGATATGCCTTGATTCGTAATCTGCTGTCTGAAGTCATATTCTGCATCTGGAAATATTTTCACTGTAAAGAAGAGACCACAAACATCCTCTAGACTTAAAACAATCAGTGTAAAATAGGGAGAGTTTAATGTTGGCTTTTTATTATTTGTCCCAGGGATGTCCAATACTGGATTTTTGGTGATAACCAATATGTCAATATCTCTAAACTCATTATCAACGATACTGATACCAATACAGATATTTTTTGTCAAGAGCACAAACCCTCCACTTAATAAAAATGGACCTGTTCATTTAATGTTTACAGTTTTTTTGTGTTAGAAATAGATGTGAAATAAGAAATACAACATTTTATTCTTTAATCAATGAAGGTTTTCATTTATAAATATGGACCATTACGGATAATAAGCCAGGCTACTTCTATACGTTTGTACATCTTGCCCATATTTCAGAATCAGAATCAGAAATACTTAAGGAATCCCCAAGAGGAAATTTGGTTGTTGCAGTTGCTCTTATACAGAGTGTAGCCTACTGGAATAACATAGACATGAAAATAAGATAATAAGAGTGATTTAAAATTATTTAAGGAAGCAAAGTTACACCATGCAGAATATTTAAGACATATCAACTTCTTTAATGAAGTAACAGAATAAATAAGTAAATGTGAGACTATGAACATCACTATGAATTTACACTATTACATTAACATTAAATGTAATGTAAATATAAATAAAACAGCACTGTTTGACTGCAGGAGCTCAATTTGCCAGGAAGGCACAGTTTGGCAGTAAGGATATTGCACTGGATATTACAAGGACAATATCAGATGTCAGTATATTGTAAGTAACATGAGCACTTTAGAACATAAATGAAAAACCACAGAATGAAGGAGTTATAAAGTCTGATGGTCACAGGCAGGAATGACTTCCTGTGACACTCTGTAGTGCATCATGAGTCTCCCCCTGAATGTGCTCCCGCGTTTATCCAGCATGTTGCACAGGGGATGGGAGGTATGGTCCATGGTGTGCTGCTGCTTGGACAGCATCCTCCTCTCCAACACCTCTGTCAGAGTCCAGCTGTTAATCGATTTTCTTTTCATTATCCTACTTTAGCAGATTTTATTATGCATTTGGTGTTTGGCTATCTCATTTTACCACATAATTATTTTTAAATTAAATTTAATTAAATTTAATTTTATGTATTTGTTTATCTATTTTTCTCCACAGTATTTTTACCTCATTTCTAATCATGATTTTTTTCTTTATTTATTTTTTCATTATGTCATTTTAGTCTTAGCTCCTGTGTTTCCTCATTTCTAATTCAAGACAGCGTTTCCTCAGTCCTCTAATTCAGTTCTCTGTTAGAATCTCCTCTTAAAGTCTTTCTGTGTGTGCTGTATGTGGATCATGAGGGTGGGTGCGGTTCTTGTACTTTCATTGTATTCAGTTTTCTAGTTTTTTTTTTGTTTTTTTATGTAAAGCCCTCTTTGCTACAAGATTTTGTATGAAAAGTGCTATACAAATAAAGTTTGATTTAAAAAAAAAAAAAAAAAAAAGGGAACTCCTGCTGTTTAAGATGCCTTAAGTGTAATGTTAAGCAAATTTACCAGCTTTAGCACTTCAGGCTTAAAACGTCTACACGTATAAGCGGTTAGTGGTAGAGAACCAGGTTGGACTCTCTGATAAAAGGGAAACAGAAAAGGTTCACTCTAAGTGTTACTGGATTTCTTTCTCGTTGATGCTTTGCTTCTTCCCAGAATGGAAACGTACTGATCCTGTGGTGTCCGACCACTCTGAAAGCCCATGAGTATTGACTGTCTGCATTAATGTATAGATCCATCAAGATTACACATTGTTGACTCATGGAAGCTCGAAGTTACTCTCATTATTGATTGCTGCATTTCCCTGCTGTGATTGCCCTTGATAAATAGATTAGGACACGCCCTGTGCTCTACACTTTGACAGTTACCACGCTTACAGTGCTCACTAAGAGTGTCCTTGCTATCTTACTCCAACAGTAAACAATGTGAAGTTTTCCCATTAGGATCCCAAAGATAAGGCTGAAATCAATTTGGCTCCAGAATGTGTGGAACTTAAATGTAGAGAGAAAGTGGAGGAAAAGTGAACCTTGGGTGGTATCTGCGTCCTTGGAGCCGATCATGTCAATGCAGCCAAGGTCAGAGGGATCAATAAATATGTGGGTGTCGGGAACATGTATTCCCATCACATTCCCGCTCCAGCGCACCCCCTCGCTCAATCCCCGACTTTCCCTGAAGGCCCCCGCTAAGTGGACTGTGGAAACCAGCAGCTGTCGGAGTTCTCATCAGACAGAGAAAGTGAGTTTCAGTGAGTGAGTCACGGCCGTTTGAGACATCAATATCAGATGATCTATGGGTCAGCTCTGCTGTGCATTGCTTTTACCGTTAGTCGAAGGGGAACCTCAGGGAGACTGAAGCCAGAAGTTCATTAGAGTGACACATATTTAGTGATACTCTGTGTGCAGTATACTTTACTCTCTGAGCGTTTGTCTGTTTGACATAATCAAGATCAGCAGGTCAGATCACACAGTGAGTTAATAACATAAACACAGTTCAGAACAGCTAAATAAGCACACATGCACCAGTACATGCATGTAATAAATAAATAAAAGTAAAAAAAAAACACTTTAATTACTGGTAAATACTCCATCTTGTCCTCTAAAGGGATACGCCAACATTATTTTTATTTTGGTGTCTTGCCTCACTCCCGAGTCCATGTCGAGCAGATAGACTCCATTCTTTTCACTGTGCGTGCAGTAACAAGGAAGAGACGGGCAGAGTCGCCCACCGTTAATTAGCTTAGCTCAAACACTAGAAGTCAATGGGTAGTGATAGCCTGCCTCTGCCTACAGTCATCAGATAAACTCTCCAGCATCTCTATAAACGGTCCTGTGTGCTTGTTTGGACTCGTTTTTTTACCGCATTATGTCATGTTATCTTCTACTATTATCTTTTATCTTCTTCTCCTCCTAAACAGTGGCTTTATTTTGTTGACCTACTTACAAACATGTCTGTGGTGGTTTGTACATGCCCCCTGTGGTTTAGTTTTGTATGTATTTCTTTCAAAAATTACATAAAGTGCTGATAATTGTCTCGAAATACATAACCTAACATAGCACGCTAAAAAAACAAGTGATAATAAGCACACAGGATTGTTTAGAGTTGCTGAAGAGTTTATCTGATGACTGTAGGCAGAGCAGGCTAACACTACCCAATGACTCCCAGTGTTTGAGCCAAGCTAATTAGCGGTGGGCGGGCTTTGCCCGTCTCTTCCTTGTTACTGCACACACAGTTGAAAAAATGATGTCTATCTGCTGTCATAGACTCGGGACTGAGACAAGACATGAGAACAGAAACAATGCTGGCATATCCCTTTTAAGACCATCATGAATTCACCTAAATTATGGGTTTTGCATGTTGAATTAGGCATTGCATTTGAGTTTAAAATGTTATTTATTTTTAACGCTTCCAATATAATGCTACAATTGTTTCTGTAATTGTCCTTCGTTCACATAATGTTTGATTCAACTATGAAAGAAAAACTAATTAAAAAAAGATATACTTAATTCCTGGCAAATACTGGTGTCCAGACTTGGTGTCTCATGCTGCTGTTATTTCGTGTCTAGCACCTTGTATTTAACTTATTTGGTATGTTCATGTTTTTCCCCTCCTTCCTTTGACTTTTTTCCCTCAGCTAAGCTTGGTGCTTTGTTTAAAATAGTGGAGATAATGGAGCATTCATCTATTTCCGTGGGTGCAATAGTTCACTTTCGGTGCCTAGAGTGCTACGTATTAAGGAGCCTCAATTACACAAAGTTTTGCGTTATTAAAGGACTATTAAAGGTTATCAAGTCTGATTTTCTGTTTCAAATCTTTACAGTGACCGATTCTGATCCATCCAACTGTCTATCTAGCTATTGATCAGTCAGTCAAGCAATTAATGAAATTTGATGTTCATTGTGCCTTTGTTTGAGTTAGTTTTTTTCTCCTTTGTTTAATGACCAACATGCCACAGGCTGTGCCAACCATTGCAAATAATTCTAAGGAATAAAAAGAGGAACAAACAAAAGGTTTGCCTTTACCCTGCTGTACTGACTGGCACTGAAGTGTTTCCTCAAAAAGGCAAAGTATGAACAGAACCATTGACCTCTTTCAATCATTATACCGCAACTCATAACACTTCATATTTATTTATACAACGTTTATTTGACGTCAATTACAGGAAGCAAAGAGCTTACTTCCATAGTTGCCAGGTCTGCTTATTGTAAGTGACTTTTGGCTTCTTGTTTTGAAAAGTTGCTTGTAAATATTGGCAGGTGTTGGTTGCATTTTTTCGGGCTTGTTCCAAAAGTTTAGTTATTCATTGGGGTTTGTTGTGCCCCCAAACCCAGGAACGATCTGATGCTCACGCTACTGCCAATATAAACTCAATTAAGAAGTTACACAAACTATTTTGTCCCACTCCAAATGTAATGTAAATCTTACTTTAAAAAGAGGGGTAGAAGTGATGTTACCACCATAAAGAAATGCTTATAGCCAGAATTAAACTTATTTCTAATGTAGCTATTACTGTCTTCACCATAATAAAGCTGTAGAGGATGAACATAAAACTTAGATAAAAGCCTGACTATGTCTGTTTGGTTACAAAAATCAAAGTTAGACAGACTGTTTAGTGAAAACAGAGTTATAAATTCCCCTTCACCACTTTTTAAAGAAATGATGTTACACCTCCAAACAAAAGGATGTTGAATAAGTAAATTAAGAGCCAAATAAGAGAAATGTCACTGTGAAATTGAAATGTTGTGTAGATGACTTTATGTAGATTTCTCTTAAAACAAAACAGTAATGTATCACATAGGAAATAAAAATCTGGAGATCAGTTGTTTTTGGCTTGTCTATTGCTTGCTTGGTTGCTTATTTCAATAGAGAAATCTGGCAACACTGCTTACTTCTGAGATCCTTTGGCTGACATCACAGAAGCAGTGGCCATGTGTTTGAATTATAATCTCGCTTTCTCTCACTGTCACCTGCTAGTGAAAGAAAAGGTCAGGAGGTCAAATGATGTCATTCTGAAACCTGAACCCTCTAGGTTTTAGTGCAGTCATGGTGGACTTAAGGAGCCTTTTCAGTGTAACTTTGAGAGGGGTGGGTGGCAGTCTCCCCTAAATTCCACCAAGCTGTGACCCCCGTCCCCTCCACGCTGCCTGCTATAGTTATCCCGGGCCTGTTTTTGGTTAGTTATGGCAGGAATGTGCCGTTCCATGAGAGGAGGTCATCGTTCCTCATGACCCACCATGGCTCTTCCTCAGTCTCCAGTCAACGCTGCCAAGATATGGACATGCTTTCCCACGCATGCGGCCGCTCTCTCATTCATCAAAGAAGAATGCTGATATTTTTTATTCAGGGGGCTTTGCAGTTCACAGGCTATTCAGAGGAAGTGCCTGTTTTGTGTTTTACTTTGATGCTTCTCATACCCATGCTGTCTGGTTTTTAAGTAAACCAATGCTCCAAGTTATGACTGTCATAAATCAGGGGATGGTTTCATTTTCAATCCAAGTTGAATTTCCTGTTTTAAAGTTGTGTTACTTAATCTGATTATTGAAGATTTAGTGGACTGTGTGAGAGGGGGGTTTCCCACAGAGGGATACTGTACTTGGAGGGTTAGAGATACTTGGTGGGGTCTAGGGCTGAAAGATTTATCCTTTTCAGATTGATATCGCAATTTCAAACAACCCAATCGTGATCACCATAGCTACAATTTTTTGCAGTGCTCTTGACTGACCCAAGATCTGTTGTGCCAACTGTTTTATAAATTTGCAGGCAATTTGCATTTATGGAAGTGCTAGTAAAAACACAGTTCCTTCGTTTAGGAGTAGAAGTAGAGTATCCCTTAAATAATGATAACTGATTATCTATCATCAATATTAGATGATGAATAATGTGTTATGTCCTTTTGATCATTGATTTCCTTACTGTTTTCTATACTGTAAATATAGTGAATATTGCACTGAAGCTTGATTTGAAGAAAATCATGAATCAAATTGAAATGGCAATATCTGCCAGAAAAATTGTTGGTTTCTGCTCTTTTGGTTGTATTCATGAGCAGCTCATTGTGTAAAGACAGTCAGATAGCATTACAACATTTTTCTAAAGATGATAAATTAAGCTATTCTGCCTTTGTTGGATAGAGAAGAAAGACAGTGGATTGAGGCATCGGAGGGGCAAGAGAGCGGAGGGAAACGTGGTAAAGGCTCTATGTATGGATTTGAACCAACACAGGCTGTGGAATTCTTTAAATGGGACATACTGGCAACCCGCTCGGCTGTAAGTTCCCCCTTTACATGCATTGTTACATGCACATAAGTGTCAGCTACCGTTGTGGAGCTGCAATACCGTCTTTGTATTTTTCATCTCTTAAGAATCAAAACCAAACTTTTGGCAAAGTTACGGGACATGTTTGCAAGTGAGTTTCTTTGGCAAGCAGAAAGAAGATCCTGACTTTTCTACTTGTTCATGCAAGATCTGCATACTCTTATTATAGCTTTTATTTTTAAAGATAAAGGCAGCTTGATTTAAAAACAAAAAGCAGTAGATAAAACTACTTTTTCTTTGCTGAAATAATCTTCCATTGCAGTACATGTGTCCTGATAACTTTATGATCCTTTGATTTGTCTTTGTTGACATTTGAGTTATTTTGGTTGAACCTTAACAGATATGGGGGAGAATTAATCAAAACCTCAACTCAGTTTTACCTGATTTCTCCTGGACTTTGGTATGCGACATCAACATGGTAGAAGCATGCACTAATGAGATGCCATTATGAGCATGTTAGCATACTGGTATTATCATTAAGCTTCATTATGATCCATAGAGCCACTCGCATAACCGTACACCCTTAGCCTCACTCTGTGTCTTGGTTTGTGGTTCACAGTATTCCACAGATACCACTTCTACAGAATGGGAATCATCTATCCAGAGTGTATTGCACCGTAACCACATAAACCTCATTTAAGCTGCTTTCCCACATGCATCTTAACCCACAAATGCGCTGGCAAATTCCTGTGTCTCCCATCATGTGGGATTAGGAGCTGGAGTCGATTTTCTGTGTAAGATGCTCTGAGTAATTATCCAGCTCATGACATTCACAGCAAATCTTCCATCATTTGCTCTGCTGGAGTGAGCGCAGCAGCAGCCATTGGAGGAGCATGGGAAGGTCAATTACAACTTTGCATATGTGAGCGTTTATGGTGGTGTTGTTAGAGGAGGGGGGTTAGTTTTTAGAGAGGGATAATTGCCTTGGGATGAAATGGACTTAGTCTGTTGTTTTGTCCTTGTGAAAAAGGAAGATGATTAGATTTCTGACTGATTTTAGCTGACCATCATTATCCAAGTCACTGCAAGAACCAGTCACTATACCCATTCAAACCACATTCATATGCACAAAGTCCTGAATTTACCTGGGTGAGCTGCATGTGCAAACACAAACAGCAGGTCATTCAGACTTTAACCTTGAATTTCCCTGCTGCCCTCTTGTACTTCTCCCCTTCTGTGTTGCTCCATGACCTGCCAGAAAACCTGCAAAAAAACTTCTTGCTGAGAAGTGAGACATAGCTAGTAAGGAAATTTTCAGGGTAGGTCACTCTAGAATTTTCTGGAAAATCTCATGTGTTTAAAGAGCTTTATACATGCATTAAACCCTGGAAATTTACTCAATTTATGTGGATGAGCTGCATTTTTGTAGACAAATAGTAGGATTTTTCACCCAACATTACCCTGAAATTTCTTTATTGAACCCCTAGTATTTTTCTCCTCATCACTTCTCCATTGCTGGATAGGCCACTAGCAGGACATCCTCCTATTACGGAAAATGTGACAAATGTGGCAGGTAGATTACCTAAAATTTTCTGAATGAACTGCATGTGTGAACAGAAAAAGCAGGGTTTTTCACCAAGACTTAACCCTAAAATTTTACTGCTACCCTCCCAGTATTTTTGCCTTTTCCCAATCAGAAAACTGCAGATAAACAGCTTCTGAGAGGGACAAGTGTAAACAAGCAACCCGGATCATTTTAAATGTTAGTTTCTCTGAAATATTCTGTCATTTCCAGGTTTAGTTGAGTGCGAAGGACTTTGCAAAGGCACAAAACACTTGAAAGGTTTTGGATTTAATTTGGGAAGCTACTTATAAGAATAGTATGTTTTTTTCCCCCCACCAAAACTTCACTTTCCTGCTTTTCTTCTATGACACAGCTAAGTCTTTCACCAGGACTGACATTTCCCTGATGACTGCTAAGTACATTCCCCCCAGTTCACTTTTCATTTGCTTGTCAAGAAAACTCAGGAAAATTTTCTGCTGTGAGAGACATGTGGAAAAAGGAATTGAAAAAAAATGTGAGGATTTGTTCTTGTGAAATTTCTTCAAAAGTTTATGGTAACATGCAAAAAGTGCTTCAGACTTAAATTATCTTAAACACTTATCCTTTTGGGTCATGGGAGGGGTTGTCACTGGGCGAGAGGCACAAGGTACACCCTATACTGATCGCCAGCCAATCTTAGGGCTGACATGTAGAGGCAAACAACCAGGTCCTCTTACACTCACACCTTAAAGCAAGTAGAGTCACTTTAAAAGCTATCAAGCATGCTTTTGGTTTTTAAGAGGAAGTTAAAGTATAAAAACATCCGAGATTTGATACAGGACCCCTCTTGCTTTGAGGCAGCTGTGCTTTTTGCTTCACCACTAAGCTGCCTGGGCTCCCCAGATGCAACCCTGGTAATTTCCTGAATTTCCTGACAATTGCCATATGTTATTGTCTTGCTTTCTTTTCCTTTAATCACCTGTGAATGAAACAAAGGTGAAGAGGTGACATGACATCAGTTTGACGTACCAGCCCTCTTTTGTAAGCTGAGTTGTAATAGTAGTGGGTTTACTTTGCCTTTTCCAAGTGGAGTTTAGTTAATTGAAAAGGAACATTTTCTGAGTGCACTTGGAAAAGAGCTTTTCTGGACTTTTAAAACAAATGAAATCATATGAGTTTGACTCACACGTAGATAATGTGGTTAGATGTTAATTTATCTTTCAAATACACTCTTGAGTTGACCCCAAAATGATGTTCTGAGCTCTACAGTTTCTTCCCCAGGCTGTGAGTTTAAGTCAAATTGCATCATTAAGTAGAAGAAAGCTAGGGGGTAATAAAGACGAAGGTTGATATGTTGTAGAGTATGTCCAAAATGTTGACCATATTTTAACTGTTGGATATACAACCAAATGGCACATCCTGGGTGGTTTGCTAGTTTTTGACATAAAAGGTCAGTATGAAGGTTCAGCTGAAAGAGGGCACATTGGCTCTTCCTGTAACTGAATGGACTTCTGTCAATAGATAGATTCTCCCTCTCCTTGCCTAAATGGACTAATTATGATTTGACTGTAATCTGATCGTAACTGTTCATGTAAATGCACTGACTGATTGATTGATTGAACATGGGCTGAAAGGCCTGTTGATCTGATTACACCATGTAATCATATAGATTTTAAAATAATTTTTTAAACTCTAGTCATGCCATAAAATATTGAAACACCTGATTCAAATCAGCAGTGAGAACCAGAGCATCACCAGCAGTGATTATCTGCTGCTTTGCCAACCTTGGAGCAAAACTTGAGGACATTGCTGAGTGGGAAGTCCCGACTTTGAAATAAGATCTTGTTACTTCACACGGTGTCATGTAATCTGTGTGTTAGATTTATGGTCCACTAGTCTGCCCAAAGACTTTCAACTTGATCTGCAACAAGCCCTGTAGTCTGACCACCTATTGTTTCAGTGTTCAGTCGACCTTGTGTCTCCAGGCTCTTCAAACGAGCTAGAGTTTCAGCTGTTCAGCCTCGGTCCCCCCTGCATGGTTGCTGCTTTGAAGATCAGAGGAGAAATTAGATTTCATGCTCTGAGGTTGTTGGGACATTTCTCAACAAGTGTCAGTTGTTTTCCAATTGAGATGCCTTTGGCTATCTGATTAAGCAGTGTAAATCAATCATATGTATCCCAACCTCTGATTTAATAATCATCATAAGAGTCATTGTTTTGACTGACATGATTGTTAGAGGATTTTTGCTAACATTTGAAATACTAATAATTCCAAACTAATCATTTGCTGATACTGATACCAGTGATGCATCATTTTTTTTAATCATTGCAGGTACCAACGCTGATATCAGTGATTGAAAAACATAAGTGATGCACGATATTAGCGGTTTGATATCAATACCGGCCAAGATCAGCCTAAAAACAAGTATCAGTATTGGCTGGTATTGAAATTTTTGCAGATATTTACAGCCGATATATCGGACACACATATCGGCAAATTACACAAATGTGCCGTACTGATGCACCTTCTCATCACTGCATGGGTACATTTAAAAAACAAGGGTTTGATTTTTGCAAGAGTTAAATGCTGTTTTTCTTGTTTTAGATCTGATCTGTATATACTGTAAGACTGAAAGAAACAAGTCCATTTTTGTTAAGTACAGAGCTTGTTCCCCTTACCAGAAATATTGGTTTAGGTATCGGTGTTTGGGATAATGAATTTTAAAATATCGGCATATCAGATATCGGAAAAACTCCAATATTGTACATCCCTAAAAGCACTCTACCTTATTGCCAGTGCTGCTTTATATTGAATTACCCTTCTTGGGTGTAATTCTCTCACTATGCCAACCTTTATTAACATAAGACCTGTCAGTTGAACGTGGATTTAATTTTCAGTTTTGCTTTTACCTTGTTTGGAGTGCTTCTCTATACTTCCTCCTGCAGTTCTTAATCTGCTGAATTCACCCTCAGATCTCTCTTTTATACTCTTTTAGCCCTCTGAGGCTCATATTTTTCATACCTTTGGCAAAGTAATGAAGGACTTCCAATAAAAGTGCCAAGAAACTTTGAGGTATTGGATGGGAAGGATCAGTGAAGTTTCCCCAAAAGCTTTGCGAAAGTTGTTGAACAGACAAACCTGCAGAGTCTTACTTTTATCACCAAACGTGTGTTTTCACTGGCACCCACACACAGACTAATACATGATGGATGTCCCTCTGTATTGGAGATGATGTGTGAGGCCGGATAAAGGAGTGATAGGACACTGCTTAGAGGGGATTTATCATCCTGTCAATTGTGAAGGGTTTAAACTACCATTAGAATCACATTATATGTGAAAGGCAAATCTAACATGCATCACGCCATACCAGGTTCAGACATGGTTACAATTGAGGAGCAATTCTATTGAATGTATCTCAGGAAATGTTTGATTCTGTTTTAGTAGAGGAATGATGTAACAACATGTGATATCATGTTAACCTCATTGCCTCTTAGGAAATGCTCAGGATGTGTTTCAGATGAGTCGATCAAGTAAAAGTGTCCTCTTGCTGTACAATTTTCAAGATTTATGACATAATTCATCCGTGACAATCTTATTAAACCTCAATCAAGAGGAAAAACTGTATTAGTACTGACCATTGTCCTCAGGGTGGATGTTATGGGTGAGCAGAGTTGAGTTTCTCTGCTCAGTAGAATGTTATCTTGCCTTGTTGTGACTCCTCTACACCCGTCCGGACCCTGGTCCTCCCACCTTCTATAGTCTGTTTTTTCAGCTGTGTTTACATGCCAGCTCTCTGAAACTTGAAGGGTGGAGTGAATGCCTTCCTCTGTATGAGGCCTCTGACATCTGTCAGAATTAAACATCAGTCATATTTTTCTGTTGCTGGAACATGAAGCATGAATGCTGGGTTTAAACTGAGGTGCTCATGAAAATCCCTTCATGTCAAAGAAAATGTCATTTCTTTCAGTTTGACCTTTATGGTGTTTTTTCAAACTTCCATTAGAATTGCAAATGTCTGTGTTTTAATGGCGGTAGTGATTTCTCTGATACGTGCTAGTTAGTATGATCTTTACAGCTTGTATATTACATATAAAATTATTTAAATTAAAGATCCCGTGTCATGCTTTAGATTTTCATGTCCCTCAGTGTGTTTTACATGCCTCCTCCGCGGGATATAGTACTTTTATGCATAAAACAAGGAGTCTGCAACATCAGAACGTTTCCCTCTTCCTTTCTTTATGGCACCACAAGCTGCCTGAAACAGCTTGATCCTTCAGACCCCCCGGATAAACCTACCAGTGTGACAGCCTACCATCAGTGTTATTTTTGACAGCACTTTTTAATATAGTTTTAGTTATAGTCTTTTGCCTAAAATATCTTTTAGTTTTAGTCATAATTTATTCATCTAATTTTATTTTTATTTAAGTCTAGTTTTAGTTGATAAAATTTCACAACATCTTAGTTGAAGAAATGTACTGTAAATTTAGTCGACTAAAACATGAAGTGTAACGTGTAAGGTATTTTTTATGTTTCCTTGAATTTCTGAAGTCATGTTTTAACCTTTTATTGCATGCTAGTAAAATTTGACTATATAAATTAACCTGAAACAAATTGAACTTTTGTGTGAAATGCAATCACCTTTATTTAGGCGACCTGGCACAGCATCTCAGTTACAATACCTGAATTGTCAACAAACAGTGAACCTGCTCTACATGAATATATCAATTCATAAAGAGAGTAGCTCTGATTGGATCACTCCCCAACTTATCCCACCACCATGAAGCTAAGGCAGTTGTGATTGGATGTCCCTATTAATTCATCCAACCTTTCCACACAACCAAAATTGCTGTGATTGAATATATTCCTGATTTGTCCCTACTTTCTACATGACCAAATTTGGTCTGATTGAATTTAGTCTCTGTCAAACATTTTCATCTAGTTTTTATTTGTTGATGAAAATGTCAGTTAATTTAGTTTTAGTTTTTTTCCATGTGCACTTGTTTTTATCAGTTACTGTCTAGTTTTCATCAGGGGAAAAAAGGTTGTTGATGAAAAACTATGACGAAAATAATTAGTCAACAAAATTTGCACTGCCTACCATCAATGTATTGGTGTTTTAAGCCCGCTGGTTTGGAGTGGTAAGCCCAGTGTGAAGAAAGACCGTCTAATGAATGTGTGGTGAATCAGAGCTGAACTGACCAATCGCCACAGAGTGGACTGATCAACCAATCAGATCGTACTGGGTCCATGTCAGGGAGGAGTCAATCAACAGCCAGGGGCTCAAACAAAGTGGTACTCCATATATGAAAACCAGAAGATTTTTTTGATCATACTTGATTGTGAGTGTACTCAAGAAGTCCTCAAAATTGAGTATACAGTTGTGTTCAAAATAATAGGAGTCCCCACATCACTAGCAAGATAAATCACTGTTTTTGTTAGAATTTCAACTTCTACACTGCAAGTAAGTTTCTAGAAGGTTTAGTAAAGGTATAGAAAACCAACAGACCCAACAGGCATGACGTGCATGCTGCTGATTCTGTGAGACTGAATCATTAACTGAAAGGGGTGTGTTAAAAAAATAGCAGTGCTGAGCTCAATTAGTGAGGTAATTGATTGTGTGAAAAAAAATAGGTGTTAAACAGGTGGCCCTTATTTAAGGATCAAGGCAACTGACGCTGCATATGCTGGCTGTGCATTTGTCCTTGAAAAACAGAGTAAAATAGGTCGTTCAAGACATTGTTCAGAAGAAGAGCGTTCTTTGATGAAGAAGTTAATAAAAGAGGGGAAAACCTATGAAGAAGTTCAGAAAATGATAGGCTGTTCAGCTAAAATGGTAACAAATGCTTTAAAGTGGCAGCCAAAACCAGAAAGGCAAGGAAGACAAAGAAAAACAACTATTTGAATGGATCGGAGAATAACCAAAATGGCAAAGGCTCAGCCAATGATCAGCTCCAGGAGGATCAGAGAAGATCTAAGGTTGCCTGTGAGTACTGTAACAATCAGATGACGTCTATGTGAAGCCAAGCTACCAGCAAGAAGCCCCCGCAGAGTCCCATTGTGAAAAAAATGACATGTGCTGAAGCGGTTACAATTTGCCAGAGAACACTTGACTGGCCCAAAAAGAAATGGCGCAATATTTTGTGGACTGATGAGAGTAAGATTGTTCTTTTTGGGTCTAAGGGCCACAGACAGTTTGTCAGACGACCTGAAAACACTGAATTCAAGCCACAGTACACAGTGAAGACAGTGAAGCATGGTGGTGCAAGCATCATGATATGGGGATGTTTCTTGTACTATGGTGTTGGTCCTATTTATTGCATACCAGGGATCATGGATCAGTCTGAGTACATCCGAATACTGGAAGAAGTCATGTTGCCGTATGCTGAAGAGGAAATGCCCTTGAAATGGGTGTTTCAACAAGACAATGACCCCAAACACACCAGCAAGCGAGCAAAATCATGGTTCCAGACAGACAAAATTCAAGTAATGGAGTAGCCAGCACAATCCCCGGACCTTAATCCCATAGAAAACTTGTGGGCTGACAGAAAAAATGCTGTTCATGAGGCAAAAGCAAGAAATGCAGAGCAATTGTGGAACGTAGTACAATTGTCCTGGGCTTCAATACCTGTTGACCGGTGCCAGAAGTTGGTCGGCTCCATGCACCACAGATGTGAAGCTGTTATCAGAAACCGTGGTTATGCAGCTAAATATTAGTTTATGATTCTCGGGAAAGTTAAATCATCAAGCAATTCTTAGTTTTTACACTACATTTTTGAGTTTTTAAATAAAGATGACAACACTGCTATTTTTTTGAACATTATATTTCTTGACTTTCTGTAAAATATTATCAAATTCAATTACTTTTTCAAATTTTCTTGCTTTGAAATAGAATGAGCAGTGTCCCCAATGCATTTGTGTGCATTAAAATAAAATTTATTTGAAGAATTTTGCGGTTTACTCACCTTTCTAAACACACTGCTATTATTATTGTAGTTTTAATGTCAATCTTAAAGTGCAAGATCTCCCAATAGGACAAATTGCCTCAATTCCATAGAGCAGGGATTGACAACTTTGGTTACGGAAAGGTGTGCATTAAAACTATTCTGACTGCAAGTGGTCCAAATTTTTCAAAACTTTAGAAAATGTTCAACAAGACATTGACACCGTTCATGATTTAGGACATATTAATATGCCTATATAAATACAAAAGCAAAAGCTATTTTTTTTATCACAATGAACAAGCAGTTTCAGTTTTATGAATGCATATATAAAGTTTTAATAAAAGGTTTTTACAGGAATAATGCCTGACAATTATTTTCTATAAAATGAAAGTATTTAAAGATTAATATATAAAAATAGGAAGTACCTATCTTTTATCATCAGTCAAAAGTTTGTAGTCCATTGCTCTGTTCTGCAAAGCCTAAGAAAACTTCTGCAGTGGATTAAAGACATTATCAGAAATTCATCTTACTTTTCAGAGCCTGTTCTTCACATTTATTGAATATTGAAAATTAAATTATATTCATGGTCATTTTTTAACCCTCTCCCACATCATCGGCTTAAAGTGGTTTCTTTTCCTTCCCATCCCTCTATTCAAATCCTCAAAATCTAATTTCTTTTCGGCCATTTGGCCTCAACTAACACTTTCAGTTTTATGAATGCATGTGTTAAGTTTTAATAAAAGACATTTACAGGAATAATGACAATAGCATGAATGCATTTTATATAGAATGGAAGTATTTAAAGATTAATATTTAATAAAAAATAAAACAGGAAGTACCAGATATGAAGAAAATGTTTGACCTATTGTGTTTATTGTATTTTATTTTTTGGTCATGGTGTGATTGTGGATTGTGGTGTTGAGGGAAATCCATCCGCATTTTTTCTAATATAATAGAAACTGACCTGGGGAACTAATTTATAGAGGTAGAAGATTGTCCATCCCTGCCATAGCATGCCCTGCTGACTGTTTTTAGCTTTTTGTATCTCTTTTATATTTTATACCACTATAAAGCAATAGCCTCCTGCCTTAGCCCTCAGCTAAAAAGAAGCCAGTTTGCCTGCACGCTGATACAACAGCTCAGGCTGCTGTATGGAGAAGCTGCACTCAAGGGTTTGCTCTTAACTTTGACCTTCTGTGGAACACATTCCCTCTACAGCAAATAATGCAAAGCCAATCAGTCGCTTAGTTGGAAGAAAAGCGTGTATATCACATGAATTATTGATGAGTGGTATGAAAATGGAGCTCTAAGCTAATAGGTAATCTTTCATCTGTGGTATACAAACCATTAGGTACTCGAAATCATTGAGAGTCCACTCACCCTCCTGCTCAGTTATGGATCATTTGTGCAATGATTTGACCCATTTCATTCAAGATAATGTACAATCTGTATGCATATGATGTACTACAGCAGAAGCATGAGAACCAGGTAGTTGGCTGATGTGGTAGGATCTGATTCACTCAAGGGAGAAGTCTCTGAGGATTCCAGGAAAGTCACCTCTCCTCAGTTTTGTTGATTCGTCATCACCCCCACACAATGATAGTTTGAATATGTTTTTATCATAAACCCAACACAATTTAGTATTTGACATGTGAGTTTATTATACCTAGTAAAATACATCTTGAAGAAAACCAACCAGGTATAATTAGTTCCTCATTAATAATCTCTACTTCTTGCTTATAGGGATGTTTTTCCAAACCTGGAACTGATGTGGAAATGGTGCCAACAAATCTTTTCTCCAGCTACAAAAACAGACATTACAGGTAACAGAAGCATTATCACATGGGCTGCAACAAAAGTGACCAAAATTAATTTTATTTTTATATTGATGTAGAAACTGATAAGGTTCCTTGTTCAATATTACCTTTTATTAGTATAAAACATGGTCCCCACAACTAGGATATAGTTTATTATCTGTTCCAGACGCAAATAATAACAATAAATGTGACCAAGAGACAGTGGGGCAAATGGCTGAATGCCCTCAGCCAATAGCAGCTGGAGGCATTTCTATGAATTAAAAACTTCAAAAATATTGCTATAGCCCAATAACATATCAATACTGTATTATACTATTGAGTATTGCATTATTGTGGTGTATTGACCATTTTTTACACTCCTGAATTTTATCATCAGTCAAAAGCTTGTGGTCCATTGCTCTGTTCTGCAAAGCCTGAGAAAACTTCTGCAGTGGATTGAAGACATCATCAGAAATCATCTTACTTTTTAGAGCCTATTCTTCACATTTATTGAATATTGAAAATTAAATTATATTCATGGTCATTTTTTAACCCTCTCCCACATCATCCGCTTAAAATAGTTTCTCCTCCTTCCCATCCCTCTATTCAGATCCTCAAAATCTAATTTCTTTTTGGCCATTTGGCATCTGGAGATGGATTTGGTTCAGTTGGCCTTCTGGCAACAAGCGTCATAAAAAGTTTCCAAAACAGAAGAGACAGACTATCAATCCATGGATTACAAGTTATTGCCCTGAGACACTAAAAAGAAGCAGTCTGAATCTTTGTTTTACTGAGATTCAACACAGGTGTCGACATAACTCTTATTAAAACATGAGTCCTGTTCAAATCAACAGGGTTTAATGGGGACACCCTGGCAGAACAAGACCTTTATAAACAGTATGTCCATGGGTGCTGCCCTCTACGCCAGGGATGGGCAGCTTTAATCACCAAGAGAGCCACATAAAACTGTTTTCCCCAGCCTGTGGGCCGCATTGTAACAAACTTTCGGATATTCTCAATAGGGAAAAATAATGTTTGATAAACAAAATATGCAAATGTAAAGTACTCATTAACATAGTATACCAGTTTTCCTCCACTGTGTATACCAGTAGTATACCAGTTTTCATATTTTAGAACAGAAATACAAGTTATTATGCATAGTCAAATGAACTTGACATAGAATTCAAGCTAATTTAGCCTACGTACACAGAATTAAAGCCAATTTAGCTATTTTAAATCAATGAAACAATCTGTGTTTTCCAATTTTTAAAGCACAAATGTTTTACTGCTGCCATTTTCTAAATATAGTACTTGATATGCTTCATCAGAGAGATTTAGAGACGCTATTACAGCAAAGTAAGTTCTTCAACAACTTGCCAAAAAAAACCCCAAATTTATCAATCTAGAATAAATATAATTAATTTTTGGTAATGTCTGATGGGCCACATTTAGTGAGGTGGGCGGCCACATATGGCCCCCGGGCTGCCAGTTGCCCACCACTGCTCTACACCAAACCTGCCCCCCCCATTACCTCTGTCTTAATAAAACTGACCGAGGTGACTGGGTGTATTGCGCTTTAAAGTTGCACACAGTGGAGGTCCCAAGTTCCTGGTAAGACTATTTAGGGGGTTGCAGAATGAAAAGATGATTGGGAACTCCTAGGGCTGGACAATATGGCCTAAAGATAAAGTCCCTGAATTTTTTCCACAACACTCGATTTACGATTTTAATCTATTTTTTCTCTCTCTCTCAAAAAAACAGAAACTGTGACTCAGAAAATACATTAACCAATTTTGCCTTTATGTTGTCAAAATATCTTCCCAAACCAAACAGAATTTTCCTCCTTAAAGTTAAAGTGTGTGTTGTAAAATGTTAATTATAAAATTCAAACGTAGGCAGATTTATCTACACAAACACTGAAGGCTAAGCTATTTTCACTGTATTAACATGGAGCTCCCTGACCTATATTTTATATCATTTAAAAAGCAAATACAAGCCTAAACATGCTTGTGCAAAAGCTGACAGGGCCGACCATCATGAAAACTAAATTTTCTGTATTTATATTTTCAAACATTGTAACAACTTACAACATGAGTCAAGAAAAAAATCTTGATTTTTAATTTTAAATCTTCTGCAGAAAATAATTTGAATGAATCAGTTTAAACAAAGTATTGCCCATCCCTAGGCACCCCTGGTTTACAATCCCTTCTCACTGTCGTCACGCTCATAGCTCCCACCTCTTCTCCTCTCCATTGGTCAGTGTCTCTGCACATGAAGCTCAGTTGTTTCAACTTAAAGTTTTCAAGATAGATCTGTCTGACCATAGCCACTTAGAATCAGGTGGATCCAGCTGCACTGCAAGGTCAATGACAAAGCACTGCTGCTGTCCTCTGTACTTTTACAGTCCTAAACTGCCACAAGTTAAAGATACATTCCATTCACATACTTGAGTCTGCCTCTGGCTATTCACTTAACTAGACAAGATCTCACAGCTGCTGCAAATATCAGGCATAATATTTCCCCTAATGAGGCAGAATATGATCTTACTTCAGCTTGTATTTCCACCAGATCACTTCTTCCATTGTAAATGTTCAGGGTTGAAGACTTTCAAAATTCTTTCATTCTAACATAAATCACTGGCAGCAGAAAATGTTATTTTGACTAACAGGTAAAGTATAATCATGGTGACGATCACTGTTGAAGAATAGACAGAAGAGAAAGAATCTCTCATCCACCCAAAGGCTTTCTGGGTAATCATGCCGTCTTTTTGAGTGACATAGCTTCAGCATGAGCAGCTGAATGACATTACCAGATCGAGTCTCTGTCTGGTCTCTGCTTTTGGAGCAGAGGAACAATCATTTCAGCGCTATAATAATAACTGGTCATGTCATGATTTCTTGTCCCTGTGACCTCATTAGACGTGTTTATGCTGTTTCCAGTAAGACTGATCAAATACTCTGTTCAACTGAATCACTACAAGTCCAGTTTCATTAAATGCTTTACCCATGCATTGCTGTTCACTAACTTAATGTATGGGGTATGCATTGACATAACAATATGTGTGCCATATATGTTAGCAGCTACCATGAAAAAATCCACTAAGTACAGATATTAAGGGTGAAAACAAACAGCAAACAAAACATCATTTTCACCCTCATTGACTGGAGGCTGGCAGATGACAGGCTGGAACTTGGCTTGTATTTAGCTGGGAGGGGAAAATTAAAGTGGCTTCATCTGTAGGCTGAAAGCATGAACATTTTCATAAAAACTAGAGGGCAGAGAAAGAAGTGGAATTCATATTCATCATTGCCTTCTGCGTGTATTCTCAGTGATATGACACCAGTTGCTGTAATGCTGTGACTTTGTCTTTGTTATAAACTAGACAGTAGGGCCCAAAATATTTCTATAACATCAGCTGAGGATCTATATTACCCATAATGAATGTAAATGTATCAAATCAACAAATGAGATTCCACTCACTCATGCTAACTGTTACAACATGTGAATTTTCTCTATTTCAACAATATCTTTTGCAACTCCAGCGCTGGTAATGTGAACATAAGTGAGATTCTGTTTTAATGTTAACTCTGCCAGTATTCTAGTTCATACTCACTCCTTTAAATATGTAGATACCTTAAACCATCCTAAATACAACAGTGCTCTGTCTTATTTCTGCACCACTGTGCCTGTATGTGAGATTATTTATTACACACTTAAGAGTCATTCTTGGACATGTTAATATCACTCATCATCCCACAGATCCATCAACACTGTTTTAAGTAGATTTGGTTTTATTCTGCTTACCTCATGCAGACCACTCCTGTCTGTATTACCATACCTAATGTGGTGTTTACTGAATCATTATGCTAATGTCTATTCAGGCTTGTATCGGTTAGCTTTTGACTATCACTTAACATTGCTTGTATATATCCTATTTTTTAATTCTACTTTTATGAAAACTTTAATTCCTATGTTTCTATTCTCTTTTGTATAAGCATTTCAGAATCAGAATTTATTAATCCTTAAGGGGCAATTTGGCTGTGTCAGTTGTTCTTACACACAGTACAGCAGTAGGAATACCTAATAAAGACATTAAAATAGATAAGAACATAAAAATTAAGTAAGCAAGATGCAGAATCTTTAAGCTGCATCAACTTCCTTTTGAAGGAAAAAAATAAATAAAATATGTAAAGTGAGACTATGAACAAGGCCAAGGAATTTTATACTATTGACATAAACAATATTTACAATATGACTATAATATGACAACACTGTGTGACAGTAGACCACATTTGACTGGGTATTGCACTGGATATTATGTTTGCTTAATATTAAATATCGGAGGTGAAGACAGTGAAAAAACAAAAGTTTATTCTCCAGGACCTGGCGGAGCAGTGATGTTATAGCAAAGAGTTGTAAAATCTGAAGGCTACAGGCAGGAATGACTTCCTGTGACCTTCCTCCTGATTCACATTCTTCTGAGATTCAAACTGTAAATTAAACTAGATTAATTACCACAAAAGAACTAAGCAATATTAAAAAAAAATGTGATATTTTTACTGTCCTGGGATACATTATTACCATTTTTCCTTCTCATCCTCTCCCTGAATTACTGACTCCTGTGTTCGACTTCTGTGATGTTTTTCTTCTTCTGATGGAAGTGAAATCTGTTTAAGGATCATTAGCTCCACTTGAGTGCTGCAGGCTGCAGCAGCCTGGTTGGCAGTCTCACAAAGTCATTGATGTAAAGAGGCTTATAAGGAACTTTAAGAGTTCTGAGTGCTTCAGGACGAAACATTTAGTCCCCTGTAACTCACCTATATTTTAGTGCCTGATGAGCCCTGAAACCACACCCAGAATTTGAAGTATTCGGTGTTCAAAAAAGAGCCAGATTTACATTCCAGACGATGTTGGTCTCATCAGACACGCCAGACTGCCCTGTTTAAAGCTCATCATGACATTTGAAAGGCTAAAACACACGGCAGTCCAGAGCTGCATTGTTATAAATCCCCAAACGCTGTCAGGTTGCAACGTGATCCAGCTCTTAAAGCCTTTCATCGCCTCATCCGTGGTTGTGGCTGTGATGCGACGTCCTGTTGGTGCATGTCTCTCACAAGCTCAGCTGTTAATGGAATGCGAAGCCGGTGGAGTCCAAATATTTCTCTGCCGGCTGGCACAGATGTGTGAGCATCAAAATGCTTCGCTTCAGGCCAGAGCAAGGCAACCACGGATTCCTTCAAAACCAAAAGATGTTCTCCTTCAAATAAAACAAAAAAAATCTGAATGTTACTCGTGCCTGAAGCCCTGGTTTGAGTTGTTTCATAAAGAGAAACATCTAGATCTTTTGCAGTCTCTAATCATGTGTAGTTGTGTGACATATTGGAACTAGAGTATCTTTAAGCTAGGGGCCTCCAAGATACATAAAGACCGATTTAGAGTAGACGTCACAGCATTTGTGCACACATAATGGTGACAAGAAGATTAAATTAAATATATGGAGATAAATACTGGGATAGAGGTTAGATTTCTGGTTGAAGGGGAAATATCTGCTTCTGCCATATTGCTCATCCAGATATAGAGGTTGTTTTATCATCAGTGTGTATTTGTGTGACCTGTTTATGATGCCCTACATCTTGTAAAGTTGTGTTTCATGTCCTTACCACTGACTAGGTGTCACAGTGAAAAGAGTGACCATGTTAACTAATGGCTTTAGTCAAATTACTCAGTAGCTGATGTGCTTGTAACAGATGTTGAAGATGGAAAGTTTCATTTTACATCTCTTCTTTCGGGTTTTCATTGGAGCTGAAGCTGATGTGTTTTTCCAACTTATTAATTCAAACTTCTTATGAAAACAAGTTGACACAGCCCTTGGAAGTGAAGAAACTTGATTGTGGCATCTCTAGTATCATCCATCCAGCCACGATCAATACCCTTTATCTGTTTTAGTAATGTACAGTTGTGGAGATCAATTTCCCCCCGGGGATCAATAAATCTAAATCTAATTTTTTGGCTGCCTGTCCTAGCTACATTGGGTGAGAGGCAGGATACATCCTTGACTGGTCCCAAGCCAATCCCAAGGCTGATATAGACAGACTGGCAACCATTTACACACTATCGCCTCAAGGAGAATTTAGAGCAGTGGTTCTAAAATGCTGGTGTGGCACAATGGTGCACCCTAGTAGAAAAACTGGACTACCCACACATGCATAGGGAGAACAAGCAACTCCGTACAGAAAAGCCCTGTCTGATAGGGGAGTTGTAAGGCCAACTGCTGCACCACCGTGCACCCTATCCCTAGGGTCCTTTTAAAATCCAGGATCACAGACTCCCCGACAGGATCACAGAATTGGACATTAAAAGTGGAATACAATGTATTGCGGAATATCAGGGAAATGGCCAACATTTTAAATAAAATATATTATTTTCCCAGAATGAAAAGGAATGTACCTCTTAGGAAAAGGCTCAAAGGGGGTCACTAAGGCTGAGGACAGTGTACGCTTCAAAAGAAGCTATGAAACTCCCGGTTAACTCCAAAGTGCAGGGCAGTGCAGTTTCCCAATGATTATTGTATGTCAGATCAGATGTTCTGCAGATTTTTTTAATATACTGTTGACTGGACCCGTAAAGATACGTGTGAGGACCACCTGAAGAGTGAGTGATTATATTTCATGACTTTGTACAGTGTCTCAGGGTTAAAGTTGCATAAAATACTAAAAATCGAATTCTCAAAAAATCAAAATAAAAAAAAAATGAATATGGGAAAAATGTAAACGGAATTTGGGAAAAAGTAAAACAGATTTTATAGGGCCCTAATCTTAGGCTTAACTTTGTGGTCATCACATCTGCAACATAAATAGAGCCTGAGGGTCAGATCTTGCTTGTCAAGATGCACAAATAGCTGTGAGACAGTCTGTTTTTTTGTCCAGAGTGAAACACACCACAGACTCTGTTTGTTTGTAAAGGGACATAGAATTATTTATGTATCTTAATGACCTGGTACTGTGGCTGTTTGGTGGGGTTTGAATGGTGCACTGACCGGCACACTAGCCTGAGTTTAGTCAGCTTAATACCAACACTGTTTCCAATATTAGAATAACTCAAGTTAAAGACTTGATCTGCCTGTGCTGAGTTTGTTCTCCCAGGACTGTGAATCTGATGGGAAATTAAGTTCTCACTGTTTTTGCCCTGTAGCTGTTCCTAGAACTAATGAGTGTTGAAAAATTATCTCTTTATCCCAAATCAGCCTCTGATGTTAGTGTGGAAGTTTGATTTTTTCTTTTTAGATCTGTAGATATTCTTGCAGACCTGAGGCAACGCACACAGTAGCAGAAAGTATTTGGTGGCATCTCTCTCTACAAACTTGTCGTACCCACTCCTCAAACCCTTTTGTTTCCCCCTCAGAATGATATCCATACTGCTGCTGTGCTCAGTGATTCTACACTGATGGTGATCCGCAGTAGCTACCAGTCACTTCCTTTATAGTCAGTTTATATTCTGAATTACTCTCCAAAAGGCTAAATTGGGCCTGAAATCTAAATATAGAACGGTGTGACATGAGGCTGTTAAACTCAGCAGGGATCGCTTTCGCTCACTGTTCTAATGACTTCATTTCTATGCATCGGTAGCGGGGCTGATGAATTTTGATGTCTTGCTGGGCTTTGTGATGACTCAGACATCGCATCTATTATACTTATCATGAGGGTCTAAGACTTCAGCTCGAAGACAGCGATATGACTAAAGCTTGCTTTAGGCTGTCTCCAGACAGTGACATTGAATAATCAGTGCAGTCTCACCATTTTGCCTGATTACCTTTTTTCCTTTACTTGTAGATTATCTATTATTAGATATTTTAATGTTGAAGGCAGCTTTCTAACAGGCAGCTCTCTGACTCTCTAAAATGGAAGTTGAACACATTTGGGATTCTCTTTCTTCGGATTGAAATTCCGAACTGCAGACTTTCCATTGCTCTAGTAAAGTAATGTTTAATGTTGGCTGTCAAATATTCACATTGCATTGCTTTTTTATGTTTTATGGTCAATTGAAACTGTTATAATGTTAAGATTTGTTAGCGTTTTATATATCTTTGTGTTTTCGTGCCAGCATATAAGGTGTCTTATTTTGCAAGTCAAGTCTAGGTTAACAAGAAATTAACATAAATGAAAAATTATTAAACATAGTGTTGCCAGATTTTGCAACTGGAACAAGCAACCAGGTCTATAAAAACAAGCCCAAAACAAGATATTGACAGTTAATTAAAAATAATCGTTTTTAAATCCACATTTACAGTAAATGTGCTTTTTTATGTTTTATTTTTCTTTGAGTGCATATTGACAAAGTACAACAGCACTTACACATAAATGAGTTGAATGCAAACTAATGTATTTTATGTGGTTCATTTTTTTATTTATTTTCATTTAAATTGGTGTTTCAATGAACCATAAATGTGATCTGAAACACCAACATAGAGGTAGGAGGTAGCTTCTGAGTCCTTGTTCTGTCAAATAAACTATTTGATCCTGCTGTTCATTCAGACGCGTGCTTAAATGCATGTAGAAAATGACTCTGTAACAATAATCCTGTGTTAAAATGCCAAATACACACTTTTAATGAGTTCACCATTAGTTGGTTTCAGTGTGTGAGTAAACCAGTAAAAGTTAACTGTTAAAATATGAGATTTTTTGGGAAATTTGTCTTTGTTATGGTTTTATTTGGCTTTAGCAAAGGGAACTTTAATTTCTGTTTAAATTACCCTGCTTTCATTAAGAGGGGGAAAATAAGGAAGTTACATTGTTATCGATGTTAGCTAAAACACAGAGCAAAAACTGAGAAAACAGTGGATTACAACAGAAAAGGCAAAAAGAAAAGGATGAAATTATTAATTTAATGTGATGCCGATCACTTTTGACTCATCCACTGAACTTTCTGTTAGTTTTTTTATCCAAGGAAGGAGTAAAAGTGTCCTCTACATGTGTGACGTGGGTGAGTACTCTCCTGCATGTTTGTAAACAGATCCTCCTCTTGGTAAGAAGGGTTGGGGGCTGGTCAGTCAGTGGTGAGTCTCCACAAACTCCACAAATATATACGAGGGAGTGAAAGCGTCCTTCCTTCACTTCAGCACAGGAGCAACTGGAATTTGAAGATGCTGCTTCATGGAAATTGATCCTCAGCTGGGTGAGGGGAGGGGAGGGGCACTCTCTCAGCTCGGTTAGTTAGCAGCATGTAACACTCCACAAAGTCCATGCTTAGCTCAGGTCACATAGAGTAGTGAGAGTAAATACTCACAGAAACTTTGGCCTGTGGAGAGTCATCTGGCAGAGCTTAAAAGCTGATACTGTCATGTGCACACCAAACGGACCATTTAAAATATATCACTAGTCCATCTGGGCGGCAGCTCGTAGAAAGTGTTTGGGAATGGGCAGAAACTTTCAAAGCTTATCTGGCAGGTGACTGGGTGATTGTTCTGTCAATCACATTTATCAATTAGATGATGTAGTAGGCGAGCGCCACTACCATGGTGTAAAGTACAAAATGCGAACCACTTCATGGAACAAACTCTTGCCAAAACGTGTCAAAAGCGGAATGACAAAATCCGTTCTATTAAGAATGACTTCAGTGTTGTTTGTTTTTTATTTTATAAAGAAATGTGTTCCAGATTTTATAAAACTGCTTCTGAAGCTGATAGCTTTTATGCTTGAATCTAAAGTTACACACACAATTTCACAATCACAGACCCACAGACATTTTCTGACTCACAATTACTATTTTAGTTATTTAAATTCACTACAACGCAGTATCTTGCACTGTCTATTTAAGCTGCAGCCGTGGACTCGGGCCCTCACACTCTGCAGTGTGCTGTATTTAAGGTTTTCTTCTTTCTGTGACATGTTCACTACTTTGTATTCTGCAGTTTTTGCTTATGTATTTCTGCCTTTTTGTCTCCACTTCTTTGTTCATTTCCATCTTGTCTCTCTCTTGCAGTCTCAGAGGGTCCTTCAGAGGTTCTTATCATGTATTTAGTCTTAGACGGTTCCTCTGAGACCTCCTGCAATCAGCTCAGAGCAGGAAGCCAACACTTGTAGGCTTTGCAGAGGGATAATTCTCTACTTAACAATCATCATCCACTTCTGTCTTTTCCTGTGTATCTCTTCCAACTCTTTATAATATGAACAGATTTCCCTCCATCTGGGTATTTCTGTCTTCATTTCCCACTGAAGCGTTATAGAAGCTTCGTTCATGGCATGGACTCATAACAAGTACATGCAGTGTCAGATTTCTTTACGAAGTTTACAGAGTGTAAACAGAGTGAAGAACTAATGCACGGAAATGAGAAACTCAGGGCTGAGGAGAAACTCTCATATAGCAGCAGATACATTCATGTAATTGCAGTTATATTTGCATCATGGTGGTTGTATTTTGGACAGCAGGAGGGTGTGGTGCATTGATTACTAGTCTCAAATGAGCCTCTGGAAGCAAGTATATAAGGATTTAATGTACGCCGTAAATGGTGTATGTTCATCGTCTGTTGTTTTAAGTATTTCTGTGCCTTTAAGTATATGTCTTTACCATAGGCTTTTCTGGCCACATGCTCTAACCTGCTTATGTATTTATACGTCTGTGGATGTCAGTCTGGTGGCTTGTTGTGTACGGTTTATTTTAAACCGTTAGCCTGCTTTTATCAATTTGTCATGCTAGTCTGAGGTCTTCCTGTCAGTTTGATGTTTTTCATTTCTAATGCTGAATGTGCTTTCGCTTTGCTTTAGTGAAATGGTTGTATGTAAGCTAACTGTGCCCCTGACCTGAATTATGCTCCATTTAAGAAAAATTAAATAACTGCTTCAGCGTGCTGTTTCCATGAGATACTTTTGGTGCTTTCATTCCTTTCATAGAGTTTATTTACTGCTTTCTTTACATCACAATTAAAGGGTACTTCAGCAGCAAAGCAGCAGCTATTGAGTGGAGCAGTTTGTAGCCGCTGTGTTACAATTAAGAGAGCATTTGACCAGGATAGCATATCCGTGATGACAAAGAAAGCATAAAGAATTAGTTTGACCAACATGTTAATCTAGTGACAGCCTTTTAGTCATCAACAGGCTAGTCAATTAGCCGACTAACTGCATGTATTCCTGATTCATATTATCTTTATTGTGATAATAGAAAGAGATGTTCCAGTTGGTATGTATCAGTTGAGTTGTTGTGTCTGAATTTCCAGTGAAAGTTCCTCATGCCTTTGTTATAATGACTGTAATGCTTGATATCTTTTGTTGCTCGCTGCAGGTGCTGCTCTGTGCCTGTATTTTTGGGTGATAGTTCTGAAACGCTTGATCATATCAAATGTCAACATTAGCAAGCCTCCACACACAGACGAACTGATGTGATTAGAGTATATAAAGTAAAAAAAAAAGTCAAACCACAGGTGATCCTATTTGGGCAGCATTAACATTTTGCTGATGAAAACAGAAACATTGACTGTAGAAAATAATGGACAAAGTCAAAGTGACATCAGCTGTTTAGTTACTAAAAAGGGGGGAGGGGGAGCTGAGCTGCTGAGGCTGCAATACTTAAAAAACACAGCTTTAAACTAACTTTAGTTTTGATTAATTAACAGACAAAGAGGGCAAGTCTATGGAGGAATTACAGCCATCACATGCCTGTAGCTGAACCTTTAAACCTTTAATAAAAACAAAAGCAGTATGTTTTTGTTTTGCCTGTTCAGAGCCATTAAGGCACAAGAGATAACACTGTAACTTCACTTCTCCTTAAGCTCCAATTAACTAGTTTTCCTAGTTTTAAATGGGATTTATTTTGAACTTCACATAATTCATGGTAGAGTGTGTAAGCTGGTCTAACAGACAGACTTTAGGACATCACGTGATGATTTTGTTGTTTTCTCTAAGGGAGCCTTGAGTTTGTTAATGTGTCAGAGTTCTCCTCTTGTGCTCATATATGGCGATGCTTGTTTGGTGAACATCTACTTATCTGAAGTGGCTGAGCTGCTGTCAGGATATTGGATAAGTGACAGGATGAAGCTGTGTTAAATCAGCCCGTACAAGCTGTTAACAGATTACAGAGCAAATCTGGATGTCTGGAGCGTGGCAAAGACTGATAATACATATCTGGTCCTGATGTTCTGAATTCTTCATAATGCTCTGGAAGACTCACAGATTTTCTCTGCAGCTGTTAGACTGTATTTGCATTCAGCATTCATCTTTGATTAGATGTTAATCTTGTTCTAACTGGTTATGCCAAATATTCTCACATCATTTTGATATGAAATCTCTTTGTAGTTGTATGGAGAGATTACCCAAGTAGCCAGATAATGAATAAACATTTGGGTCAGTTTTTCTGTGTTCTGCACCTCTGCTCTTTGTACCTATATTAATATGAATCTAATCAAGCTGAAATACTAAAATAACAAAGTAGAGCAACGTAGTGTGAAAATAAACGTCTCTGCTTGTCTTTGGTTTCCAAAGAAACTGTGACCATTAGTCATCCATCAGTAGCTTTGTCTGTATGAGAATCAGCTCGATGACTGATAACCAGAAAATTCTCTCCAGATTTTGAATGAGTGAACGACAGACTCGACCTCACACTTTGGGAAATCTGTGACTGTGCAGACGCTTCGGAAATGATTCACAAATGTGTTGGCGACAAATATCACTCTGTCATGGTGCCCACTAACAGTGCATGGAATAAAAATCCCATTTCCTCTGGTGAATTCTGTTCCTTGAGTTTAATAGAAAATTGCAGGCCTGACTGACATCTTGCAAAAATGTATAAATATACATTTTAATAAGATTAGTTAGCTATTTGTTTGCAGATATTCTTTTATTAATCTTTCTGCCTCTGCAGGTGTTAAGTCTCTTTGGACTTGATAGGGTGACATTGTGGCAGAGTGAATGACAGGCTTATGATAACCAACAAATAATAACCTCATCCATACAGCATTTATCTTACAAAGGCTACACAGTGCTTCAAAAAAGGATCAATAGTAGAATAAAGAATGATGGTAGAAAAAGTTAACAGTTTTAGCTCATGAAAAATAGCAGTCTTTATCTCTAATTGTAATTCTCAGCTGTTTTCACTTTAAAATGTCACTTCAGGCTGCGGGCTGTAGGTGTGAAAGTCAAATTAAGTGTAATTACTGTTGTTTCTGTGGTCAGAAGAGGCAGAGGGGGACAGGATGGATGCCATTTTGGTTCCCAAGGTACCTGTCACATTGTACCTTTACACTGTCATTACTGCACTTTTAAGACTGTGCTCTATCCACTTATTTTTTTTTTCATTTTTTGACTTTAGTGTCAGGAGAGGAGTTGCAGCTGTGGCAGGCAAATCACTATCACAGTCTTCATTCATTTCCTTAACTACAATAATATGCTGGTACGTGATGAGCCTGTAACACAGAAGTGAAAGTCAAGCAAAGAGAGACAACACTATGGCAATGACACATTGCCTTTCTCAAAAGTAGTGGTGTGAGTTCACAAATTCCCCAGAATATTGCAAAACACTGGCTGCCAACAGCCGCAATTTCCAACTCATTTTGGCACAAACCTTTGGTCTGAACTGTGAGTTAAGTCTTACAGTGTACAGATGTCTTGAAGATATCCTTAAAACATCCTCCTATAACAGCAGTTTTTGGAGCTGTACCACCTGATCACAGCTGCCGGGCAAAAATTACTGTAGCCTTCGGCTCTCTCCTTGCACGTCGACTTACACTGTTTAAATGGAAAGAGAAATACCCTCCAACTTTTACATCCAGACTAAATGATATTATTAATCATTTGACTTTTGAGAAAACTATACACTAAAAGAGGCAGTGCCCATAAATTTTAAACCATCTGGCAACCTTTCTTCACTTATATAGGAAAAATGGAGGCCAAGGATATTATAAAGTAAAGCTCATGACCCTACAACTTATTATGTGTTTAGTTATTTCATTAATTAATTTACTAATTTTTGTTCTTTCTTTTATTTTATTTATCTATTTCTTTATTTTAATTTGTCTTCTCACAATATATTTTAAATTCTTCCTTTACTAAGTCTGTTGTTAAAAAACAACAAAAAGCCCTTGACCAAAAAAAATGACAGTTTATCAGTATTAATTTTGTTGACTAATTAATTTCATCATAGTCTTCGTCAACAACCTTTTTCCCCCTGACGAAAACTAGACAGTTATGTATAAAAGCAAGTGCACATGTACGAAAACCAAAACCAAATTAACCAACATTTTCGTCAACAAAAAAAAAAACTAGACAAAGTTTTAGACCTGTCAGACCTAATTTTGTCATGTAGAAAGTAGGGACAAGTTAGGAATATATCCAATCACAGCTACTTTGGTTGTGTGGAAAGGTTGGACGAGTTAAGAGGGACATCCAGTCACAACTGCCTTAGCTTGGTGGTGGTGTGATAAGTTGGGGAGCAATCCAACCAGAGCTACTCTCTTTATGAATTGATATATTCATGTAGAGCAGGTTCACTGTTTGTTGTCAGTTCTGGTATTGTAACTGAGATGCCCTGCCAGGTAGCCTAAATAAAGGTGACTGCATTTCACACAAAAGTTAAACTTGTTTCTGTTAATTTATTCATTCAAAGTTTACTAGCATTCAGTAAAGGGTTATTAGATGTTTCATTTTATCCAAGTTTAAAACATGACTTCAGAAATTCAAGGAAACATAAAAAATGCCTTAACCTTTACACTTCATATTTTAGGCGACTAAATTTACAGTAGATTTCAGCAACTAAAATATGAAATTTCATCAACTAAAACTAGACTAAAATTTAAAAAATTTGGATGACTAAATTATGAATAAAACTAGAAGATATTTAAGGCAAAAGACTAAAACTAAAACTAAATAAAAAGTGCTGTACAAAATTAACACTGCAGTTTCATCAGGAAACTCATATTTGTGTTAATTTAAAATATTTATTGCAGAAACAGAACATAGTTTGAATTTGGTGTCTGTTGGGCTTCGACCTCCTGACACTTCCTGAAGAAGAGAGAAAAACATGATTGAAACATGCCTAATATGAAAATTTGTCCATTCAAACTCTTTCCTGCTTCCCCTTGGTCTGAGCTTGCTCTGAACGGGCTGGGGTTCCCTCCTGTTCTCAGAAGGCCCCTGCATTGATTGGCTCTCTTGGTGCTGCCATATCAGTTAACAGGATATTGAGCCTTTCCACATCCAGACATACTCAAACCATGAGTCAGTATTTTATGATCACAGATTGATATTGCACCATTTCATCACTCTCATGACTTTATGTTCTCTACACGAGTTAGGCCATCAAATATCAATTTCCTCTGAATATTTTATGACTCCATGTCTCCTCTGGCTCATATGTGTCAAAGCTGATCTGAAGTGTCTGCTCTCTATTGCTGGCCTTTGGCCTTTTAGGGTTGATGTAATTCTGCCATTTTGTCGTTGTTACTTCTTAATGGGATCAAACGGACATGAGACCATTTAAATCATTTCTACACTCTGGAGGGGTCGAAGGCAGTCGCTCATGTAGAGTGAAATTACCTTGTAATTTATGTATAGTGGTGACATACTTGTAATGTGATATAATAAGAGTCTCAGGCTCAGTGAAAGAAAAATAAATCACTTTGCAGAACTGTATCTCATCTGCAAATAAATCATTCAGACATGAATGGCTTTGGATTACACAATTACTGCTGTGTGTTTAATGAACATTTGAATAAATCAGATGAGAACAAAGCTGAGTTGTTGAATTGAATTTTTTACATTTTTGTTGATCATGTCTTAACAGTAAAATGTCTTCAACATTAGCTAAAGCAGCATACGATATTCTATGCAATAAAGACGCTACTCATGATGTTAATTGCTGCATTTTTTGACTTTTATTCCTTGTGTACCTCAAACACATAAAAAACGCATTTAACAACAGTTAAACCTCAGACTAAAGCTGTGTTTATTTAGTCAAAGTGCTAATCCTATTTATTAATACCAATTCTGTGTGGTATTTTGAAGGACTTATTCTTCATTGTTAATCTTATGAAACTGTATTTTCTTCTTTTTTTTTTAATGAGTACTTTATTGAACTTTAGAACAGTCTGAAAACCAACATAGTCTGTTTTACATTTTTACATGAATTTTAAGAAATATATTAAAAAAAATAATAATTGTAATAATATCAGTGTAATATAATAGTAATGATAATGATAATAATACAATATTCTCATTTGAGTATGTGCAATCTTTTTTTTTTAAAGATAATGACATTTATACAAACATATTCACACAAACACATATGTATTAAACAGATCTTTACATCTCCATCTTATCAACAACTAAAAAAATGAAAAATATATAGTTAAAATAAATTGAAAAAGAAATATATATGTATCTCCATCAACATGCACCATAATTCATTCAAGTTTACTTCATCATAAGGATACCTCTTGTTTACAATATACAGCATAAACCTTTGCCTTAGTGTTAAAGAAACTGTATTTTCTTAAAATTGTCTCCAGTGTCTTGCCTGCCTCAAGACGTCTTCTTTGTGCAGAGTCTCTTTATGTGTGGCTTTTATGCTACCCATTGCTCTGCTAGACTTGACTAGAGACCGAAGAACATAATGTTATAACTCAAAAACTACAGCCTTCGATTTGTGACATCTAGGGCTGTGCAATTATGTCAAAAATCATAATCACCATTATTTTAACGGATATTTAGATCAAGGTCATGGAACATGATTACTCATTGAATTTAACCCTTTAGGCGCCAAAGTCGCAAAATTGCGACAAGCAACATTGCTGGATGAAACAGGCCATAGCTGCATATATAGTGCTGAATAGTGTTACCACTTTTCACCAGGAGATAGTGGACATGTGTCACTTTAATCTGAGGAGCATTTGTGGGCGTGTTTCTATTCAAAGTTTTGGCGTAAACTTAGTTTGACACACACACGCCAGATCGGGGAGACGCGCGAGTGGTGGTAAAGCGGAGCAGAGGGAGAGACACGCACAGAGAGAGAGAGAGAGAGTGAGATAGAGAGTGAGTTAGAGTACTGACAATGCCGAGATTACTTCGTCAAGTACTGACTGACTCTGATTCTGAGGATATTTACCCTCTGAGATGATGTTCAGTCATCCAGTGAGGACGAAATTGGCGGCGCGTATGTGCGCAGCGGCACCGGGTCCGTGCGCCATGACAGTCGCCAAGCAGCACATACTGAGGCCGATGCTTTGCCTCTCCGTGTGAAAGTGAAAGTAATCGGTGAGTGCTGAGGAGGGGACGTGGTCTGAGAAGCAGGGGAGCTCAAAACACCGCGAAAAATGACGGTGGTAGCGTGAATGAGAAAAAAACCGCGGAGCCGGCAGACAAGGGAGAAGCCGGGAGGTATAAAGCACAGTCAAAATAGCGGCGGGGCGTTCGTGCTCGGCCCGTAAATTACAATGATGATGCCCTGGGTTTACTTAAGGATGAGGAAGAGTACCAGAAGTGGATCAGACATTTTGATGAGCCTGTTGGGTATGGTGGAGACAGGGATCTGACAAATTTTGAGCCCAATGACTTCTTGTCTCTTTTTTTGAATGGTGAATTCTGGCCTAATCACAAATGAGACAAACAGATATGCCCACCAGTTCTTATAGAGGGAAAACCCCAAACCAAACTCCAGATTTCATGACTGGTGTGATGTTACAGTCCCTGAGATGAAAGCTTTCATGTCACTTCATTTGCGTACATTTTCCAATATGGCCGCCACTTGGTGATGTCACAATATGCAAATTAGATGAGTTTATTTACTTCCATTCCAAATTTTGGGTCATACTGAAGATTTTTCTCAATTACAGTCTGCCTTCATCTCTAACCACTTTCAAACTACAACCTTTTGAAATTTTGATATCAAAATTGAATATTTTCCAATATGGCTGCCATCTGATGACATCATAATATGCAAATTAGATGAGTGAATTTACTTCCATTCCAAATTTTGGGTCATACTGAAGATTTTTCTCACTGACAGTCTGCCTTTATCTCTAACCACTTTCAAACTACAGCCTTTTCAAATAATGATAGAAAAATTTAATATTTTCTTGAAAAACTCTGGCACCTAAAGGGTTAAAACAGGCACCACACACTTTCATTGTATATACTTTTGGTTCTATCACTTTTAACATTAAATTGGGCAATGCATAGAATTATGCCTTTCCAAATACTAATATCTCATAATAGTTCTAATAAAAATAATGAAAAAAGAAAAAAAATGTTCAAGGTGGTTTTTGACGAAGTAATCTCACAGTTACTAGCACCATACTATAAGAGGCTACCTACAAAAGTCCTTATTGTTTTTTTTGTAACAGTAACATGATTTAAATAAGGAAATGCTTAGAAAAAATGCTTCAGTGATGACAAAAGAGTTTTCCATGCCTAACATGCATTTTTAATGATGATTTTCTGTCAGTAAGGTTTTTCTTTATCATGGAAAGGTCAACATCATGATTGAAACTTGGACACATTATTTGCCAAGTCTGCAAAGCCTGGAACCCCATTTACAATCCCTCATGGACTTTGTTTGCATGTGATCCATTTCTAATTTTGGATGTCCATTCAGTCTGAACTGTAACACTGTATGTTTAGGCAACCTTAGGGACCGTATGTCAGATTTCTGTAAAGGCTCAGAGCATTTATAATAACATGTCAAAGTTATACTTGGATACTTATGTTTGTTGTTATTTCAGAGTTTCCTGAGTTTGAACAGACCTTCCTGAAAATTACAATGAAGTCAGGGTGTGTGTAAAGGTCCAGTTACAGTGTAACGGTCTCCCTGCTGACTGAAACTGTGAAGCATATGGGATTCCTCTCACAATGTAAATGCATTTACAGATTTAAAGAGGTTTAACCATCTCCTGGAAGATGGAGAAATGCTCCATCTCAGCTCTAAAACCTTCCAAAGATACAGTTCCTCTTAGTATGCAAACACAGGCATAGCACAATGAAGTCAAAGCATGTCCGAGTTTCATTCACTGGGCACTGCAGTCAAAAATCCTGGAGTGCATTTAATCATTCTCTTCCTGGTTCAACACAGAAGTCATCCACTGAGTGGCCTGCATCATGTCAGTATGTCACGCTGACGTGCAGTATGTGAGCACAAGATAGTGGGCTTGCATGTCAACAACCTTTTAACTTAATTGCCTCCCACTTAAGCACATACGATTGGGGCCTGCTGCTTACAGGAGATACGCACATGTGTACGTCACATTTATTGCCTGTTTAAAGCTTCATGTGCACTTTGTCAAGCTGAACATTGTCCTTGACCGACCTATGCAAGGGAGCGTACTGGCAGTAATGCCACTGTATACTGCTCTTCTCCAGCTGATAACAGTTCACTCACTGAGGAGAATCTGAAAGAAAAACATGGTATACAGATGATATTAGGTATGAAAATTGATACCAGTGCCATTATCAACTCTGCTTGTCAATCCAATGTCTGTCTGTTCTCTTAAGGACACTTGTTGGGGTTTCTTTGGGAAGAAAAACTAGACCAGTGTGGCAATAAATAAATCTCCCATTAATAAACACTATGCTGTTTTAACAAATGCATGCCACTGACATTGCATGTTGCACTTCTAGCACTGGCATGTTACACTCACTAGCAACTTTAGATACACTTGTTCAACTGTTCATCCATGCAGGTGGCTAATCTGCTAATCACATGGCATCATCTCAGTGCATTTACGCATGGAGACAAAGTCAAGGCGACCAACTGAAGTTTAAATTGATCAGAATGAGGAAGGAAGGTGATTTAAGTTACTTTGAATGTGGCGTAGTTGTTGGTGGTCTGAGTATTTCTGAAACTGCTGATTAACTGGGGTATTCATGCTCAATCATCTGTATGGTTTATAGAAAATGGTCGAAAAAAGAGAAAATATCCAGTGAGCAGCTAATGCCAGAGGTCAGAGTAGATAAAGATGATAGAAAAGTAACACTCATCACTACATTTCTGAATGTATGAAATATCTGAGCATGAAGCAGAAACCACACCGGGTGCCACATCTGTCAGCTAAAAACGGGAAACAAAGTCTGCAATTACCAATACTGGCAACACACCTTATGGATGTGGTAGAGCAGAAGACTGGCATCACAGATGTGCAGCTGACAAATCTAAAGCAACTGTGTGATGCTGCCATGTCAACATGGATCAAAATCCCTGAGGAATGTTTGCAACACCTTGTTGAACCCATATCACTAAGGATTAAGGCAGTTTGAAGTCAAAAGTCCGTCCACCCAGTACTAGCAAGGTGTACCTAATCAGGTGTCCAGTATTTCCAGTGTACCGCTGTCCTTGCTGTCAACTCAATTGCTGATTCCTCTTGCTACATCTCACACTGCTGGGCTTTGTTTTGCCTTCATGCAGGTCTATGCGAAAGTGACAGCAGGCACGAGAGAAACAGACACAGGGCTGTTTTTTTTTCCTGTAGCAACAACATGCAAAGAATGTTGAGCACTTTTTTGTTCAGTAACACTGTACTTTTATGAAACAAGTAATTGATCAACTTCAACTTTATTTTGTTATTGAATAATTTAAAAAAACCAACCCATTACTGTACTCATCACACCAAAAACAGTAATCTAAGTACTCTAACAGATTACTTTGTAAAGGGTTAACCCCTACACTGATTACAGGGATGTTCGATTTTAGAGAGAAATTTGAATAAACTCAGTTTTTGGAGGTGAAGTCTGGCTGCTTTCATAACAATATGTAATGACAGAATCAGCAGCATCTTCATCCATTTAATGCAGCCCTTTATCTCTTTGAGGGCCACTGGGAGCCTGGAACCTTTCCCAGCTGATATTGGACAGGAACCAGTTTACACATTTGACTGGTTGCCAACCAATCACAGGGTTTAATGCTTCTAGACATGTGTTTTGAAATTCATTGTCTCTAAGTTTGAACCACACTGATTATCCCATTGAACAGGCTTATTAGTTCATATCCCCTATCATTAATTTTTCACTGTCACTTTAATTATATCATGATTTTTAACATGCTGTTTCAAGCTTCTAGAGAAACAGCATCAGAGTTTCCAACTTCTGGAAATGCATGAAAAGTAGAAAATATTTTTTTGTTGGACAAAAGTTCAAGCACCCGCACTAGCAGAAATCGATTCACCCCAGAATAAATCAAACAGTTCCTTCTTTCCATCAGTCTCTACTGCTGAGCTCAGATACTCCAGTGCTGCATATGAAGAGGGAAAAACAATTCAGTGCTTCACCATTATCACTTTCAGTCACCCGGCCCCCCGAGCTCGCCCTCACTGACGCAGAGGCCCTTTCATATTCTTTGATCCTGTTAATAATTATTTTCCCTGCAGCTGAAGGAGGAGGGCAGATGGAAAAAGCACCAGAATGCTTTGCACTGATAGAAGCTTCCAGACAGACAGCAGAGTGAAATTTATAAAATTAGTTTTGGGGGGGATTCTAGGATTTCTTGTTGTCCTTTTCAAACAATTCAAATAATTATAACTAAGCAGTGATGGACTCAAAGGCTCTAAATAAAACCGCAAATATTGATAATGAATAGTTGGATTTAAAAACTGTTCTTCCTCCCTTTGCTCAAACTTTAAATTAAAAAGATGTTTCTAATATTAAAATTCATCATCCACAGCCCCCTCTACTGCTGATAGTTTTTCTGATGAATTCTAAGAGTCTTATCTCATCCTGACCGTCCTCTTCTGCTGGAAAACCTTCCCCGCTTGGACCGGCTCCTTATCTAGAGTAGCTCTGGATGGGCTCAGAACGGAACTGGAATCAACATCCCTGCTGGTCTGCTGGCAAGGTCGAAAAAGGAAAGTGGTGGCTGGGGGCGAAAGCGAGCCAAGGAGCTCAGCTGCTTCTTTATCCTCCTCTCTCCATCGGGGTGGGAGATGGATTACCATGACATTCTTACATTTCTCCATAGATACTGTAGCTGGCACTGACAGCTTGTTATGTCATTTCTACTCTGGTCGTGATCAGAATTTTAAAAGTCTCCTTGTGCTGTCAGAAAGTTAGTCATTTAAACAGTAATAGTTTGAAAAATATGATAAAGTATAACTACTATTGGTTTATTTTACATTAGAAACTTTATAATCAATGAGTAGTCATCACAGTTTATGGAAATGCTTATTTTTTACTTGGAAAATAGACTGTCAAAAGGAAAAGAGCCATTTTTTTAATTGATATTTTTTTCCTAACACTGACATTGGCTTAAATGTAAATAAAGCCATTCACAAGGCAGGCTGAAGAGCCTTAATTATAATTTTCCTGTAGCCGTTTTGTGATTACTGTGTGCACCAACAGGGGGAAATGCACATTCATAATGTGGTTACTACAAAAACATAAAAAGCAGCACAAAACATTTTGAGTCGAGGAGAAAAGCTAAAAATAACACTGACAGAGCAAAGTTTCTAATATTCAGTCTGTAGGGACTGTGGGGTTTAAGAATAATTCAACAATTTTACAGAATATTTTTTCTGACTTAGGACAGATATCTGTCTGTGGAACCCCCATAAAAAAAACCTGAAATTATCCTGAATTCATCTGAATGTGCTTTTCACCCCGACTGGAATTTGATGAAATTTTAAGGGAATGTTCACGTGGGTCAGTGTTATGGCACATGAAAAGCTGCCCAAAATTACTTTCTTTTTTGGCCAGAGAACAAAACAGCACTGTTTCTGTTTTTCTCCGGCTTGCTGTCATTTTTGCAATGACCTGCATAAATGCGGAAGTTAAATTGTTATAACTTACAATTTAGCATAAAGAAAAATCAATTTAAAGCTTTGACCAACATTGTTTTTTTTATAGTTTAGAGTCAAACGCAAATAGTAATAGTTAATTAAAGGGAGAAACAGAAATAGAGCAAGTAGAGGTACTTTTACACAACAATAAATACAGTATTAACTGGTTAATAGAGTATATTTTATCTATTTTTTTATTGTTTTTCTCTAATGTATTTAGTGATAGTTCATGTCAGATTTTTTTTCTAGAAACGATTACAACTAATTGTTTCATCTTATTTCTCGCAAAGAAGAAAATTTAAAGCAGTCATCAAAGATTACAGGAGCATTTCTACTGTTCTTGTTAAGCACTTCGTCTTTTTACATCGTGTTGCATTGCTATCCCAACAGTCCTTCATTGTATTTTTTTAGTTTTTCTCTTCATGTTATTTATGATTTTTTTTCTTGGAAATTGACTTGTAGGGTCACATTGGGTCAGGAGGGGCGCAACATGTGGCTGTATACACTAAGCTGCCCAACCCTACTCCCGCCACTTAGATATTAACGCAGTGATTTCCTCCCACTGAGACATTATTGGAAAACCCTCTAGAGTGTAACATTTAATTTGCTTTAGCCTCAAGCTAATGATCGCTGCCTTGCTGGTGTCTTGTCATAGACATCTATAAATATTTGTCATTCGCTGACTTAATAGAATTACATTTACAGAGCAAGAGCATTGGTCTGTAATTGGCTAAACAACATTTATTAAGTATGGATGGTGCAGAATTTCCTGCTTAGCCTTAATAAAGTTCTGAATCTACAAATCCTATTAAGTCATGACTTTAAGTTGGGCTTTGGCAAAGGTTTAAGTATAAAGCAGTGGTCTTTTTCGAAAGCAGTTCCTCCCTGTGGTTCTCATAAGCCCCGTTTCCACCAAGTGGTCCGGTATGGATCGGCATGGTTTGGCTCAGGCCGGATCAGTAAAGCCTGATCCTGGTTGCGTTTCCACAGCCAGCCGTACCCTACTTGGTAGGCGGCGTCTAAGCCGGATGCCGATAGCATGACGTCATAGCAGCACGACACAGTGTATCCGGCTATTAAATACAACGAAGAAGAAAACGCAACACAGTAAACAAAGAGCAACGATTCTCTTCACCGCGAATACTGAGGAAGGTCTGCACCTCCACAGTAGACCATGGGACGCTCGATCTTGATGCCATTTTCCAAACAAAAAAGCCTTGAGAGTTATCTTCACGAAGACGAGTGGAGATTTAAACATGGCGGGGCTGTGTAGTTCTTTATTACCGCTGTCGCACGGGAAGTGACGTCTCCTTCGACCAATCAACGGGCTGCAGTGTTTCTAGCTCCACCTTCTGGGGTCCTGTCCCGGTTTTAGGCTGTGGAAATACCACAAAAAGCAAGCCGTACCGAGACGTACCGAACTGAACCCTCTGGTGGAAACGGGGCTTAATAGACCCAACTTCACCACCTCTGTCGTCTTTTCACAAGTTATAATCAGTGTTTGATAGCCTTTTCTTGAATATTGACAATAAAGTGACTGCTGGGATTCAAATAAAGTAAAAGGTAAAATATTAATTAACATTTTTTATAAATATAGAACTTGAACCAGTCCCTTATATTCCAGTGCAGAGTCATTTAAAAAGAAGTGAATATAGTGACAGAGCTGCCAGCGTTGTAGTCCTCCTATGTGCAGGTTGGACAGCTGTTGGTGAAGGACAAAAGGATGGATGATCCTGTTATGCTGCTTGTCACTAACATTTGAGAGAATAGGAGCGGGAGTGAGGAATTGCCACTCTTATAGGCTGAAGGATTCATGAGGATGAAAGAGCGGGAGATATGCCAACATATGTGTGAGGGTGGTGATGAAAAACAGCTGTTAGAGGAGGACGCAGTTTGTGTGTGTGTGTGTGCGTGAATGCACACATGACAGCAGTATTTATGTAAGGAGCAGCACCTCGCATACAAACACGCAGCTCACACTTCCACAGATGAGAGGCGGTGAGCTCTAATGGCAGGTTGGCCGTACATTATGGTGTCTAACCACAGGCATTTTTCTTGGAAGCCTTCTGACATTACGTGTGGTCACAGACTGTTTACAACCGTTGACTCATGGGATTAGAAGAGAGTGAAGATTCAGCCTTCTGCTCTACCTGCCATGGTAAATTTGAAGCTAATCTGCATAAAACATTCAGGTTTTTCTTGACTTTTGTTGTAACTTAATGCCAAGCTACAACTCTGACAGATAAAGAATACAGACTAACTCAAAGCCAGTGCACCAGTGACCAAAGTAATGCTGCCAAAACCAAAATTATGATGCTAAAGTGTATGGCTTTGTGTGTAAGGCTGGGCAATATGGAGAAAAATGCTGAATTGAGGCACATCTCCCAAACATCTCTGCTTCATCTGGTCAGATGCCAAATGTCTCTCAGGTTCTGTAATGATTAGCCAGCTCCACAATGTCAGCACGGCCATACGGCATCTAGCAACATTTAACAGGATGCTCTCAGTTTATAGGCCAGGCTTCACATGTGTAGTTTGTACTATTTATCAGCAGATGGCCAACTTTCTCTTAAAACTGACACAGCACAAAAAAAATACTGATGTCCCATAATTGTTTTTTATTTTTTATTTTTGATAAGCCCCCAGCTGTGTAAATAGAGAAAATAAAAGGATCAACTGCTTGTATTTTGTAACTGTAGAATAATACTTTTTAGTTTTTATTTTTCTTTTCCTTCTAATATGATTTCTAATATATTATATATAATATGATATGATGAAATATTGACACTCAGAAATATCAACCCAAACTGTTTAATAAGGACAAAATAAACTAAAAAAACTACAAATGCAACTTTGTTTTTGGTTTGTTTAGCCCTGCCATATTGTCTCATCCTTTGTCTTGGGCAGGACACTCTTGCAAATGAGATTTTTAGTCTCAGTGAGTTTTTTCTGGTTAAATACAGTTCATATATATCAAATTTCAAGAATTTAATGTAATGGCCAGATCAGCTTCTATGCAGGACTTGAGGCAACAATATCACCTTACTTCTGCCCCTAACAGATTGACTTTGACAGCACTTTAATTTAGTTTTAGTTATAGTCTTTTGCCATAAATATCTTTTAGTTTTCGTCATAATTTAGTCATCCAAATTGTTTTAATATGTCTGATTTAGTTGATGTAATTTTTCAGTTAATTTAGTTTTAGTTTTGTTCATGTGCACCTGTTTTTATTAGTTACTGTCTAGTTTTCGGCAGGGGAAAAAAAGGTTGTTGATGAAAACTATGAAGAAAATAATTAGTCAACAAAATTAACACTGATACACACAAGCAGCATCGTCAATTGTCCTCAGTTGTCAGTCACATACAGAGCAGTGGCTCTCACGTTTTTATGTATCCAGATGATGGTATTCTTCCTCCAGCAAAACATGATATAATCACAGTGTTGCTCTGTCACGTGGTGCGATCAGATCAGTAATATTTTCATGGAGCTCTGCTTATCTGAGCCCAGAGATAGAGGAGCATCAGCATCCAGTTTTTAATCCATCTTGCAGGAATCTCCTGCTTGTGTCAGCTTTCTTCTTCTTTTCTTCAGGAGGACATTCAGATGACTAATTACTGGCAACCCTCTGGCTTTACTTCATACCAACCCCCTTTCTTTACTTTCATCCTCCTGGCTTCCCTTCCTCTTTCTGCTTTTATTCTTCTTCCTCTTCCCTGTTCCCTGCACCATTCCTCCAGAGATCTTCCTCCCTGAGAAGCTAATGGTCTAAGAAATAGCACAGCTCAGTCTCTTATTCTTCGCCCTGTTTCAATTTTCATTTTCTCCACCTCTTCCATGGTTATATCACATTCATGCCATCATCATGTAATTACAATAAAGTGCATATTTCATGATAAGTTCTGATGCACCTGGAAGCCCTTCATGGAAAAGTACCATGCTGCATGTTTGCTGCTAAATTAACTTCCCTGTGGCTCTTTTCTTCCATGCAACCAACACCCTTGTGGGTCTTCGGACCATTTCCTCCTCTTCCGCCCTGTTTTCACTCCACAACTGGACCCTGGCCCTTAATAGTTGAAGACATATGGTCCAGATGTCAGCACAGATGATGGGGCCACACCAGCCTCACAACATCATCTGCCAGCCGCACAGACATCTGCATGCATCGCGCCTCTGTGGTCAATAGGAAATGACCCCTTTAAGCTAATTTAGTACCGCCGTGCTGCTGAGACTAAACACTGGAAAAAAGCTGCTGGTGGTCAACCTCCTCAGCATGGATCATTTAAAAAGAGGTATAAAATGTGAGGAGCCCTCTGTGAGAATGCCCCTGATTTGTTCTAGCTGTAAAACAAGTCAGTCATAGAGAAAAAGCAAATGATAGCACATGTTGTGAAAGTCCAGTCATAGTGAGTAATGAAAGAGTCAGCCCAGGAAAATCAGATGTGGAAGCTCTGATGTTGTGCTGCATGTTTACTGAAGGATGCTCCTTGTCCATTTAAAATCAGGTGTGTGTCATACTATGAGGATGGAAATGCACGAAGCAACCATGCTAAGGCCCTCAGAGGACTGAATGTGGGGGACATTTGTAGTAGTAGTTGTAGTAGTAGTTGTTTATTTCAAGACATGTAAAAAATGGGAAAATAATCATACAATAGTGGACAAATGTAACAATACAATACAAAACTGAGAAAATATGAAAATGAAAACTATGATTTACATATCCAAAGAGGTGTGGGAAGAAGTAATATTTATTTAATCCCACCCCTTAGCCATAAAATATTATTTGGCTCTGTTATCAGTATAAATCTATGAAATAATAAATTTACAGACAGACATACACATATCCTTACTTATACATAATCTGAAAGTAACTCCTCCGAATAGAAAAAAAGAGAAAAAAAGAGGACAAGACAACCCAATAATTAATTACAGTAAACACCATGTGATCGTCAAACACCTTCATTTCTATATCCTCTGAAAATCATCTCCCTTTACTTCTTTTTAAAGTAGTTTATAGTGTTAGGGCAAAGTTAGCTTGTCAGTCTGGTAATTCACACCACAGCTGTTCGACTTGAACAAGAGCAAGTAATTCAGATTTTTGCTTAAGACCTAATAATCAAGTTCCTAATAAAGCGTGTATTTACCATGGATGCACCACAAGTAGGTCATGAACTTTGAGGAAACGGCCAGAGCCAGTGATGCCAATTTAATCACTGTTTGACTACAGCAAGGGAATTGGATTAAGTTGGACTCTTAACCTACTTTGAGGAGTTTTGAACTGTTGCCTCTGTATGTCCTACTAAAGCAACAGGTCATCTGCTAAAAGTTACTGTATGAATATCTGTTTATTTTTGGACTGAGATGTGTACTGCTTTGAAATGGAAAGAGACGTTTGTTTACATTTTTAATGAAAATGACTCACAGCAATCACTGGATTGGCCAGTTTAAAGCAAACAGGAGAAAATATTTCTCAAGAAAGCATGACACACTCACACAGACAAGAATCCGCACAAAGATAAGATGTACTGCAGAGGGGCTGATGATCACAGATATCAACAGTTTCCTTAAATAGAAATATTATCTTGATCTAGTGTGAGTTTTTATCTGTATCTTGGAGATGGATGGAGGGAGACTTTCCTTGGCAGAGGTTGGAGCTAATAATCACATTTTTGCTTTTTGGTGGGAAAAACACAGGAATTTAATTTTCATCTTAAAAATCATTGCATCCCATTTATGTGACATTGTCATGGGGTCTTTCTAATGCGCATGCTGGTTCACAGGTCTGTCTAGTAGAAAAATTAAATTGAACTGAATTAAAGGGAAATGAAATTAGTTGAAAATGTGCTTCTCCTGCCAAGTGAAACCAGGAAGTTTGCACTTAGTTGGATCCTTTCAAATCCAGTGTCACAATTTAAGACAGAAAATATTATATTTAAAATGTAGTCAACAAGGAGTCAACTGTATTTTTTTTTGTTTGTTTTTGCTTCTTTGTCCTTCTCTCATGTGTAAACAAGCGACATCTCCTAGTGTTGAAAAGAGGGGCCAACGTAGAAGTGCTGAGAGCTGTAGTTCCTGGAGTGCCCACTTGAGGCAGGATCTCTGGAGGTTATATGACTGTATGTGGAACAGGCGTTTTTTGTTTATTTGTTTGTTTACTGCCTAAATAAACATATTTACAGCCTGGTTCAAAAAATGACTTTGGTCTGAAACTACAGCACAACTAGGTGCTATCTGGATTTCTGGTTTTGGAAATGGGGACATGATTGACATGGCTACAAGTCCATGCTGAGATCTATTGGTCAAATGGACTTAAGTGAGGGCTGGGTGACATGGCTATAAAATAAAATTCCAGACATTTTCCACAACACTTAATTTATGATTTTAATCTATTTTTCCCTTTCAAAAGAAAATAAAACAACCATGAATGGTGACAAACATGAATGACATGACTCAAGTTTTGCTTTATGTCATCAAAATATATTCCCAAAACAAACAGACTTCCCCTTCTTGAAGTTTCAGTGTGTGTCATAAAATGTTGTTTATATAGTCAAATGTAGGTTTGTCTTCATAAACACTGAAGACTGAGGTATTTTCAATTTATATTAACATGAAACTCTCTAATCAGTATTTGATCTCAGAAAACTGCACATTTTCATTATTTTTATTTTCAAACCTGCAAAAAATTATGCAATTAGAGAAAGTCAAGAAAAAATCTAGATTTTTAATTTTTAAATCTTCTGCAGAAAATAATTTGAATTAATCAGTTCAGTCGATATATTGCCCAGCACTATCTTAAGTCCTGCCTCAGTGTGGCCCCTTTGTGTGTGAGTAGGTTGAACAAAAGTTTGATTGAAGCGAAGCATCATCAACGTTCTAAAAACTCCTTTCATAATCAAATGACAGATGTCACATGTGTTTGTCCAGTTCTCTCTGCAGTCTGTGGTGAAAAACAAAATGCCAGTATGAGGAGTTGGAACCAGATTTCTAAGTCTTAGCCTTTAATGTCTGATGATTCTTTCCTTCTGTATCAAACCGAACAACCCTGCATAGATGTTCTGCTCTCATTTTGTTTTGCCAAAATGGTAACAAACACTCATACACAGCTTGGCACAAACCAATCCTCCCTCTCTGCTTTTCTTCACTTGTGCTTTTTTTCAGTGGTACTATTTCTTTCACTTGGAGGAGATAACTTTCTCAGTCTAGACTTTTTCCTTTGAAAAAAAGAACATTAGAGTCTATCTTGTAAATTTGTCCTAAGTAGCCTGGACATTATGGTGCTAAGGACTGTATCTATGAGAAGCTGACAGCTGGTGGACCATGGCCCTGCCGTCAAAGTGTACCATTAAGAGTCTTCATGAAACTGATAGGTCTCTCTGGGACTTCAGTCCTTTTGGGGGATTTCAGCTCAGCCTCGCTCTCTTCTTCATTCTCTTTGCTGTACACCATTATAGTTCTTAATGGGCCTGGGTGATGTAACTGTTGTACAGAGGAGGTCAAAGTCTTACAAAACACAATTCAAGGCAGGGTCTGAAATGCTCTCTTTCCTACACGTCAGGTTTCTTTCTCACTACTTGAGTTGTAAAATATCAAGTTGATTCAATTCATCACCTTCCGTACTTGACCTAGCTTCTTTCTTCACTCCATGCTCCTCCTCTCTGGTCTCTTATGATCTGTTAGCTTCCTCATTACAATGCTGGGTGTTATGGGTCTAAAATTATGTGTAAATATTGTCCTACCTGAATACAATAGAAACATGAAAACTTGATGTGTTTTTCCTGTTTGTTAATGAAGGGTTATTACAATACAACGTTGATACATTTGATATAATTCTTGTAAAATATGTTGTTCAAAAATATTAGCAACATACACACATATCAAAGATGTCCAAGTTATCTTTAAAATTTATCAACTTTCCTTTGCGATTAATGAAGTACCTATCCAGCCTTCATTGCATACAAATGATCTTCCCTCCATCCATCCTTCCATCCATCTATTCAATTATTCATCTTTTATCAATCCATATATCTTTTTTTCTTTTTGTCCATCCATCCATTTCAGTGTTTCCCCTAGCTTTTGTGCTTTGGGAAGGGGGGTGCCTGGGCCGAAATGAGCGGGGTCTGTCTTTCGGGATCATCTATATTAGTTTGTTTTTTCATTCATCTATCTATCTATCTATATCTATATTTATCATTTTTTATTTATTTATTCATCTATCTAGTTGTCTTTCTATATTAATGATTTTGTTTATTACTCATTCATCTGTGTATCTGTCTATCTATATAATAATCAATTTGTATTTATTCATTCATCTATCTACCTATACTGATCATTTTTTATTTATTCATTCATCTATTTGTCTTCCAATATTAATGATTTCGTTTATTATTCATTTATCTATGTATCTATCTATATTAATCATTTTTTTGTCTATCTATCTATCTATCTATCTATCTATCTATCTATCTATCTATCTATCTATCTATCTATCTATCTATCTATCTATCTATCTATCTATCTATCCAAATTAATTCACTCACCAAGTTCAGTCTTGTATGCAGTGGTGTAGTTTCTGGTTTATTCTAGTGGGTAAACTCTGACATACTCTGATGGATGTTTGTCCTCTTAGGGCCTCCATACACTGAAGACATGTTCAGTTGAGAATTGTTAACAGCTCCATCAAAGTATCGATATCATGAATCTTTTTGCTAATCAGTTCCCTTATCAATTCCTTCCACTGACAGGGTTCAGAAGCGGTCAGAATTGTGGCTTAATTTTTTACAAAAGGCGCCTACTGCACAACCTTAAGTGAGCGGAAACATCAGCAACTTGCAGAAGCAGGTATCTATGCTGTGACGTGTGTTTGACATTGTTGCCACTGAATATCTACAGGCCAACATTTGCTCACATGGAAAATCTGCAGGAATCAATAAGGGAATCGTTAAAGAATTGGATCGATTAGCAGGATCGTTAATAGCATTGGTATCGATAAAATCTTATCAAGTTCCCATCCCTATACCTTAGGATGAATTTATCATTTAGAAAAAAGTAAGTGAAAACAAGAGCTGGACTGCTGAAGAATGTTGAGTTTTGATTCATCAAAAGGCTGACTCGTCATTTTTAAGTCTTTGTGTTCACTTAAACCGGGCACATGAGCTATCAAGACACCGTTTGAATTATAAAATCATACAAAGTGACTGATGATCCCTCACTGTCCCTGCGATGCGCGCCTATCTGCGTCTTTACGCTCCCCTGGCACAAGCGTGTAAAGACGCTGAGCAAGAGGGATTTAGATCAAATGTATGAACAGGAAAGTGAAAGTTAAAGTCACACAACCATGCTATACATATCTTTGTGCATCCGTCCCAAATGAACTATAGCGGAAACACTGCATTTATCTATTTATACATCAATTCATTCAATTGTCCATCTATTCATTAATCCATTCATTTGTCAATCCATACTGTCTTTCTTTTTGCCCAACCGTCCATCCATTTATCAGTTCATACATCCATCCATTTATCCAACTGTAGATAGATCCATCCATCTATTCATTTATCAGTCTATTTACCTATCTGTCCTTTTTGTCCATCCATCCATCCAATTATTAATATGTGCATTCATATACCTATCCATCTGTAGATACATCCATCCATTATCCATCTAAATGTATGGCCATCTAATCATAATTCCATCCATCCATCAATACATCTGTCCATCTATCTGTCCATCCATCTGTCTCTTTATTGAACCATTCACTTATTCATCCATGTATCCATTCAGCCATCTGGCCTACCATCCTTCCATCAGTGCATACATCCGTCCATTCACATGTTCATCCATCCTACTTCCTAATCATCAGTCTGTCTGTTGGTCCATCGGTCCATCTTGCCACCCGTCTAGCCATCCATCCATCCATCCATCCATCCATCCATCCATCTATCAATCCATCTATTTATCAGTCCACCTTTCAGTCCAACCATTCATCCTTCCATGTCTCTGTTTTACTATCCATCCATCCATCTGTCTGTCCTTAAATTTTGCCATATGTCCATCAATTTGTCTATTAGACCATCTATTCATCCATCCATCTTTCTGCTCAATCATACATCCATCCATACATTCACTCATTCATTCATGCATCCATCCAGCCATCCTGTTATTTGTCCATTTTTCATCCATTTACATTCATCAACCGTACTTGCATCCATTCGTCCATCCATCCATCCATCCATCCATAATTGCATCCATCCATCAGCCTAGCCACCCTTCCAACCTTTAAGTTTCACTAATTTCAGTGATTGAACGAATCAAGAACTGAAGAAATTTGATAATTCTCAGTCAAATTTTCAACTTATGGAGTGAAAGAGAGGACAGTCCAAATCACACAGAAGACAAAAGTGTGTTAATGCTCTTTTTCAAATTGGACCAATGTATTGGTATCAATTCAACAGTATCCAGGTCTATTTTGTAGTATTTGATTAAAAAAAACAATAAATTACCAAGTATAGGGCGTTTAGTATGTCTAATTGTATTACCATAGTGTCACATCAGCATCATTATGATTAGACTTTCACAAGTATTATCAACACTTTTATTGTTTCTCACCCTAAATAACCTTTAAATGAGTGTTTGACGTGGCATTTATTTGTATTTTAAATTGTTTATTTAGCACCACACTCACCAGTGGCTAGACGTATTCAGAGAAATATTTCCCAACCCTATCTCCTCATGAACATAGCTCTCCCTCCCTCCTCACAGAGCGCTCGATCCCTCCCTCCCTCCCTCCTTCCCTCTCAGTCTCTCTCATTCATTCAGCTGCTCCACATCGACCACGTTTGTCATGTGGGCTCTCACTCTCTTTCGTCTACCAGGGCCACTCACCAGATACACAACACAGCTTTGTAAGTAGTTCGCCACGTTCTTTTTGTAAATTTAATTTCTGCTCCGACAAACTGTTGCTGTCTGCTCAGTGTGGTAGAGACTTTCCAGCATGCTGATAGGCTCAGAGACACAGATGGAGAGGATGATCACAGGACTTAAGAGATCCACTGAGAAAAGGTTGTGCTGGAGGGACAGATTAGACGAAGTGAGAAACTGAGCAGAGAGGGAGTCACACGCCGGTCTGTGAATCATTATCGTCTTCTGTCTGAAATGTCAAGTGTTGGGAGAGGGGACTTTTTGGTGACAGGACACCCTCTTATTAAGCAAGACGTGGACATGCTCACTCACGTGTTAATCTGAACTCTTGATACAGAGGAGCTGCTGCAGCTTTTTGAGTTGAAGTTCAGGAGGAGTGAGGGAGGAGTGTTCTTCCTCCATACTTAGTTTAATGCTACTTTTTTATTTGTTTATGCAACCGAGGGAAACTGGAACCCATGTCTTCTGTGTTGGTCCATTTTTTATGTGGTATTGTAGGGCTGAACAATGCAGCCAAAAACTGACAATACAATATCATTTCATTATGCAATAACTTACAAGATGAACATGTTGGCAGTTTACTTAAGAATATTAGATGAGAAATTGGCAATGAAAACTTAGAATTATAAATTGGTAGCACCTAATTTTAGGGTGACCACTGGGGCTGAAAGATTTGTCGTTTTCAGATCAAAATCGCAATTTTAGACAACGCAATCATGTAATTGCCAAATCTGCAGTTTTTTTGCAGCACTCCTAAATGACCCAGGATCTGTTGTATCAGCTATTTTACACATACTATTTAACAAATTTGCAGGCAATTTGCATTTAGGGACGTGCTGGTAAGCAGGTCAAAAATACAAAGCCTCTGTTTAGGAGTAGAAGTTGGAGTATCCCTTAAATAACAAATTATTTATCATCAATATTATATGAGGAATAATGTGTTATGTGCTTTTGATCATTGATTTCCTTACTGTTGTCTACACTGTAAACATAGTGAATATTGCACTGAAGCTTGATTTGAAGAAAATCGTGAATCGGATGGAAGTCGCAAAAGCTGTCAGAAAAATCACAATTAGATCTTTTCCTGAAATAATTCAGCCTTAGTCACCACGTTCACCACTAACACCTTATTAGCATCGTAGCATAGCTAGCTGCTTATTAGCCAATTTTGAGGGATTTTCAGTACAAAACTCTGCATGACCATAATTTACAGCAAGCAGGCTACAACAGAGTTTTCCATTCAACACCTCCTAATTACTTCTTACTGTTTATAAGTTAAGAAGTTGTTGTATATGAATTATGATCTTAATTAGCTTTGTTTAGTAAGGCCTTTATAAGGTAGTAGTAACACAAGACTAGTTATTATTCTTAAATTCCCCTTGTAAGTATAGTCTTATTTCGTGAATTCAATCACAAACTCCTGGTCATGGTTTAAGCTTAAATAACTTCTAAATACTTGTAACTCAGAATATATCCCCCAACCTAAAGTGAGGTCCTGTTCATACCTGATTCACTTACACACTTTTTAACTAGTATTTGTTCACTAAGCTAATTAAGATCATAATTCATAAACAACAACTTCTTAACAAAATAGTAGTTAGCACTATCTATGAGGCTTTTATTGGAAAACTCTAAATTAATAGACTACTAGGTCTATGTTGTAGTCATGCAGAGTTAGGTAATGAGCGATCAATACTGGTGAATAAGCAGCTTGTAAAAGGCTAATTAGCATGCTTATAAGGTTCTAGTTAGTGGTCAATATGGTGACCTTTAAATAAAGTGTTATCCATCATTTAATTATTTCTGTTGACTGGAATCATAACATGCCAGAAGTTTGTTTTTTAAAGGCACTGCATTTTGACTGCTTTTATGGCAGTGGACTCTGGTGTTTTTGAACTCAACTCACTGGAACCATTTCTCAAGCAATAATATTTAACTTACCCAACTTCAGTTAGGACTCTCTTTATAATAATATCATCGGTCAGTATTTGTTTCTCTTTTGCAGGACTGTAACAGACTTTGATATTGGAAAGCTCTCTGAGAGGAAAACTTAGAGGATTTCCTTTTGTATATGCTTGAATGTGATCAGCAGGAGCTGCTTGGAGCACAGTCAATTTAAAACAGCTTGATCTGTAGCCCATATACGTATGTTCTTCTGTGTTTACACTGTAATCCCTTCTCCAACACACTTCTTTCTGGTCATCTCTGAACTGAAGGACATGTGCATGTTTGATAATGCTTTTGTAACTGTCAAACATAATTCAAACATAATCAGTTTTGTTTTCTTGCTGTTTTATTACATTCACTGCAGAGTTGGGGTTTGTGGGCCAACTCTGTCTTCTCTCATTTCGTTCAAGTTTTCAGCTGTCAGTGGATTTACATCAAAGATTATTTTGAATCATAGTCCAGTTAAAGTGCAAATATTAAACCTTTTTTTTCCTGCTGGAGCTGATAAAACTGATCAGTGTTCGGTGGCAGTTCCTCTGTTTTTGACTCTGCAGCTGAGCTTTAGGGTTTAAGTGATAATTTGTTTGTGGTTGTCATTGGGCTCTATTGGTGTGTAAAAACTTCCTGTATGTCTCTTTACGCTCAACCTCAAACCTACACTATATCCAAAACACCACAGTTGAGAAAATCACAGGTCTTATATCTGGAGACAGGCCTCCATTTCAATCCTGTGCATTCATTGGAGGACCATGGTCAAAACATGAGACACAAACAGAAGTTTTACACTAAAACTTGATTGTTGTTTTGTGATCTTGTTCTCAAAAAGACAGCTATTACGTGAAATAACAGAGAAGCTAACGGGTTGTGTTGATACTTTATGGAGTAGTCTCTGACCAACACATGCTCTGTAATTGTGGCCACTTGGCGTACTTAACTTGACAGCCATACATGTGAATGTTGGATTTTAGTGCCTTAAAGAGGTCATACTTTGCCTTAACTCTGTTTCATACAGATGCAGTCATTTCAATTATCCCCTCCCAGCCAACTTCCAGCCACTTGGAGTCTAAACAAGGATTGTTTTTTTAAATAACTTTCTGCTCATGATGGAATTTTCCTTGCAAAAATTTTCATTTTATTATTCTATAAAATTTCAGCAGTAAGGGTTACATGTTTATTATGTAATTGCAATTCTGTTGATCATCAGTGTTGATAACGCTGGATATATTCACAACCACTACTGTGAAAAAACAGCCAGTGTTGACATACTGAGATCCCCTGATCCACCTCTACTCTCACTCTCTCTGAGTTGCTCTGTTGGAGCTTCTGTTACTTTAAGGCCCTAATTAACGTGTGGGCCCAGTCTTTAATGAGTGGTTTATGGGTCCAGTCTGTAGTAATTTCTCAGCACTGAGCTTGCCCTCCTGTGTCAGTGGGCTTAAATGTTGGTAGGAAATCACTCTGGTAGGTCTTTAAAGGGTGAATCTCCTGTTTTCTGGATGCTTCTGGCTTTGTTTACAGGAAGAGAGAGAGATAGAAGTCTCGAAGTTGGGAACTTATTTTTTCTGGCTCATAGGAGTCCTCTATCATGCAGAGAGACATTTAGTATAGATAAAAAGGCGTACGAACATGCAACAAAGCACACTATGACTTATTTACTCCTGACTTCTAAAACCAGAACATAAGTCCCATTGGTATAATAGGGATGGGCAATAATTCTTGAATATTTAGTAATTTTTGGGGGGGAAATCAGGTTTTTATGTGGCTATTATCTCAATTTGATGCAATGTTATTTATTTTTTCTACTTGTGTTTGGTTGGTATACTGTACTAACACCTGACAGTATCCGGTACATTTGAAAACAGTTTGTGAACCCCAACAAACAAAGGAATAAGAAGAATTGACTAGTTACTCACCTGAGACACCAAGAAAAAGACTTTACCTCTCATACATGGAGAAACAATCTGTTTTAACATCTATTATGGAAAAATCTGTTCAAAAATCTATTTAAGTTGTATGGTTAATGGAAATAGATCAGCCAGGCCAACTTAAGTGCAATCAGTGCTAAATCTGTTAGCCCCTCAATGGCAGTTTCTATTATGTTTCTGCTTCAAGCTTACAAACCCAGATGCACAGCCCTGGCAGAAATTTAAAATCTTTTAGGTTATGTGCCAGCTGCTAATAAGAGCAATTTTCTTTGAAATATGCACTTGCCCTAGCATGCTATATATCCCAGTACACATTGCGCAGATCATTGCAGAAGGTGATGAAGGGAAAAGATTTGCATCAGGTCATAATATGTTGTTAATGGTGGCTGATGGCTGATACACAGATCTCACGTTGTACTATGCAAAGCCAACATTAAAGATGTAAAATCTGTTTTTTGAGTACATTTAATTTACTGGATTTTACAATAGGTGTCAAACACAGCTAAGCTTGGTTTAAATCTTGATTTTGGGTTCTTCCAGAGAAATCCCTTCCTTTTTGTACACATTTTTATCCTGCAACACAAGCAGGATTGTTCTTCTCTTTTTTTGTGAGGTTATTTCTTCATTTTCTCTTCTTCAAACATCCTGCAAGGGCACCCAGAGGTTCCAAATTAGAACAATTAGTTCGCCCTCCCTGCAGCCTGTGTTCATGACAGTGAGTCAGCAAATTGTTCCCACAGAATCAGGCCAAGATCTAGCAAAGAAGAGGTGGCACAGGAGTCAAGTAAAGCTTCCACATTAATGTCAGTTTAGCAGCGTATCAGTGCTAATTATTTTCAAAATGGATCATGATAATAGAGGAAAGGGTAGCCTATTAAAAATAAAAGTTAACAGCGACAAAGTTAACATTTCTATTAAGGGAAAAAGTTGGCTGTTTCTCCCTAAGTAGATGCTGATAGAGAGTTGTTTTGCCATTTGAATAAATCATCTGACCAGAACTTGCTGCCAAGCTTTTAATTCAGAGATACAAACAAACTTTGAATATCTGTCATAAAAAATAACACAAAGCCTGAGTCACACATATATTCAGTAGATATACAACAAGCAACAGGAAACAGAGCACTCATTCTAATGCACCCAGTCATGCTTTGAAAAAAAGCACTCAGACAGTCAATTAAAAGCCTGTTTACCGCCGAGTGCGCTGGTCAGAAATTCAAGCTGTTATTACGATGTTAAAGCAGCAACACACACTCACAGTCTGCCAGGAAGTGCCCTTTTTCAGAGCAGACAAACCAGCAGCAAAGTAGAGCTGTGATTCCTGAGGAGGGGGAATTTACAGGTAGCAGATTGGACCTCTGGAACCAGCTGTTGTTTACTAGGTAGGAGGGAGGGATTGTGGTAAGTTGAGTTCACAGAGGCAGGGACATGCGTGCCGCAACACCTGCACATGACACACTTTAATTTTCAGTCTGTTGAAATGTGCAAACAAACAGTGTTGGGCCGATAGAGTAGCAGCTTCTGAGGAGGAATGCCACAACACAGAGTGCTTAACTGAGGGTTTGATTGCTCTGCTTGTGACTGCAGGCAGGACAGGGCAATATTTTGAGTTATAAGACATATCGATACATTTTTAAAGCATATATAGGGTAAGACAAAACTTGTAGTTAATATCAAGACAGTTTATGCTGATTTGAACTTTTTTTCACAGGAAGTAGCACCAACAGTAATTACCTTTGCCAAGGCGGTAATGTTTGTACTGGCGTTTCTTAGTTTCTTTGTTTCTTTGTTTGTTTGTTGGTTTGTGAACAGGATAAATCAAAAACTGATCAACATAATTGGATGGAATTTCCAGGGAATGTTCTTCATGGCTCAGAAAAGAAGGAATTAGATTTTGTTGGTGATCAAAAAACAGATGTGGGTCCAGAAATTTCTCAAAGGATTTGTCAAGATAGGGCAGTTTTCCACATTTTGGCTAATATTCCAACATGTTCTGAATGGATATTGATGACTTTTTCAGGAATTGTCATGGTACAAGGGAGAACTGGTTAGATTTTGTGATAAGTCAACTCCAGGTACAGATCTAGGGTTTTTTTCAAGGATTTGTTAACATTGCATGATAGAGCAGTTTTGGGTATTTTCAACAATAACTGCCTGACGATGTTGGAGATGCCTTGGTGGAGGTTTTATGCTCTCTGAGAACTTGTAGTTGGCTTATAGAATAATCTATTGAAAATGTTTGATCTGAAGGGAGGATTATGATTTTTATTTTTTCTGAAGTGACATTTTTTTCCAAAAGTAAAAATCAAGCAACTGTAAAACTAATTTAATACAAAGGCAACAAAAATGTTTCTTCCAAGTACCTATTTTAGGTGATTTTTTTATTATATCATTCATCAGTGCTGGATACAGCCCAAGATGGAGGCATTGTGTTTTTTGGTTTAACATCCACATAAACATATGGATTGATTTCTTTGAACAGACTTCTCAAAAACAATGGGATTCAACAGTGAACCGACTTCATCTCAGGATTGTGACTCAAAGGCCAAGGTCTCAGGAACTTGGTCTTTTGAACATTATATCACAAAAATGCTTTTAGGGATTTTCTTCAAATTTTGTCCAAATGTCCACCCTCACGCCAGGATGAACTGAAGGTCATAGGTCAATGGTAGAGGTCATTGAGTCTCCAAGTCATCCTTTGCTTGTGAAAGTAATATTGTAAGAAATCTGTAAGGGATTTTCCTCAAATTTTGCACAAATTTCCACTTTCTCAAAATAGATAACTCATTAGATCTTGGGAGTCATAGGTTAAAGGTCAAGGTCATAAGTTTAATTATTTTCCCTTGGCTTTAAACACAATATTGTGAATGTTATAGCGCAAAAATGCCTCAAGAAGTGTTCTGTCATTTTCTTTTTGGTTAAAAACATGACTAAAGATCTTTTAGGTTCTGTACTTTCTGATACCCCAGGTCATTGAAATAAAGATCTTATGTCTGTAAAACACATAATTTATGGGTATGGGAATATAGATATTGATATATTGCCAGTTGTCCAATATTTGGTGTCCAAGACTATCTATCTATGTTGCTGTGTTATCATACAAATATCTGTATTGTCTGGCTTTACCAGATATATATCAAAGTTTATTATTCTGGTACTTTGACACCCATTTTTTAATGATTTTACAGAATCAAATATTATCTTTATATTGTGTTTCAGCAAAATAAATATTGAGATATGACTTTTTTCATCCACATCACCCAGCCCTGGCTGCAAAGCTGCTGGTATCGTTTTTAAATATAGGCAAAGGAAATGAACAAACACCACGCACTCAATCACTGTCTTACTTCCATTCAGCCTTTTTGTTGGAAATTGCTTCAGCTGACCTGCTCAGATCAACTGTGGGAGGTTTTATTGGGCTTCTCACAGCGTGTGGGATATAAGTGTTGGGTAGATCAAGAGTTACTCCACAGCACTTGAATAACACTGCAAAATCACCAGAGCAGCATGAGTACATGTAACAGCACTTTGCTTTGGAAGTACTCCTCTTCCTTCTGACTTCAACTTTCATAAAAATTCCGTAGGAGCTGTTAGGGGACATGCATATGGACTCTTCTGCTGCTTGGTGTTGCATTTAACACACAGGTTGGTCAATACTTCTTTATCTGGAGCCTTTTCTTGAAGTTTCAAGAGAGGCATTTAAATATACTGCTTTGCAAAGGTAAAGAAAGACTTGTCATTTATGTCTAATCTTAAATCACTGTTTTTCCAGATTAACTATTTCTTTTTTTCATTATTTCTTTTCATGAAGAAGTTTGGATAACTACAGCTCCATTTGCACAAGTAAAAGAGAACTTGCTTAGTGAACTGGAAGTTTAATTAACAACCATGATTATTGTTTTAATGGCATTTGTCATAGTAAGTTCAAATTAAGTTCAGTAACAGAGTATCTATTGTATGTACTTTTAGTGCATTTTATACTTTATAGACAGGAATGACATATCCGATATGCCAGTGTTTTCAGAGTTATTGTTGTCCATACTGATATTGATATCGATAATCTTTGTCAAGAGCACAAAGCCTCTGCTTTTCTAAAATTGTCCTGTTCCTCTCATAGTGTATCTATGAGAGGAACAGGACTTGTGTTAGAAACAAATGCAAATCAAGAAAAATAACATTTTATTCTGTATTAGCTGATGCTTTTGATTCATGAAAGTGTGTGTGTGTGTATATATATATATATATATATATATATATATATATATATATATATATATATATATATATATATACATACACATATTACAGCCAATATGTGGGATATTTATAGCCAGATTTTACATGCAAATATCTATAAATATGGACAAAAAACATTTGTATCTGTTGATACTAATAATCAGCATTTTAGGCAATTATCTGCAGATACCAATATTGCTCCTATAATATTATGCAGGTTATAGCAAAAGTGATGCTTCAAAGAAAACAAGACACAAAAGACAAACAACCAACAATTACAAAATAAAAGATTTTAAGGTATTTAACATCCATATACTATGGAATTATTGTTATTATTTTCTACACAAAAATATGTGTGGAATTTTCCTCTTCCCCTGTTACATGCTCTTCTTTTTTTTAGAAAATGTTTTAAATAAGATTATATTATCATCTTTAATTGATGGACAAAATAATCATGATCTTACTATAGAACAAAATAACCCAGCCCTTGGTCACAGCGTGATGGCTTATCTTTACATACTCCACTGTTACTATAAATAGTCCTCCACATCATGTTCACAGAGCTTATAGAAAGAGTAAAAAGATCATACCTTGTGCTGCTGTGCATGTCAGCCATATGTTCTGATGTTAAGCTTGTCTCCATTGCTCCAGAGGGAGATGATCCTCATGAATTTGCACCAGTGTAGCTGTCAATATTTTTATTCACAATTACAAGCTCAGCTCCAAGCTTGGGAGAGAGTTAGAAAAACAGCACAGAGGAAACACATGAGGCAAAATAAGGCTCATAATAGTGCTTCCATTTTGCTTAGATTTACAGAATATTGTACAAAATTTAACTTGATGGTATTTTTAACTGCTTTTTTGGAGTAATTAGAATCTCTTCATATTGTTTGGCATGTTTATCCAATAAAAGTAGGCCTCTCTGTAAAGTCAAGCTCATTTTTGAGTCATAAACATTGCCTTTTGTTTCCCTCCTTTGTGAGTATAATGCGGTTGCTTGTGTTGTCACCCTTCACTAAACACCACAGTAGCATAAGTCCTGTTTCCACAATATCAGCAATTAGGTTGATGAGAAAAATGTGATAGCAATAATGGACAGAGCAAAAATAGAACATCCAGCTTGTGCTTGAGAGTTGGCAGAAACGTTCATTTGTTGTTTGGGGGGGGGGGAGTTGATGATAATGTACTGCATAGAAATGAAGGTTACATAAGAGACTGAAGAGATCGTCATAAACCAGCTCCATTGTTATCCAGTGTTGGTGTGTCACATCAGGTAAAGCCAGCATTTGATCTATTAGCTCTGCAAAGACAGTGAACACATGCTCACTCAACGGTAAGTAGTAAAGGAACTTGAGGTTGCATGTAGCTTTTCTTGTCACCTTACCAATTGGAGCGCTTTACACTGCAGGTCACACCCACTCATTCACACCATGTTAACACACTAACAGTGGAAATAGCCCTGAAGTGTCTTTCAGCATTAGCTAATCACATTCTTACACATTTACACACCACTGACATTGCTGTGGGGATGAACTGAGGTCACACTGTCACCGGGGTGTTCTTTAATCTATTTATTTCATGGGGGACAGTGCGAGTTCATGAATATCACCATACAGCAAAGTAAACAAGATTATAGCAAAAAATACGTTGATTTCTGTGACACTGTCAGAACCGGTGTATGTGCACTTGTGCTGGGTTTTGCAGCCGCAGATGCTATACCAACGCTACTGTGGTTTGAACTAAACCTACAGTAAGTATGTAAGAGTCTAACAGAGTGATTTATGAGACATTAAAGCTCATTTTCAGTGTGATCTTTCTAAGGTTTTTCTAATACAAAAAGAGCTGAGCATGCATTGGAGTAGAAAGACAATAACAGCTTATCTTCACATACAGACACAAAACAAGAGCAGACTGCCAAACTTGATGGGAGTGTTCGTTCTTGAGCTTGAAGCAGAGAATGCAGCACATAAGTGCAGCTTTTTCCTCCATTTAATGCTTTAACACATTGATCAGCGCTTAATGATGCATTAATACCCCCCCCACACACACACACACGCACACACACACCAAAAACAAACAAAAAAAAAAATTAAATTAAATACAGGCAAAAATGTCATTTAGGGTCCTATAAAATCTTTTATTTTTTTCCCAAATTCTGTTTTAGTTTTTCCCTAATTTAATTTTTTTTTTTTTTTAATTTTTTGAGAATTCGTTTTTATAGTATTTTATGCTAATTTAACCTTGAGACACAGTAAAAAGTAATGAAATATAATCACTCACTCTTCAGGTGGTTCTCAAACATATTTTTACATGTCCAGTCAACAATACGTTGACAGAACTTGCAGAACATTTGATCACCTGACACATAATAATCACTGGGAAACTGCTCTGTTCTGTACTTTGGAGTTTTGTAGCTTCTTTGCCAACTTGGCCGGTGTTTCAGGCGGCCGCTTCGACATGTTTGCATTGTTAATAAGAGGAGGGGAGAGGAAGTGAAGCGTGCATTGTCCCCAGCCTGAGTGACCCCTCGGAGCATTTTCCCCAGAGATACATTCCTTTTTATTCTGAAAAAAAAAAAACTTTATGTAGAATGTTGGCCATTTCCGAGATATTTCACATTTATGTTGAGCTCCGCTTTTAATGTCCAATTCCCTGATTCCATGATTGCAGATTTTATGGGGCCCTAGTCATTGTACCTAAGGTAGCAATGAAAATATTGTGACATGATGCCATTCAGCTTTACCAAAGAACACACTGACATTTGACTTAAGAAGCTGGGAATCAAACTCCTAACCAGACAGTTTCAAGGCAACAAACTCTACCACTGATACACAAGCCTGTGATTCAGTACACTGCTTGTTTACCAAAAGTAAATTTAAATAAAACAGCATTTATTCACACATCATAAATATTTTAAATCAAACATGAACACTTGGATTCATATTTCATTCGTCCTCTGAGAGTAAAAAAAGTCACTTCCTCTGAATTGACCAACACAACTCAAAAACAAATTTATATTTATTATACCAAAATCTTTAACTACTATCACTTCTGTATTCACTGCAGACCTCTCAAAGATTTTCTCTCCTCATCTCCAGTTCAGTCTTTTTATTTCTTTAATTCTGATGCGATAAATAGACTCAACAGTCCAAGGCTCCTGAGACAACTGTGGTTATTTTTATCCTCTAACTCCATGCTTCATCTCCAGATAAATTAAAGCAGAACCATTCTGAGATAAACATCCTTTTACATGGGGGATGGCTCTGCATTGCTTTATTCCATTTTCTCAGTTGTTGAGCATGACTTTCAGATACCTGTGGCGTCCTGAGACCTCTATCAGACCTAAAGGGGCAAAAGGATGTTTAATTTTACAAACTGGCCAAGTAATGCCAACGTACTGACAGGAAATATGTCCTCCCTTTACAGTTGGCATTAAGTCCGCCAACTGGATTAGGAGAACTGTTGGTGTGGAGGTTATTTTCAGCGCACAGGATACCAGAAGAAGATAGATGATTGCATGCTGTTCAGATAAGCATGGTGTTTATATTCAAGAATTCTAAACATGGAACATACTCGCAGAAGATTTAAGCCTCTGGAAAAATGGTAAGGCCCCTATTTTTGTGCCATCGAACACTCTAAGCAGGGTTACTTGCATTGTCTGGGTTGACATAGACGATAGAACTTTCTAAGCAGTTCTCTGTATCGGGGATATTGGTGGTATAATAACTGCTAAGTCTCTACAGTAAAATGTAATTATGTTTACTGTTTTTCTCAATAAAACTGCATGCAGATGACTTCAGGCTCCAACAGTGTAATCCTTCAAACACCAGTGTAGTCATCTGAGATTCAGAGGTTTCCCTGTTTACACCGAGACTCCAGATTATTGAGGATCATTAATCTTGTGTGTGGCAGCCTCCTCTCCAGTCAGTTGTATATGTAAATAAGTCATACCACACAGATAGGACTTTGTGGACTTCTTTACTAAAATGCTTTTTCTTGCTTTATTGTACAATTTAAATACCTAAGCCAAGGTGGCACGGTGGTGCAGAAGGTAGTGCACATGCCTCACAGTAAGAAGGTCACTGGTTCCGTCAGGGCCTTTCCGTGTGGAGTTTGCATACACTGCAAAAACTCAAACTGGTTGAGGGTATTTGTCCAATTTCAAGTCAAAAATACCTCACTAGACTTATTCTAAGCCACAATTTCCTGATATGTCTGAATTAAGATTTAATTTGAAGTCATAAGAACTAAAAATAAAGCCTGAGTTGCTTGTAATAAAAAAAATAATCTGCCAAGAGACAGATTTAACTTAAAAGGATGTCTTAAAATGATTTTCTTTATATCCAGAGCGGAATTTAAACCTGAATTTAAGACCCTCACTGAGTCAAACTTTCTTGTTTCATTGTCAGATATTTTCTCGTCATTTCAATCAGTTCAGTGTCTTATTTTTGCCTTTTATTCCTTGTAGTAAGTTTTTTATTTGAACTTACTAAGTGAATGTGGATTAGAATAAGTGTTTAAGATATTTCTGACTTGAAAATAGACAAACACACTTGCTTACCCAATGTCAGCCAGGATAGGCTCCAGCCCCCGTGTATCCTGAAAAGCAAAAGAGGTATAGATAATGGATCGATGGAAATACCTAAACCAGCTGTGTTTGACTGCTGCTTTAATGTTCTTTATTGCAAGAATCTGTAATTAAATTGTCAAATTTGTGGATATATCTATACAAGACTGAATGCTATACTGTTGCTCCACCATGATCCGTGATGATGAAATTGTCATGCTTTAGGAAGTTACGTTGGACATGTTACCTGAAGCTCTTCATTCTGCTACTTCTGAGTTGTTAAATGGGAATTAAAACTGACAGTTTTCTTGATTTCTATGACTATCCATCCATAATCCATCCATTATACATACCACTTATTACTGTCCAGGTAGTTGGTGGCTGAGTATATCCTGGACTGGTTGCCAGCCAATCACAGGGCTGACACAGAAAGACCAAATTATTTACTGAGCATGTTTTTGGTCTGTGAGAGGAAACAGGAGTTCCTTTACAAACCTTTATGACCTTGGTTTTTCTGATCTTTGAGGGCTGCTCAGACTGCTGAAGTGAGTCAGACAGTGGCCTCTTTCTGTCTGCTGTTGAACTGAGAGTCTACAAGTAAACGAGTGCTACTTTTGGGATGTTACAAACCAAAAATTGACAGTGTTTATTTCCCTGTCTCTGAAACATTATGATGACAGATACATCAACCAAACATGAGGTGTGTTTGGAGATACCCACTGTTTATGTACCTAGACTGATGATGTTGTTGTTCCCTTTGTCGTTGGGATTGTGGGATTAAAATGAGACAATAAAGCTGCGACTCCATACACACAAACCACTCAGGGTTAGTACAAGAGAAAATAACTTGCTTTGTGTTATGTTGTGGTTTTGTTCTGATGTAACTGAAATGTTCCCACACAGAAGATGAAGACAAAGTCCCCGGGTGCTAAATGAACCACTAAATCAGAATTTTGTTTAATGATGCTGCATCCGTTGAGCTGCTCACTGGAGTGTTATTTCATCATTTTAGACAAATATACTTGTAAAGGATCGACATCTAAGACAACAGTTTTTATACTGTACTATACTGGCCACTTTATTAGGTACTGGGTTGGACCCCATTTTGCCTTACATTTGCCTTTTGGGCATGGACTCAATAAGATGCCAGAATTATGAAACTTTGGTCTTTATTGACTTATAGCATCACTCAGCAGAAGATTTGTTTGCTGCACATCTGTGATGCCAATCTTTTGTTTCAATACATCCCAAAAGTGCTCAATTGTATTGAGATCTGGTGACTGTGAAGACCACTGAAGTACATTAAACTGTAATTTCCAAGAAACCAGTTAACCTTAAACCTGCGAGTCTGTAATATCTGTGCCGATGCACACTGCAATGGAAGGCATGGAAGCATGTGACACAACCCGTGCCCCCACATATGCACAAAGACAGAGATGTTCACTCACTGCGCTACTGTCTCCTGCTGAGTCCACATGCCCCCCCCCAAATATAGCCTCAGTTACTAACTCAGAGAAGTGGCAAAAACGCGGTGAACCCATTCCTCCATTATGTCTCCAGGACTCGCATAAAAATTATGCTTTGAAATGACGGTGTGAATTGGACTTGAGAATCATCAGGCCAGGCAACCTTTTTTCAATCTTCTATTGTCCAGTTATGACAACATGCAAATATCCAGCCTCATCCTCCTGTTCTTAGTTGACAGAAGTGTCACCCTGTGTGGTTTCCTGCTGCTGTAGCACATCTGCTTCAAGATGTATGCTGTACATTCAGAAATTGTCTTCTGCAAACCTATGTTGGTGCTACTGGTTTTTGAATCACTGTTGTATTTCTATTATCTCCAACCACTCTGTCCATTCTCCTCTGACCAATGAAATCAACAAGGCATTTTTGCCTGGAAAAGTGCTGCTAACTGGATATTTTCCCTTTTTGGGCCATTTTCTGTTCAGCCTAGAGATGGTTTTGTATGAAAATGCCAGTGAATCAGCAGTTTCTGAAATACTCAAACCAGCCAGTCTGGTCCAAACAACCATGCCATGTTCAAAGTTTCTGGTGTCACCCTTCTTTCCCTTTCTGATGCTCACATAAAACTTTAACAGTTCATCATGACCATATCTACATGCCCAAATGCCAAATGCGTTGAGTTGCTGCCACGACAGTGGTTGATTAGCTTTTTACATTATTGAGCAGTTGAACAAGTGTACTCTTAGTGGCTGGTGAGTGTCCTTTATGCCCTTTATGAGCTTTTAGTTCATCTGAAATGCATGAATGATAAATATAAAGGGTATTAATTTCCCAATCAAACACTACAAACCTCTCTTTTCAGATTTATCACACTTGCACAGAAACTTGTGGCATTAAAAATGTTGTTTATCCCTCTGATGATTTGACAAAGTCCAGACCACGGGACCATTTCAAGTCTAAATGGCTTTTGGCCTCTAGCATACCAGAGCATTTGTTTGAAAGATGAACTTTCTCTGGTTTTTAATACTCCAATAAATCTAATATGTGTTTGTAAAATCATGCCAGAACAATGACTTGCTCTGAAAATGAGCCGTGATGTTAAGAGATCTGCCTCAGGCTAAAGCACAGAATGAGTTCTTGTCTTCTTCTTCTCTTCTCGCTCACGTCCCCTGCTCTGCTTTCCATCATGCTATGTCTCTGTCTCTTCCCTTTAAACTTTTTGTGCTCTGTTTATAACTTTTAATGTCTGTTTCTGTCTGTTTTTGTTTTTTTAGGCTCCAGAAGTAGGTGCACTCTAAAGCACAAAGTGGGACTCCATGGCTGCCAGCGCTGCATGATCCATACCTCCGTGAGTTCACTTCTCTTTTTTTTATCTATTTGTGTTTTTCTCATGCCCTCATCGTCCTTTCTGAGTTGTTTGTTCAGTCTGTGAAGTTTGCCGACATAAATTAATGACATACCAAACCCTGCAGTAGTGTTCTGTCCATGGCTCTTATTTCTGGTTCTGTTTTGAGAAGCGAAGTTCTTTTTTTGTGAGTCTAAATGTTGATGCCAAGAAGAAAGTCTGCTTGCTCCCCGTGGACCTGAGTCGTGCTGTGATTAGTCTCTTGTGTCATGCTCATTATTCTGCTGATTCTAAACTCTGCACAGCTCTGGCTGGCATTAATATGGCGTGACTGACTCTCATGAAGGAAGAAAACATTTTCAAACTAATGACAAACAGACTATTGAACTTATTCTTAGAAGTGTGTGATTTCCAAACAACTCAGAAAAACACATTTTTGAAATCATAAATCTTAGGAATGGAAATTTAAAAGATTTTATAGATACCAATGCCATTATTGATTCTGCCTGTTGATCTGATTCTTTCTTAATTCTCTTTTTTGATTCTTGTGGGTTTTCTGTGTGAACATCAGGCCTACACAGGTTTCCAAGGTCAGCAATGTCAAACACAAGGTTCTCCTGATTTTCTAACTAGTGATGCACTGATTGTAAAAATCAGGACAAACTGAAAACAATTTGAAGTCTCAAATTACTGTAATTTCTCGATTTTAACACGCCCTCGCTTATAACACACACTACTACCCAAACCTTACTCTCTCAGACAACTCAAACATTACCTTTATTGATAGTATTAATCAACCTTTAATCAATCTCTCAACCGGATGCGGAAACACCTTTTGCTTCACGCATGTGCAATTACTTGATTTCTGCCTGAGCATGCTCAGTCGTAGTGTCAGAGAGCAGCTATCAACATGCCGATGTCTTCAACCAATCACAGCGCAGCTATTTTGTTCCCCTTGCTAACAAGATGGCAGCGCCCTGTGTTTGCATGTGAGTGGTACCGTAACACTCGAGAATTACACGATCATTACTCAAAGGTAAACTAATTAAGACCCAAAATATTGGATTAGAACACTTTAACAGTCAGTTTAATAAGAATTACGCAAGTTTGGCTGTAATGTTTTGCAGAGAGAGAGAATATTTCAGCTTTTTGTATCAGATGTGTTGTAATCGCGATGTTGGCGAGTCAAAATATTTTACATATTTTGCTTGTGCCTGTGTATAACATGAACCCGAAAATTAAACCTTATTTAAGAGCAAAAAAAATGCATGTCATAGACGAGAAATTACGGTAGCCAATACTTGTGCCAAATCAAATGCTATCCTAATGACTCCCTTTGTTGTTTTTCTTCCACACAATACCCATATTTTCTTTCAAGTTTGAACCATGTAAACATGTCAGAGTTTCATCGAACAGGTAGTTTCTTCTGCCCAGTGAGAACCCTCCTAACTGAATCAGCTCTTATCTGTGCTTGATGCCAGCATTAAAAGCTTTGCATCTGACCACTCTGTATTTTAAGACAAACACACCCCTGGGTGCAGCTCAACCTGCCTGATTCAACGTCTGTAATCAGGTGGATCCATCTTGTCAAGCTCCAATCTACAATGACTGTGAGCGGACCAAAGCATGACGGCCCAATCAGAGTCTTTTGGAGCAGGAAGAGGTGGGAGCTGCAAGTAAGATGACAGCAGAAAGTGACTGCTTGTGCAGAGATTAGCCTAGATGCTAACAGCTTCAGTAGCAGTTTTATCAGGTCTTTACCACATTTTTTTATTAAACGAAATATCAACACTACAAACTTCTCAATACTAAGGATATTTTGCTCCTATTGCTCCACTTCCACATGTTTAGGCTCACATTCTGTTGCACCCACCAACAGCATTATCTGACTGGACTGTAATAAATGTGATTGACTGAATTTCTGTGGGCTCTTTCCCGGATGGACAAGTGAAATACATTGAACAGTTTATCTGGTGTGCCAGGTTACAAAGGCAGCATAAGGGCACGACATATAATGACATATGGGTCAGGCAAAAATTACATCATGCCAAAACACTTTGCGGCAGGCGTACGATAGGGCCCTTTGTCTTCAGGGGTGTTGGTTGCAGAGAGTTGCAACCATGCACATACCGTATGCCGAGGGTCTTGTCTCATGCAGGCAAGCCAGGTTGAAATAGAGCCTGAGGCCGATTTGCCTCTGGCTTCCCTTTCTAAGTCGAACCACTTTCTCTCCACTACCAATACGGCCAACACCCCCCCACACACCACCACCACCCTCAAAGTAAAATCTTAAAACACTTTGTCTTCAAAAACAGTCTTAACTGGAGAAACCAGATGCTGAGCAGCACAGCATGGCAAGCTTTTTGAAGTTAAAAACACAGGGCTACTAATGGAAAATGAGCTTAAACATTGTCAGAAAAGATTAATACCATAAGTTGTACAACCGTAAGCCACAACTTTATTTTTAAAGGTCATAAAGAGACGAGTCGCCACACTCTCCCTCGTCACAGTCACTGTCAGAGGGCTGCAGGGTGCTGCGAAAGGTCAACTGGGTTTATAGAAAACAAGATGAAAACGCCATTGAAACACTTGTACATGAAAAGGACAACATCTATCTTGATAGTTTCCAAAAATACGGCAGTATATATTGCGAAGGGAAATATTGAAAAAAATAATAATTTCCCAATACCATTCAGTCCTGCTGAAGAGGGAAGAGCCCATGAGGTCACCCATTAAAAGGAAGCACCGTGCTTCAAGTTCTTCACCTGTTACAGAAAGCACTTGATGTCCTGTTTACAAGAGTGAACTCAGGGTAACAGAGTCAAGTATCTGTAGCCCTCATGCTATTAGGACATGAAGTAAATGTTCCAGGGTATGAACGTGCCAGGCTGTGAAACATCAGAGTCCTTAGTCTGCATAAAAGTTTTATAAAGGAGCTTTGAACCCACAGTCATGGTTTGGCAGATTGATTTGTGGATAATTTACCTGTGCCAACATTTCTGTGCACTTATTGTTTCACTAATGATCTCTGTACCCATAATGCCTCAGTGCCAGCTGGGTAAGAAGCAGCCATCTGTGCTGTTGTGTCTCAGCAGGTTAGGGCCCTGATCTGTTTGTTTGTGCTCCATCTCCAACGATCCCACCTACCACAGATGTTACAGTGTGTGAGCGAGTTATGTGTGCTGAACTTGACCTTTCACTGATGCTTAGACTATCCACTTTAGTTTAGTCTGGAGCATTTGATGCTTTTTAAAACACTGCATTGAGACCTTGAAGACACACACAGACTTTAGGCAAATGGAAAAAAGTGTTTCAAGGGTCCATATCGCAAAATCAGTTTTCTTTGCTTCTAATGGGAGAAGGGCCTTGAGGAGCAGAAGAACATGACACCCTTTTCCAGTTAACCAATTACTTAAGCGGGGTACACACATAAAGACTAACAGGGTTTTTTTGTCCTGACTTTCCCCCTCCCCGACCAAGGATAGCAAACGCCAGATTATCTTCTGTTTTATAAGATTATCCTATGAGATCATCCTGTGGTCTGAGGTGTTAAGAGTGAATTTGTCCGATAATTGGCTCCAAAATGAGACAATGGCAGACAATGGTAAATATTAAATTTGTTCAATATTTGCGACCAAATATCTTCATGCGTGTAGGGAAAGCCGACGACTCCCGAGTCATGACTCTGTGAATTGTGACGTGGAACTGAATGTAGCCAATGAAGAAGCAAGCTGACTGAGGAACAAGGAAGCAGGCATAAATATAAAGAAGCACAGCTGACCTGAAACATAAACATAAAGTTCGATAGACCTAAGAAACGGAGGACCAGCTCACATGTTCATACAGTCTCCAGGATTTTTCTTTTTTTTCTTTTCTTTTATTTAGTTCCCGATTTTCCATCAAAAATAGTCCAAAGACCACCATCATTCCCTTCTTGAATGTCCTCTTCCATGTTGTGTGTAGTGATTTGTGGTTGTTGGTATGTTTCTCCTTCTTTGTTTTTGTTAGATCATGTTTGATTAGATTTCTGGCTTGGAGGACTAGATTCTAGATTGGTGGTGGGACAGAATGGTGATGTGTGTGTGGTGAGCTGTGTTGAGATTATCAGAGCACACCACAAACAGTATGATCAAAACTATTCAATGCCTGATTTTTTATCTTCATGTGTGGGGTCTCTAACAGATAAAAAATCTCTTCAGATTTAGAAAATCCTCATGTGTGTGCCCTGCTTTAGTCTTACTGAAAACTGGATGATAATGATTATACCTGGTCATCTGGGCATCTCTTCTTTATGGGTGGAATATTGGAGGAGGGGAGTCCATGAAAACAAATCTGACTTGACACGAGTTGAATTTTGATGATTCTTGAGACCTCTTGAAGTGTCAGATGATTGCATGTGTCCACTCAATATTGCTGCTAAAATGACATTTTCCAACCCTCCTTAATGTCAAATATGAAATTGCATGAAGTAAGCAGCAAACAGTTTCCAGCAGCAAAATTTGCCCTCACAACCACGATGTGTGAGAATCTGATTTTTGTAATGTTTCTCTGTTAATGAGACCCGTCAGGCTCAATTTCACACATGCTCCCGCTCAGATGGTGTTTGGTTTGGTCTGAAATGCCAAGTAGAGCAAAATTGTCAGTCAGGCTAAGGCAGAGGTGTCGTACAGTGTTGGAGCTTCTTTGTTTGTGGCTCTAAGCTCTAAAGCTGTTTGCCCACAGGCAGCCATCAGCCTTCCTCTCTCTGTTCATTTCACCTGGAAGCATCCGTGGTGTAGGATGGCATTAGCGCCCTCACACTGCCTCTGCGTCCTCCGGCATCCATCTTTTTCAGCTGCCTTTAGTTTGTGTTGCTTTTAGCAGTTCAGAGCACCGAGGTGTTGTGTTCAGTGTAATTGGATGATGTGCTGTTGCTTTCCAGGCTCTCGCTGCCAGTAGTCATTTTTTGGCCCACGCCTCTTATCACCTTCCTCAGAGCAACAAATAAAAGCTGAAGCTGAGCGGAGTCTGTCCAAAGACCGCTGCTGGGAATGCTGTAAACACAAGAGACTGGCCAGAGACTTGTTGTTTTTCTTTAGATTTCTCGTAAAACATTTGTGTTTGCCGCCAGAAAGATGGTCTCTTTCTGTGTGACCTGTGCTGCTCTGTTTTCCGTTTTGCAGGAGAAAGTCTGTCATAACATTTTTCATTTTATCAGTCTGTTACTTTCCTTCAACTTCCACTTTCTCCCTTCCCCTTTTTCCATTGCCATCAAGATTTACGTGCTTTCTCCTCTTGATTTTAATATTAACAATACATACTCAATATCAAAACCCAGAGTCTCAACAGGAACTCACAAAATCCACATTCATGAAAAATTCTGTCTCATACTCTCTTGTTTATATATCGTTGTCTCCCAGGCTTTGCACACAAAGTTTTGTGTAACCAGCAACAAGAACTAGGGATGCACAATATTGGATTTTTGCAGATATCAGATATGCCAGTATTTCCAAACTATTTTCGTAAGTACCGATATTGTACTAAAAGCACAATGTCCAGTTTTCTCTGCCCGATCTCCACGCTGCTGTATGTGAGGTAAATATCCTAGCCTGTCCTTAGTGCTCATGTCTGCTCATGGCAGCTGTTGATGGAGATGGGGTTAACTCTTAAATTAGCCACAACTTTAGCCCTGTTATTTCTCCAACTTCAGATTTGGTGCAGACAAAAAGGTCTCCATTACGCCTTCCAACATGATGGAGACTGATGGGAGGACGTTTAACTTCTTTAGTGTCAATGTAGAGGATGAAATATGCCAAGAGAAACAAAGATTTAGGATGTGGTAACATAACTGCAGCTACTGTCACTATGCTTGTTTTTTTTCCTGATGCTCTGTGCCCACTGTTTGATGACGCTGCTCCATCGAAGATAGGAGGAGGAGTAAGATGACTCACTCCACAGAAAAATCAGCTCCAGAAAACATTTTAATGTCTACACATTACACTAAAAAACATGGGATGATGTAATTTAATATCTATCCGATGATAAAATCCATCATTTTTGGATATTTTGTCGACTATGCCAACGATTCAGTGCATTTCTAGATGTGGTGGAGCATGACATTGGCCTCATGGATGTGCAGCAGCTGTGTGATGCTATCGTGTCAATATGGACCAGAATTTCTGAGGGATGTTTCTAGCACCTTGTTGAATATGCCAAGAAGAAAGAAGGCAGTTCTGAAGGCAAAGTGGGTCTAAACTAGTACTTGCAAGGTGTACCTAATAAAGTGGCTGGTGTATGTATGAATGTATAAGACAGGATAAGCAGAGAGATAGTTTCTAAAATCAGCACTTTCAGAAGCTGCCTTCAGAACCTTTGACTAAAGCCATTAAAAGTAAGTGATTATTTTATCTGTCTTACCTTTCGACAGTCAGTTATTTCCATCCAAGTCTGTCACATTTTAATATGAAGGCCCAGATTTCACATAACACAAAGAGACAGCTGTGAATGTTTTTCAAACCAGAGCCAGATTTTTGGATTAGCGCAGCCGTTCTCCAGAGAGCACCATGAGCAGGCAGAGAAACAGACAAAGGCATGGTTAAATCATTAGCAATATAAGCCTGTCCTCTCATTACCGTCAGCCCGGCGCAGTCCAACACCAGCATGGGAAAAACAGGAAAGAGAGTTTTACACTCTTGGAAACTGTTTCTTTTTATCAGCAGTAATTGGGAACCTTTATCAGAGCTGTTTCCCTCGTCTCATTTCTCCTCTCCAGCAGCACAGTGTGGAAGAAACGGGCGGTTGTACTTCTGAGAAAGTAGGACAAGTTTCTCCAGCAGCTTCAGTTTTGTCTTGGGGCTGTTTCTTTCTTTGTAGCTTCCTATACACTCTGCTCATACATCGGATTTGCTACGCGTGTACTCTAGTAAGACTCATTAAGGCTTGAAAAGAGTTGGTTTTCTTTTTGTCCACAGTTTGTCTGAATTGCCTCTTTTATATATTTGTAACCCAATTTCTGAAAAACTGTTATCTGTAAAGATACTGTGTGTCTCTGATGTTGTCTGAGCAGGGTCCATACTTTTGGGGACCACATACCGTATTTTCTAGACTGTATGTCGCTCCGAAGTATAAGTTGCATCAGTCAAAAAGTGTGCCATGAAGTGGAAAAAACATATCTAAGTCACAATGTATTATAAGTTGCATTTATTTAGTGCTCTGATAGATAGGCAGTGGCGTTGCATGTGGTAACACCAAGAGGGCCCGCCTACAAAGTAATTTATATTCAAGTCCTTGGCAACTACCAGGGCGTGGAGATGGAACTGCACCATTGACAAGCCTCTCCCAGCATCACGTTGGTCAAGCACCCATCTGTGGGCTCATTTCTCCAGCTCTGGCCATCTTGCTTTCAGCCCGCGATTAGTGTTGTTTGTTTTCTTCATTGCAGTAAGAGTAACCTTCTTTTTTGCCAGTCCCTCACAAGTTCTCAGTATCTCCAAACTTTCTCTCTGCTGCTCGATTTCCATTTTCAGTTGCATATTTTACTACCTGCAGTTTGTAATCTGCAGAATAGGATTTTCTTTTTGGGACATTTTATCTGTTTTCAGTCTTTCTCAGTTGTCTTTAAGTTAATGTATTTTTTCAGTGGTACAGGAGCAACATGTAGTTGTCAGAAGCCTAGAGCGCCCTCTCGCAGCTGTAGACGATAATGTTTACTCCTTGGTTCATGTCAGTCAGTATGAATGTTGAAATGTTCATCTGGTTTGGTTTTCCTTCACACTGTAGGGCCCTAAAAAATCCGCGATCATGGAATGGATGGAATCACCGAATTATACATTAAATGCAGAATTCAATATAAACCAGCAATATCACGGAGATGGCCAACATTTTACGCAAAAGCCTTTTTTTAAACGTAATAAAAAGGAATGTATCTCTCGGGAAAATGCTCAGAGGGGCTCACTCAGGCTGGGGGACGATGCACGCTTCCTCCCCCTCCTCCTCCCTTCATTAACAATGCAAACATGTCGAAGCGGCTGCCTGAGACACCGGCTAAGTTGGTAAAGAAGCTAAAAACCCCCAGCTAACTCCAAACTACAGGGCTGAGCAGTTTCCCAACGATTATTATGTGTCAGGTGATCAAATCTTCTACAAATTTTGTCAACTTGCTGTTGACTGGACCCGTAAAGATACGTGTGAGGACCACCTGAAGAGTGAGTGATTTTTTTTTTTTTTTTTTTACTTTATACTTTACTTGTCTCGGGGTTAAATTTGCATAAAATTCAAAAAATGAATTCACAAAAAATGTAAACGGAAAAAAACAAAATATGAGAAAAAGTAAAATAGAATTTGGGAAAAATAACGTAGGTTTTATAGGGCTCTATGTATGCCATGAAGAATTAAGGCAGTTGTGAAGGCAAAAAGGTCCAACACACTAATAGCAAGGTGTACTTTATAAAGTGGCCAGTGAGGGTATATTTATAAAGTTAATCCAAAATTTGCACGAATGTGGCCCTTTGACAGTGAGAGTAATGTGAACGTGGCCCTCTGGGTGATCACCATTGTCCTGCCCGCTCTAAAAATTAGGTATCAACTGCTGTAAGACCTCAAAAAAAATGATTAAAAAATGAAACAATCCAAAAATAACATTCTTGAATCTAATTAACAACAATTAAACACCTCCTCCGGCGACAGAAGCAGGCTGGCATGTTCGCCAGAGGAGAGAAGATCTTCAACAGCTCTCTGCCATCATCATTAACCTGCTCCTGGATAATCACTGTGACAGTTTTACACTCGAGCGTGTGAGTGAGTGAGTGAAACTGAGAGTGAGCGTGAACGAGCATATGTACGTGTGTGAAAAGAGAGTGTGAAAGTGTGGCTGTGGCAGAGTGGCGCAGAGACAGGAGACGGGAGAAAACTGCACGAGAGAGAAAAACAAATCTCTTCATGACATGCGTGTTATTTATAGCTCCACACTTGGATTGTGCATTAAAATAGAGCCGGGACAGAGCTGCAGTTGTGTGAGAGTAATTCAAGGTTTGTATGTGCAGGACGGTCTGTATTTACTGGAGCTGAAATGTGAGCAGATTCGCTTCTTTCCCATGACCATGTGGAGAATAAACATGATTCTTTTTCTGCCTTTGTGACTTTTTTGCCTTTTTTGGCAAAAATTTATCATCACTTCAATGGATTTTCTTGACGACTACCGTGTTATTAAAAACCTTTCAGGATGGAGCAGCTTCATGTGTGTGTTACCCTATTCCCTCCTTTAAAAACTACCAAAGCTTTTGGACAATTTCTGAAGCTAAAAGCAAAGAAAAAAAATCTTGATGCTGATGTCTCTCTTTGTTTCAGTCTTTTTTCTTTTAATTATCAAAACCTTCTGCTAGATTAAACCAAATGTAAAAGTCCTTGGTACACAACACTTTATAGTTTATTAAAAAAAATGGAAACATCAGTATTACATCATGTTTATCAAACATGAATTAAAGGGGTAGTGCAGTCATTTTGGAGTGGAGTTGGAGTTCATTTTAACAACAAAAACATTAGCCTCAGTGTTTTATAAAGGTAAGAAGAGAACTGGCACTGACATCAGGCTATACATTGCTGCAGATGGGACCAAAGACTTTGTATAAGTGAATTAAGTTAAGATAAGTGTAGACTCCAAAAACTCACTGTACTTAACAAATCTACAACACTTTACTTTTCTGTAAGCCAGTCTGTTTCTTTTGATTCTACTTTACTCTAAGTCAGGAGTGGGTAACTAGTGGTTTGGGGGCCACATATGCCCCCCTACTCCCCAAATATGGCCTGCTAGTATATTATAAATAATAAAAAGTATATGCATAGAGAAAATGTGCAAAAAATAACCCTTAACACTTTGACAACACAAATATTTCCAAGAAAATTTAGCTTTAATTTGCTGTAATTGTGTCTGTTAACTCCTTTATAGGTTTTACTAAACGCAGTTGTAAAATAGAAGATAGAAATATCTGAAATTTTGCCTTAATACTTTATTACTTGAATTAAAAAAGTAGCTGAAACTGGCTTACCTTCTGTGTTTACACTAACGAAGAGTCTTGCTGGTGGAAAAGTTAAGCAGTGGAAAAAGTGTTCAGTACAGTGAACATTCCCCCAAATACTGTTTTATTAGTTTGTTTTCACCCAAAATTTGTAAATTGCTCTGAGCTCTTGGCCCCATCTGCAACAGTGTGTAGCCTAACTTTGTGCCAATTCTGTCCTTACAGGGGCAGAGCTGATCAAAATCACTGTAGCTAATGTATTAACTATTGAAATTAACCTCATACAGCCCCATAAAAGAATCTAAACTATTCCTCTAATAAACTTAACTGAAGCCTATGCAGCATCAATATTTTAGGAGCCATGCATGGTAGATCTATTATAAAATTGAGCATGAAAATAATCATGAGCACCCCCTGTGGTTCACAAACCAGCCCCCTGAGGGCACCGCTATCTGGAACACACAAAGTTATTAAACATTCCTGCGGGAGAGAAGCGCATGTTTGACCATGCAGGGCGAGCAGAGACGCCTGTAGGTTTTACACAGAGCAAACTTCAGATCTGTTTTACCAACCTCCTCCTGACTGTATTCTTTGTGGTTTATATTAAGCCTTCTTTTTGTGCTCTCTATAGTTATCCCACCACCGGGGATTTCTGAAGTATAACTGGTGTTTCTGAAGAGCAAACATCTACAGTAACATTGCATTTGCTCGTGACTTTGGACAGTGGAGATGTTTTTACTTTATTCAAATGGCTTTCTGGAAACAAAACAGTGCAGAGCCGAGTCTCTAATCTGTGATATCGTGTTGCTCTTTTTAACCTGCTCCAGTGACAGGGACTTTGTGTAAACTGAGGCACGTGCTTTGATTTTCCTGGAAAACAAGGAACACTTTGTTCCCGCTCAGAATTTGTGTGATCAGACACATACGAACTTTTGAGCAGTCAAGAAGCTCTACAGAAGTAGCCTTGTTTTTCTTTCAAGTTCCTTCAATGGTAATGTTTGTTGGCTTAATTTAACAATTATAATTCTCAAAGAGGCCATATCACTTGTTATTGAGTTTTATATGCCATCAAGTGTTTTTCGATGTCTACTTCAACTGTACAAGTAGAAAAGCTGATTCCTCTTGCCACCCAAAGTAGGCCTACCACTGTGATGTCATACCACTGTCATGTCAGTTGTTCAAGCCTACTGGCTCAAGAGGGCAAGCCCAGGGCAGACCACAGACTTTTAGAAAGAATGAAGAGCCATTGATAATAGCACTGACTACTACTTCAGCGCTACTACATTGAACTAACCAATGACCACAGAGGAGCTGGTCGACCAATCAGAACAGACTGGACCTTAGAGTACCAGAATCACCTACAGAGGGTCCAAAACAGAGTGGGAAAGAGGTGGATCAGGTGATCTTAGTTTACGATGATTAGCAGATTTTCTCTTTTCTTTTCTTATTTTTATTACCAGCCATTTTAAGCATACTCAAGTTGTCAAAAAAACTGAATTAAGGCAAACTATGAACACTTTCAATAATGATTGAGATTCGTCTTTCAGGCAAGTTGTTAGCATGTTTCTCCTTTTCATTTAATTTACCAGTTGCGTAAGTTATTTATTATCCCCGTTAATTCATGTAAACGTAGATTTTAATATGCATGTATTTTCTTAAGTTGTGGGTTTAACAATAGGCTGTGTCTGAATGGCTGTTTTAAACAGGAGACTTGTTGCGGTGCCTTCCAGTTTTCTTGCTGGCTGCGTGTTTAAAAAAGGGGGCTTTCAGACTGCCAGTTGGAGCCCCATGTCTCTGTGATACTTGTAAAGACTTCAGATTGGTGGGACTGGTTATTTTAACTGCCAGCTGTAAGAGTCAGTTTGCAAAAGTAGACAAGGAGTGAAGGCCTGGTTTGGCATTTCTGTAGAGAAACTTCTTTAGTTTGTTCTGAATACTTTTATTCTGAAGTTTGCTCTCTGGTCAGTTATACAATAAAACAAGTCACTTGAGACAAAAAGGACTGTGACAGAGAAAGGATATCCATCACACAGCTCACCTGGTATGGTGCCATTTCATCATAAGACAGAGCTGACACGGGCTGCAGCCACAAACGTCCTGCTGATAGTTGGCTGAATGGTTAAATATCATCATCCTCTCTAGCCATCACCAGAATTACTATAAATTACAGATAATTCTTAAAAATGAAACGTTTTTTTCTATATATGTTTTTTTTTTTATCTTGTTCAAACATTGAATAAAGCCAAGTAAGGATATTTCCAAGAGTTTGCACTTAGTGCTGATCAAATGCTGAGCTCAAGGCTGCATCCTTGAACTGGCCACAGCTCCAGGGAATGGCCCTCTGATAAGGCTCTACTGCCTAGATGTTATGAAATACACCAACTAAAAAGCTATGTGGTTTGGAAGTATTTTGAGCTGGAACATTGAGTTGACAGTGTTGGCTGTGTCAGGTTAAATCAACATGTTTACTGGGGAAATATGTAATCACACTCAACAAAGGCTGGATGTGAGAAGCAAGAGGTCCTAAGGATGGCGGTGCGAGCACTGCTGACATTCACCTCTCATTGCGAAACCATTTGATTTTTTACAAAGTCTCAGTTTAGACTGTTTCCTGAGTGTCCTCTTACATTTTCACCCTGTAATATGCCTGAATTCAAAGTTTCAGTCAACAAAGAAATTTTAACCACCAGAGGGCTTTGACTCAATATTTCAACATCAGTAGATTAGTAGTTGTTCTTTTAAATGGCTCTTTCATAATAAAATCAAGATGCTTTTTTTGTTTTCATTTGGGCATCAGCATAGTTTGCATTCTTACTTTCAAAAAGTTAATGTAGAGGAATTGTATTTATTCACAGATTATTTAAAATCTTATGTTTATGTGAAAAGTGGAAACCCATACAGAAGTTTCCTACAATCAGGATCATTACTTTACCCTGTTCACAAGTTCAGTGCATGTCCTCAGGCACTGCTGTCCTTTATTTATTTGCTGAAGCAGCATTTTCTCTTAAATATCCACTGTTTTCTCTGTGCTTGTTGAAACTCTAAAAGACAAAAGCTCTGTCTGTTCCCTCAAAAAGTACTTTACTTTTCTACTTTACTTACTTTATCATTTGTCAGCAGAAGTGTTGTGTGATCCAGTTTCACTATTATTACATAATTTCACTCGGAGTATATGTCCACTGTTCCAGATGGCTGATATTTATTTTTGGACTGCACCGTGACTGTATTTGCATCTCTGATCAGTCTTTTGAGTGTGTGTGTCCATATGTGTGTTGTTTAGTGTGTATGGTGCACGCCCTCACATCTGGATATGTCTGCTCTGCCACTTTGTTGGTGTTTGTCTGCAGGCCAACAGGTCGGACTCCCCTGAGACCTCTTCTGGCTCTTTCCCAGCCCAGACTGCAATAACTCTCCCAGAGTTTGCACAATACTGAGCACTGCACAGGAATGTTGGTGCTCTCCTGATTTTTTTTTTTTAACCTTTTCTTGCCCTCATTTTCTATTTTTATTGTGAAGAATTCCTGCTACACTGTCTCTCTCTCCCTCTCTTAACCCTTTTCTCTTAAATATGCTTCTTCTCACCCCAGCTGACCCAGTTTTTGCCTTAAGCCAACTTATGCCCAAGGATAGTTGGACTGAATACCAAAATGGTTTCTGTGCCAACAAGTCAGACACCTACCTGGCCAAATCACAACACACAGGGTTATTGCAGGTCTAAAATGTTTTAAATAATCATTTATTTTAATTTAAGGTCATAAAGGATCTTAAAATGTCTTATTTTTGCTTGTAAGAGGTCTACATTTTTAAAAGGTATCCTTAACGTATGTATTTTAGGCTCTTTCAAGGGCTGCCTGAGAAAACACCAGCTAAAAAACTGCAGCAGCAACATGACACTTGCGTACCAAACAGACAGATACGTTTTCTATCCAAATGCATTGTGCACTGTCTCATGTTTGCATCCCTTTTCCTCTTTTTGGGGAAATATGGACTTTGATAACCTACTAAATATTTAGAAGTAGCACACTGGCTTATGGCATTTTAGGGAAAATTTGCAGTTTACATTTCTTCTTATATTTAAACGTTTTTACTGAAGAAAAAAAAAACACCTTTTGATTTCATATTTTCAGTGAGGCTGCTATAGTTGCTCCTTATTTGATCATCATGTCATATCATTTTATTTTGTCTGTTAAAGTACTTTGTAAACGTCTGTTTTTAAAGGTGCTATATAAATAAAGTTGTTATTATTATTATTATTATTATTATTATTATATATTATCGCTTAAGGGGATCGTGCTCTGAGAATCTATTGGGGCTTTTCCGCTACCAGGCACCTTCTTGACCTGCCTGGACTTTGCCCGGTTGTTTTGGTTCTCTATTAGGGACTGTAACTTGCACCTGGTGCAGTTTTTCATATCACCTGCAGTGGGGCCCAGTGCAGCTGAACCAAGACTAAATGTTAATGATTATGCCATGAGTCGCAGAAATCAAACACGCTCTGTTGTCGGCACTGGGATGCAGTATGACTTCCCAATCTCTCCTCTGCTTAAGTAGTTTGTTGTTTTACTGCTTGCAACTGTCTTTGGAACAAAATTGATCTCCTAACTTTTACAAAAGGCACAAAGGGGCAGGCAGCTCTATCGCCTTTGTTTACCTCATTGTTGTTGTGAAGATGCTACTGTAGTTTCACACAGAAAATGAACCAGGTACTGTGCAGAGTTGAATCCAGTTAGGCAGGTACCACAAACAGAAAAGCATCATATCTGGTATCAACTTACAGTTCAATGAACACATCATCAAATATTGCTAGCTAACAACACTTGATCTTTGCTGGTTCACGTCACCAAAACTTTATTTCTTTTCTTCAGCTGTTATTTCTTCTCCTTCTAAACTTTTCCTGCTCTCTCTGACACCTTACAGGGGGATAATTATTATCCATCAACGGCTGTATACATATGAGTAAATATTCTCCCCCCTGTGTGGAGTTAGCATGTTCTCCCTGTGCATGCATAGGTTTCCTCAGGGTACTCCAGCTTCCTCCCACAGACCAAAAACATGCTCGTTAGGTTAAATGGTGGCCTTAAGGGCCAAGTGTGAGAGGGTGAATGGTTGCCTGTCTCTCGATGTGGCCCTGCGATCAGCTGGTGACCGATCTAGGGTGTATCCCGCCTCTCGCCTAATGTCAGCTGGGATAGGCTCCGCCCCCCCGCTGCCCTAAAAGGCATAAGCGGTATAGATAATGGATGGGTGTAAAATATGTTTTTAATTATGCTGCCACAAAATCCATTACTAAGCCCTGGGGTTGCCAACCTGCATACGGTTCTTCAATATTTTTACTCTTACAAATAGCGCTTGTGTTAAATAAAAGAAAATATACCATCGCCACACCTTTACTATTTTTTTGCAGCACCAAAGATGGTTTTCCTAGTTTGGGTCTTGAATTTAAGTCTTACGTGTTTAGGAACTCTGTAAACTCATCTTTTATTCATAGAATATGCTTTTTTTAGCCTTCAGGGTGCAGGGAAATATAGCCTCAAAAGTAAATCTTACTAAGAGTATTGCTTTCAACAGAAATAGGTCAGATTTGTATCCTTATTTTCCGTATTTACAATGCTCAAAGGTAAAAACAAAAGAAAAAAAAGCATGCTCCAAACTTCAGTCCAAACTTCAGTCTAACCGAGAAAGATGTGAAAAAAATTATAAACTCTTTACTTTTGAGGAGCAAATGCAAACTTGTTGCATACAGCTCAAATTCAAGGTTTATTTAGACTAAACTTTTCTCAAACACCTTCTGTGATTACTAAAATATCTGCTCTGACAATGAGGGCCTAATGAGTAGACTTAAATACTGCAGTAAGGACAGTGTTTTGACAGTATTGTCTGTTTGATTCAGCGGCTATTCCATGTCAGCCCTGGCAGTGAATCAGTCGTGAGAGGTAAGCTTATAATGAGGCCGTTTTGGCTGCCACATTACTCATCGCTGTCTGTCAACACTGACACTGAAAGGGCTTGTACAGCTCATGTTTTCAGCTTGTTTACTTAGAGAAGACTTGAGGCAAGGCGGAACTAAGGAGGAGGCAGAGAAAAAAGTTGTGCTTAAGTGTATGCAAGGATTCAAGGCAACCGAATTTACCCTCTTCATTTCCTTATGGTCTCATTTGATGGTTGAGATAGTGGTAATAGCTGAAAGAGAGCTTGGAAAACACACTGTAAATATCTTTTTACTGTTTATTTTGAAACTAAAAAGTGCAAAGGGCAAAATACTTCGGAAGGGACACAAATCCACTCCATCTTTTTATGGTCAAGTTGTTATTACCTCCGCCAAGGAAATTTTCAGGAGATGATGGTAATGGCCCAACTTGAAAATGGTTAGATTTTGGTGGTGATCCAGACAACCGCCATTAGCAAAAATTATATTTGCTGAATAACTGTCTAACTAATAATAATATTTAACATAATTCTGAGTGCTAGGTGTGGGTTTTCAGGGTCAGTGAATCATATTATGATGGTAACTTTATCATTGAACTATTGCTTATAGATGTAACAGCAATATGTGAGCTACCTTGGCGGAGGTTTGCGTTCTCTTGAGTGTTTTCTAGTTCTCCTTGAGTTAGAAAGGACATTTGTGCAAAGTTGGAAGAAATTCCTGAAAGGCCTTCCTGAGACATTCAAGTAGGTTTCAAGCATGGCTTACATGGTAGGCTCTATGACCTCAACCGTTGACCTTGAAAAATGTGTTTACTTATTTTTTAAGTTTAAGTGAATACATGAGCAAACCTTGAGAAATTCCCCTCTAAAATTTCCTGAGATGTTGCATTGATAAGTATTAGTCACAAGCAAGTGATGAACATAAGGCTCCGTAACACTGACATCTTGACCTGTGAGCTCCAGAATCTAACTAATAGATTACAATACAAGTTCATTCTTGAATCACTGTTGACATACAGTATGTGCAGAATAGTAAGTTAATTGGTCCAAGAGCTCTTGAGATATTTTGATTACAAGACTTTGGGTCAATGACATGAAAACATACAAATCCTGTTTTCTGGAAAGAAACATTGACTGATGTAAGATTATTGACAGTGAAGCAAACATTCATGGCTGTCATGTCGTGGTCATCCAGAACTGTGGATTAGAGGCTGCATATCACTCACAAACATCTCCAATCTTCTCCCTCTCATGAGTGAAGAGATGCCAAAAATGAGACTTAGAAATGCGGTTCAACATCAGCCATCTGTCATTTTTAATCTGCTCTGTCACTTTTATTTACAGCACACACAACAAACACAGAAACTGCCATAATCTCTAAAACACACACAACCCTGTATTCATTCACACAGAGATACAGCCAGCGATCTAACCACTAAGTACATCACAGTGGATTCAGTCCATTACACTCTTCCTGTTTCATAAATATGGATGAACTCCTGATGCAGCATGAACTGTTTTCACAAAGGGAACTCTTCCCAGCATTTGAAAGGTAATTTCATTTATCACTGTACCTTTTATCAAAGGATCAATAATCCCTAAATGTAACTGTATTCTGCTTAATAATTTATGAAGTGTAATGGGTGCTTTTTACTTCAACAGAATGTGATTTTACCAATCCAGATGTTGCATTTCTCTACACTAAACCCCAAATTTCTCCCACTGCTGCACCAGTTATGTGTAAATGGATATTAAGTCTGTGGATGTGTAAGATGAAACTGGTGGATATCTGACAGAAATTATGAACATCAGTTTAAAGCCTGGTTTATGCTTGAAACAAGTGTCTGCATGTCCAGCATGACATCAAATATTCAGACCCAACAAATGAAACAAGGCAGTAAGTCAGGATTTTTTCATTTAAAAGTCTCTTTTTTGTTTTTATAGAGCATTCAAAACTTACAATGTTACATGCACAAAACAAGTGTTTCAGATCAGTGTTATTTAAATAAAGCATGCAGTGCAGCTGGACCTGCTTGATTCAATGTCTGTGATCAGGCAGATCCATCTTGACAAGCTCCAAACAACAATTACTGTGAGCAGCCCAAAGCGGTATGGCCCAATCAGAGTTAAAGCAGGAAGACATGGGAGCTACGAGCGAGAGGACAGCAGGAAGTGGCTGCTCATACAGAGGTTAGCATAATGCAAACAGCTTTAGTAACAGTTTAATCAGATCTGGACCACATTCTTTTTTAAATGGAAAAACGATTAACAACACTAAAACTTCTCTAGAGTAAGGATATTTTCGCTCCACTTGCGACATGTTTTGATGAGAGTTTGTTTGACTAAGAGAGAGAGAGAGAGAGACAAATATCTGAATGTTTTCTGCCTACTTCCAGCCAGAGGCTACACGAGAATACAAAACAAATGTCACAAATTTCTAAAAATTATTTAAAAAAAAAACATCACACTGCACTAAAAACACTGATACAGTATTACACCCCAAATACGGCAATATATTTCTGTATCTGTATTTTTAACACCCTTACTCACTGGGGTGCAAAGGTTCTGTCCAGACTTCTAAGTGATGGAAGATCCGTTTGAATCAATTTTGAAAGGATCACTCTTTTGTTTTTAAGTCTTTTACACAAATTTTTACTCTTTAGGTTACAAAGTCCATGAAATCTTGTATTGGCATGAGAAAATCCTCCCCAGTACTCCCAGCAGGCAGTAACAGATCTGAAATAATCTGCATTAACTCGCTGCCTCCTCCTTTGGTGGTCTGTGTGTTGTCAGATCAGTGACTTGTTTGGATTGTGAAAGTAACTCTCAGGGGGAAGTCTGTAGCTTACATACCACGTCACTCACTACCACTCATTTCTGGCTTCATAACTCTTAAAGTGAGGTCTGCTGCTGGAGCTCAGCTTCACTCCTCTGTCGCTGAGATGTGTTTGCTTTCTCTCAGACTGCTTTTCTCTCTGCAGTGTTTTCTGAAGATCTTGTTAGCTCTAATGGTATGATTTACACTCCAGTCTTTAACCAGATTAGTGAACTCAAACGCATGAATCAAATTTTAATTGCAAACTTGCTCGCCCCCTTATCTCTGCTGTGAAACTTTTATCTTTTAAATGAGGTTAGCTGCACCCTGTGAGATCCATCTTTTCTTCTTCAGGCCTCAGTTCAGTCAATACTTCTAAATACTGGCATCTTGCATCAAAAGATGGAAAAACAAGCCGATACAAACTAAGCCTGCCACCCCAGAGCTCCTCTATTTACTATGACCTAAAGGCTTGTGTTTGAAGAGTGTTTATTTCAGCTTTTTTCAGCCGAATTTAATTTCTTTTACAGATAAAATGGTCTGACAGAATCTCTGACTTTGAACATGCTGACGTCTTTATGTTGCATCAGAAAAAGACAATCCGCGCTTCCAACCAAGTTTTTGTGCTGGTCTCATCATATAGACCAACCTTTCCCAAGTGTAAGTGTGCCTCAAACCGAACTGAAACCTGAAAATCAACAAAAGGCAACTTGTGGTTTTGTTTTCATCAAGTAACACAAATTTAGAAGCTATGATGATTTGCCGTGGGGTGGCAACCTCATGTTCTGCAATGTGACCATGGCGCATGCACACATTAAAGTAATTATGATGAGAAAATGATCATCATACCCAATGTAATCTAATCAACAGGCATTGACACTTAGTAAAACACTTGCCCTAGACTGCCTTAGTCATGTCTGAAAAAGTGATTTAGTGTATGTTTTATGTCAGATGTTTTGATTTATCGTGGAAAAGCTGTGGCTAAACTGTGAAAACTGCTCTTAAAAAAGTTACATTTGCTGTAATAATGAGTGAATATTTGTTTTCCTGTCCAGTGAAGAAGCACATAACACATAAATGAGCAGACACATTTAATGACAACAGAGGAGCTGATGTTATTCAAAAACAGGAGTCCAATTGAGCAGCTAATGAGGTTTATACTGACAGAAAAGCTCCTATTAAACTTGACTGACAGGCAGTAAAATTATTTTGGCAGAATGTGGACAGAAACTGGAATTTGGTAGAAATTAGGAATTAAAAATAACAAGTCAGCCCTGACATGAAGCAGCTTTTCTCCTGAAACTAAAAGCTGGTTCACATGTGCCAGCTCTAATGTGCACGTACACACATTAACACACACTTTAACCCACACACAGCTCTTGGAGCTTTAGCCGAACCTGCTGTCGTCACACAGGTGGTGTCACTCCACATTTCTTGCCCTGTTCTGCATTCTGACTTTCTTCCAAAGACGGTTTAGGCTGAAAGAGACTTGTTCCGCACCATCAGCAGCCATGACTAAGTGAAGAGATTAGTCATTGGCTCCACTAACTATATTCTGAGGTGGGACTGTTTGAATGGCTGGGGGAGATGTTTGAAGGTCATCACTTTAAATCCCTGGATGAGCTGAGAGAATCAGAGGAAAGGAGGAGCAGCCTGCACCTCAGATACTCCCTCATAGTGTCCTTCAACAAAGTGCTCAACCACTGCACAGTTTTAACTGTCCTGAATGTTATTGCCACTGATCTCATTTATGATATAACCTCAGCAGACTATCATAATAGTTTAGAGATGGATATAGTAGTTGAGCTTGTAGAATAATGATGGACCCAGAGCCTGAACTGCTATAGTTGGCCCTTCTGATATATTCTACATCAATATTAGGGATGCACGATGTTGGATTTTTGCAGATAAGCTGATATTTCCAAATTTATCATTGAATTTGAATTTTTTTAGGATAGCCCCTTGAGATGCAGCATCTCGTTTGCGAGGGGGTCCCAACACCGATGCCAGTATTTTTGGCAAGTGTACGAGGTATCTACTTTAGTAAAATTGAGCTGTTTCTGTCATTGTGACCACGTATTTGTGTGAGAAATTGATGAGGACCAGGGGAAAAAAAAAACATTTCTTCTCTAATAGAAGACATTCAGCAATAACAGGGTGACACTGTGCTGTTTTCAATATGTATATATACATAAATATGTTTAATTTTGATGACTGCTAGAGTGTGTTCACAATCGCTAAAGTTCAAAAATTCCCTCTGGTTGTCATGTAATTACCCCTGATCTACCTGTATTCCCTCACTTTCTCAGATGTTCTGTTGAAGTCTTTGCCTCTTTAAGGGCATCTTCCTCACAATGGCCCATTCCCAGAGTGGTCTACAGGTCTACTTTGTGGTAACTGGTCAGCTCAGCCCCATGTTGTCAATGACTCTGCATTCATTCTACATCTCTGCTCTGCACTGGGCTTGCAGCTCTAAGCTAATCGGCTTTCAACTGCTGACAAAACAATAGTAGAACATCACACTTGCGGGTCTTTTTGGTGGGGGGCAAAGCCATTTCAGGGCTGTAAAGAGGGGAAGGGGAGAAGTTTGTCTTGTGTCTTTAAGACAAACCATTTTTCATGCAACCGTTTCAACACATGGAATTTATCTGTAAACACTGAAACCAGCTTGGACTGGAAGAGGAAAGCTCGTTGGTGAGTGTGCCTATATTGTCTGATAAAACCAAACTGAAACAATCAGGGGACCAGGATTCAATTGATACGTTGTCTGCCACAATCAGCTTTTTCATACTGCTTTTGTTAACCAGCCACGGCGGCCATTAGGTTGAGAAAATTCACCTGATATTGCACAAAAACACTGAAATATGACCAATAGTTGGAACTAATTCCAAACCATCTTGAGCCATTTATAAGAAGGACAGTCACCAACAGAGTCTGTGACTCTAAACCCTCTCTGCTCGTTCTTTAAAAAATACTTTAATACTTCATGTTCACTCTGTAAGAATAAATGATGTTTTTTCTGCTCTTAAGAGCTTTTATTTGAAAGACCATGTCACCCCAACAACCATCAGAGTCCACAGTTTTCTCCTTCTGCTCAGCCTCTCTCTCTGTTGCTCCGTCTCTATCTCATATCTGCTCTGCTCTTGTCCGTCCCACTGCCACGGCTGTCTTATCAGTTGAGCCCTGTGCCGTAAAGCAGCTGAAAATCCCATCTCCCCTCTCTTCATGGCTTCAGCTTTCAGCCTCAGTTATTCCTCTATTATGTTCCAGGCTCAGTGAGCTCCCACTCTGTCTTTATGAACGTGCTCTGGGTTGGTAATGAGCTCCTGTCCTCATCCTCCTGACTTTTCTCCGGAGGAAAACACCACCTCTCTGTGGAGGGGTGGGTGTGGTTGAACAGGATCAGAAAACTCAGCGTAAGCCCTCTGTCACTGTTCTTGATGCTGCAAATCTTTACACGTCAGTGTCTTTTTCTAATCTATTTTTGCATATGTGAGGGTTTTCTCTCCTGCATATATTGTGTTTTTGATGTTTTACTGCCTATTTCTCATTCGCTTGTAGTGTTTCTTTTAGTACAGCAGCAAACCGTGTCTCATGTGAAACAAAAGCGCATAAAATACCACTGAGACTGAATCTTCTTTGCTATCAGATGACAAAATAATGGACTTTATTAACTGTTGGAGTTAATACTATACTGCCTTTTTGAAATCAGGAATTCTACGGGTAATAAGAAATTGGAGAGGCAGTGTTGGCTTTTTCTATATTCAAATGTCTACTTTGTTTGAGAAGAACTTCAGCTTGGTGTGTTTTAAGCCTCCATGTCGGCTAGTTTGACTCTGACAATTCCAAGATGTTGTGTTTTCACTCAACATGGCGATAACAGGTTTTTGGCTAGATACATTTATATTTACTCATTTTGTTTGGCAGCCTGCCACTTCAACATGATGCCCCACCACTCCAAAATAAAGGCATAAAATACTTGATGAAAAATAACATAATTAATGTGCATTTATTTAATTTCACTAGAGCATGAGCGTCTTTAATTTGTTGTGCACATTGTGTCTTCGCTTGTGCTCCTGTGCTCCATTTACGCAAAGCATTACAATGAAGCTCGTGCTTCAATACGTCTAATAAAATTCACATTAATTCTTTAAGGATGTTTTATTTGTGTCCATTTTCAGTGCATAAGACTTTGGTGGAGAGACATGCCACACATAAAGGTGGACACACACACACATACATACAGTGCTACTATCCCCCTCTGAGTCTGCATGCTTCCTTCTCAGCAATATTTCATTTTTGATACTGTCCCTGGAAACGGAGTTAAAAGGATATTCACTCTTGTCACCTATCCTATGATCTCAGTGGAGGCCGAAGGTCACAAGGGTGTTTTTTTAATTGATTTTTGAATTGAGATGTGAGAATACAGCTGGCTGCTGTAATTGTGCAAAGATATTTTGGATGGTGTCGATCACCTGTTTTTTATAGCGCTGTGATTTTAATTGTGCTTAAAAATCAATTTTAGATAATCTAGATGGATTATGGTATATATTCTTAAAGAAGGTCACGGGGCAGATCTTCAATTGTGTGGTTCTGATGAGAGAGAAAGAGAGAGAGAGGGACCAGTGTTCTGAATGATTCATTAATGGGTGCGTTTCAGCTAACGAAAACCTACTACGTCCCTTCTTTAATGTTTACTTTTTGTCCCAAGATTTGTCATAGGTCACACTGGGTCTCCTTGCAAGTTGTGTCAGTCACCATGGATCAGATTTGTGTAGGAAAGGAAAATGAAGTTATCCGACTTTACTTGGGTAGAGGCTGAGTTCCCGTCCTTCTTATTTTGCTCTTTCTGTAAGTAAACAGTGGTCTCGTCCATCAACAAAGCCCACTCTGTCCTGCTGTTGTCCAAAGTAACTAAACAGGCCTAAAAAGTCCCTTAATACATTTTTACTGCATAAATTAAATTTACAAGAGAAAAAACAGAAGTGATCCTCAAAAACATGGAAATGAAACATATGGAAGTAACTTAGAATGATGCAAACATGACTAGAAGGTGTAACAGTTTCATAAATCAATCATAATGTCATGAAAAAATTACATGTATCATTTAAGGACTTTTACAGCATTAGAAAGACCAAACAGTCAGCAGCCTGAAACACCTATAGAGACACCATACTTTCTAACTTTTCTCCACCAGTCAGCCTGAGTCAGGATCAATTGAAGCAGGAGGAAACGGGGGCACAGATTAGGTCTGGGTGGTGCCCTCTTCCTGCTGTGATGTACCGCTTACTAAATGCACAGTGACATCCTCGCAGTCTTCCTCTGACTGCTCCTGAATGCTTTGTCTCCCTCAGAGTGAGGATTTCTCTAGTTTGTCAGTTCACAGACATAAATCTAATGGGGAGGTGATGAGGGGGGCCTCAGGTGTATAGGTCTGATATAAAAGATGAAAGTGTGATAAAGATATGGGAGATGGAAATATGCTTTTGATATTCAGAAACTTCCCTTTGTGTAACTGTATGAAACACTTGCAATAAATGCAAAGGCACTTGGTGCTTTGTTTTCTTTGTTTGATGGGAACTGTTGAATATTCAAGGGCAAATTACAGCTCCCTGTAAGAACAAATTTCTCAGCACTTTTTGAAAGTTTGTAGAGTTAAGTTAAATTTGGATACAGTAGAGAGTTGAACTGGTCTTTTCTTCCACGAGTTCTCCCAATGCAAAGTGATTTCACTCATCTTATCCTAAGGCTGGGAAATATAAATTAAACATTTGTTAAATGGGTCATCAGGTAAGAAATTAATTCATGAGTGTAGATTAGTATGTATTCAAATGTTTTATGTTTCCCCTGTCTCTATTTGGCCATTGTTGATTGAGAATAGATAAATGGGAAAGAAAACAAACCTCCTCCAAGGCATTTCCAAAACTGTCGGGTGAGTTATTGTCAAAAATGTTAGAAACTGTCCTTCTTTTTTTGTTGCCATGGTATCTGTCTGTTATCATCATCAGTTGTTTTTACTTTATCTTATTAGCATTTTTTTTTTTTTTTTAATGATAGTCATTTGTCATTTCATCACAAGGAAAAAATATTCCAATTCAATGCATCACCTCTCAGCCAAAGTAAATAAAGGTGTGACTTAGGGTTTGCTTTTTCTCACACAAGTGTGGTTTCACGGCATCTTTAATTTCATAGAAGTGGTGCACAAAAGGAAATCTATCCATCTATTATCTAAACCACCTCTTCTGTGGAGGGTCCCAGAAGCTGGAGCCTATCTCAGCTGTTTTTCTGAAACGAACAGTTTTCATCCTGGATTTATTGCTAGCCAGTCAAAGGGCTGACATGTAGAGAGAAAACTACCCGATGCACTCATATTCACTCCTATGAGCAATTTAGAGTAATCAATTAGCCGAACAAGTCTATTTTTGTTTGTGGGATTAAGCCAAAGACCCTGTGGTAAACTCATGCATGTACAATGAGAACATGTAAATTCACTTAATCATCTTAATTAGCATAATGCAAATCCCTTACAAACGTCATTTCAAACCACAACTTAAGACCATACTCTTCATTTATTTATCTATTGTAATTTTTTCCTTTTTTGATAAATGAAGACCCAACATAAATCCACCACGTGGGCTGTACTTAGCAACATTTAGCAAGAAAATACCTTCCGTCTGTCAGGCAGGAAATCTTGATCAGAACCAGACTCATGTTGAACAGCCATCTGCTGAAGCTTCATAAACTCTACACAGGACTTGAATCAGGAACCTTTTTGCTTAAAGGTAACAGCTCTTGCCACTGATCCACCATGCCGAGCTTTAAACCTGGTAACTTTAAGTAAATGTCTTATCCCACCACTTGTTCCAGAGGAGATATTCTTATCTCTGTATTTGGCTGGAACACTCTGTGGTTCCCCTGGGCTTGTGTCTCAGTGGTCGGTCTTTGTACCAAGCAGCAGGAGGTGTGTGATATCTCTCCTGGCTCTTTTCCAGACAGTATTTGCTGCCATCTAGTCAGGAGCAGATGGTCAGATCGAGGGCTGCTCCTGCATGTCATCTGGACATGAAACTCTGCCCCAGCAAGTGCAATCTTTAAAAAAAAAAAAAAACTCAGAAATTATCTCTGGAACTTCCCACCGTCTCTGTCTGCCTGTTTTTAACAAGAGAGAGTTTTGCTGTTTTGTGCGGTGTTTGTCATGTGTGATGGTTTGGTGTTTGGAGATTTTTCTCACTGAAAAAAGCCACAAGTAGCTCCTCCACATTTTCAGCATTTTAGAGGGAACAGCTCAGCCGTGCAGACATGAGTCTGAGTCCATGCATGTGTTTTTGTGAGAGCTCTCTGCATGCCTCGGTTGTCTTCACACAGTTGTGAGCTTTCTTTATTTCTCTCTGTGGCCTTCACAAATCAAACTCTCTGGCATAACAGATGGGGACTCTCATCTCCACTGAAACCAAGAAGAAACTTTTTGAGGACGTCAGGGATTCTGATATTCAATACGCTATATTTCAAACTCCTTTCTGCCAATACAAATATTGGCAAACGCTTTTATTATTTTATAGTCAGAGAGTAATTTCTTGATGTGTTTTATCTGAAGCCAACTGGACAGTAGGAGAACAAATTAACTTATCTCAAAGTGAAAATTCTTCTGAAGAAAGAGCAGGTATCAAACTGAGTGTGAAGGAATAAAGAGAGGGAAATTTGGAGCCCAAGGGGAAAAGACACAATAAATAAGGTTGGTGTTTGTTGGAGGTAAAAAGGAGGAAGAAACCAAGATGTGTGAGAAGAACCCTGAAGAAATTATAGGAAAGTTTACGAAACTTACACATTTGTATATGAAAAGCTCTCTTTACTACATATATGTTTTGAACATATGTTTTCTGCATAAATTAACAGCTTTAAAAATAGTTCGAACTTTTACAGAGAGCAGTCATTTCTCAAACTCAAACAGCTAAGAGTCTTAATGCATAAGAGATCCACGTTTTTAGCTGAGCTTCATCAGTGCCTTGGCCTCATGAAAAATACATGACAAGCTCTGCAGTGGTAAATATGAACTTGACTGAGGAGCAGAACTAAACAAAGTATGGGGATGTTTTACAAATGCAGATGTATCATATTCTACACACATGTATTTCTATTTCTATTTTTAAGGAATTAAAAATGTGGTCGTGGTTGTGTCCAATGTTAGAGGTGCATAACTTTATATTTGGATTTTATTTGTATGGAGAGCTTTATGTAGGGAATGGTGCAAAATTAAAGGATAAGAGAAAATACAACTGCACCATATTATTCAGTAATTGCCAGTGACTTGAGCCTACAGCCCAGTTTATACATCTGCAAATCTATCTTTCAACATTTTAAACAGTTACTTGTGCATTGGTGTGTCCCCATAGCTATACATAGAGACTGGGCAGTCACCAGGTGCTATCCAGTGGACCAGTCAAAAGGCTTGAGGTCTGCATTGTTTCAACATGTAGTTACATTTTTGAGAAGCTGCATGTCAAGTTATGTCTGCAGACTTCTGCATATTATCACTTTGGGTCCAAATCCTCCGATCCCCATTGTTTATGATTATCTTTTTTTTGTATAGAGCCATTGGTCACCTTCAGTGCTGGCAAGTCATTTTATAGATCTTTGACCAATCAAAAGTACACAATATGAATCTGTATTCAACACAATAGTTATTCCTTAGGGATGCACAATATTATCGGTTTGCTATTGGTTTCGGCCAATATCAGTCTAAAAAGGTAAGTATCGTATCGGCCGATATTGAGATTTTTGCAGAAATATACAGCCAAAACATCGGCCACACATATTGTCCATATATTGGCTGAAATATCGGCAAATACACAAATGTACAATAGTGATGCTTCTCATCACTGCATTGGTACTTTTGAAAATAAAGGGTTTCATTTTTGCAAGAGTTAAATGCCGTTTTTCTTGTTTTACATCTGTTCCTCGCAAAAATAATGCTGTGACAACGAAAGAAACGAGTCCATTTTTGCTAAACACAGAGCTTGTGCTCTTGACCAGAAATATTGCTATCTCAGTATCGGTATCAGCGATAATGAATAAAAAAATATCAGCAAATCGGATATAGGAAAAAATCCATTATCATGCAACCCTATCATTTATTTCGTAGTAGAGTGTATTATTATTTGCGAAAAAGAGGCAATTATGAAGATTACAGATTTGTGCCCAACAGCGACAATATGCCCAGGGCTATGCAAACCCATGGTGCTGCAGCGTAGATTTAATACGGAGGCATAGATCAGGCTCTATCATGCTTTGTATCTCTCTAATTAAAGATGCAAAAAGAGTCAAACTGTGAAACACAAATAGACTTTTGCTCATTTTCAGTGTTACAGAACATACACCTCAGGATGAAAACATGTCTAATTGGAGCATTGTGTGAGTGTGTTTGCTGACACACTTCTTTTTATCCTGTGTTTTACTAAATTTCTGTATCATTATTTCTCACATCTCTGTAGTGTTGTGTAATATCTGTTACATAATAACAACTAAAACAAAAATAGCAGGCAATTATTAGACTGGTGAGTAACCATGAGAAGAAAGACTTCTCTGGCAGTAAGTATAACTACATGTAAAATCATTTTCATGTGCAATAAAAGGACAAAGGCAGTTACATAAGAGAGAGAAGCTAATAGTTTCAGGCCTTCCCCCTCCTCTGTGTGGTGTCATATTTTAATGAAGTGCCTCACACTTGGAGCTGTGTGACCCAAAAATACTGGGCTGCAATGGTTCATAGAGGGATTGTCAGGCGGACAGGATTGTTGGGTCCCAGGGGCAGAACCGTCATCCCTTATTAAATGTTGTTTGGTCTCTTCAGTAACAACATGACACTACTTTTCTTCCTTCCGGCTTAACAAGAAACTAGAATACAAGTGAAGTGAAAGGAGGAGTTAAAATCAAGCGTGACTTTGCAAGGGAGAAAATGTTATCTGAGTACCAGCAGAATTTTAATGCATGCCATGTAAAGACTGTAAAGAACAGCTTTTTTAAGCTAAAATCAGTGTAGAGGCATATTTATTATTGATCAATTAGAGTCCAAATTTGACATTTGACTACATGATATTCAAATTATTCATTTCACGTTAGATCCATTAAAAAACAACTGCCCTCTACAGGTTGAAATTTCGGTTCCTTTGATGGACTTAGAGACAGGTGAAACACTCCTATACTTCAACCCAAGTAGTAAAGTAGTAGTAAGCAAGTAGCATCCCATGGCGAAAAAAAGCAGCTTTTTTTCATCCTTTCCTCCACTGACTGACAAGCAACAGTGAAGGGTTAGTGCTCCCCACAGAATGACATTGTCATTGGGGAAGTGGAGTAGAGGTGCCGATCATGGGGTTGTCCCATTTGACTTCAAATCACAGGTTTATATTTTGTGTTTCTTCTCTTTTGACTCTATTTACCAGCAGTGTGTTATGTATGTTATAGAGCCTTTATTATGCTTTTTGATTTTTTTACACCCTTTAGTGTGTTTGGGATGCCTCCCTAGTGTGATAGAGTGCTCCTATGCACAGAAAAAAAAATCTACAGCAATGACAGTACTCCTTCTCCAAGTCTTTACAGCACCGGTAGTTTTTTAGGGTTTTCCCTGGCCTACCAGTGTTACATCATACCAGTGTGACATTCTACCATTCTTTAGTAGGTAAAACTTAGGCCCACTGGCTCATAGTGGCAAGCCCAAAGCAGAGCAAAGACTGTCGAATAATTGCAGAGCTGTTGACAACATGGCGCTGAGCAGTGCTGAACTGACCAATCACCACAAGGCATGGGGAAGGGGGCCTCAGATAGTGCCTTCCGGTTCAGTCTGGCTCAGTACGGTACACAAATGCAGGTGTTTACATTGAAAAATAAGGATAAAGGTACCAACATAACTGATTTTCACTTTTGACACCCCACTAAAGGGGCTGAGTGTACTGATCCAGCACCAAAGGGTGGAGCTAAAAAACAACTGTCTTTCTATGTGGCCCTGCGATTGGCTGCCACCATTCAGGATGTACCCTGCTTCTTGCTAAAAGACAGCTGGGATAGGCTCCAGCCCTCCTCGCAACCCCGAAAGGGATAAGCGGCATAAATAATGGATGTATGTATGTATGGATGGATGTAGATATCCCTGTGTGCCTGCCTTACTATTGTCTCTGTCTGAAAAACAATGGGGCTACATGTTTTGAAGGCCGAAAAAGCATTTCTCTAAATTTGATTGACTACTTTTTATTGGTAGTATCTTGGCTGTAAAGTTGTGACTCTAGACTTCATGACAAAAAGCAGAATCCCCTCATCTTAAATTCACCCCTGGAGCTACTCTTCATCATTCTTTCTATCTGCCTATAGGAAAGTTAAAACATTAAATCTTAAAGTTGATTTAACCACAAACTTTAAATCTCCCCACTGTCTGTTAGACAGGAAACTATGAAATTAAATAAGAGTCTGTCTGGAGCAGATTTCATAAAAGAAATTCACCTTTAAACAATTATTGAAATATTCTTGTTGACCCTAATCTTCTGCTTTTCTCTGCTCTCCATTTTCTTCTCATGTGAAAAATACTTGAGCAACAGCTGCCTTACAGCTGTGCAAAACAATGTCTGAGATTTAAAAGACAGGCAAGAAGTTCAGAAAATGATTCTGCATTTGCAAATGAGTAGGCTTTGCTTCATGGAGAGTGTCATTTAAAGAGATACAAACTCCATTAAAAGTTGATCTCACTCATTTCCAGCACTTCCTTTTCACGTTGTCGACAGCTTTACATGAATATTGTTTGAATTACACTCCTATTTCCTGTGAGGATGTGGCGTGTGCGATGTGTTAAAGGATAAATCCTCCACCTCCCATTATGGCCTGGTCAGCAAAGTTTGATTCAGGAGTTCCTGCTTTATTGTGTCTTGCTCTGGGCAGGTACGGGGTGTTGTCATGGTAACATCCTGCCGGACAGGATCTGACAACCTCCTGACCTTGTTGGATAGATGAGGAGACTGATTTACCCATCCCTGTCGATATCAGCCATAAGATGAGTCATAGCTCTACCTTTTTCTTTCTGATGAAGCACAGGGCTGGGTCTCTTGTAGAAAGGGCAGAATCATCACAAATGTTTTTCCTGTAATTATTCAAACCAGAGTGGAGAAATTGTTTGACAGTTTTTCATGTAAGCATTAGTAACAGGGATGTATAATGTTGGTTTCTTTCAGGTATGCCCATAAGCTTATATTTACAAATTGAATTTTGTCAATGCTGAAAACGATTCATAGACCATTTTTCATTCATAGTAAAGTACATCAAGTCTCAACTTTACAAGAATTGACCTGTTGTACTTGTGACAGACTATTAGCTTCAGAAACTGACGTGAAACCATAAATACATTTGATTTTGCAAGATATGATGAAACTTAACAACCTGCTGACAGAAAGTGAGCTCTATGGTGCACAAAAGGGTTAAAAAATGACCTTTTTAATCTGCTTCTGGTGGTTTAAAAAAATACAAACTAAACAATTTATGAGCAAAAAAAAAATCTAGGGATGCACCAACTGGATTTTTGCTAACATTTCCAAACTGATTGTCACAAATAATGATACTGATACCGATTCTGATACCGGCGCTTTGTCTCAAGAGCACAAAGTCTCTACCTAACTACAGTTGACCTGTTCCTTTAATGGTAACAGTCTATTTGAAAGCAAATTTGGTTATTTAGAAATGTTAATGCTGTTTTTTCGTCTTACTGATTCATGTTAACCCTCACAATTCCATGGGACCCTAGAGCAGTAACGCTGGCACTCTTGACTTATATCACTGTAACGGTACGATGGATCTTTACAGGGACAGGAAACAGTTGTTGAACACTCAATCTTTTGAAAATCTTTGGAAGGGTTCAGGTCAAATATATCCCTTCCAAAAAGATTTGATTCTGCTATAACATGCAGTGTTTTTGTTTAGTGTTTTTCATTTTTTTTTATGTCTTGTGGATCGACAGTATCAAATCTGAAACTGGTGATACATATTTTTTTTATCAAATTTCCTTGATATAAACTTAGCAATAACATTATTAGTCCTCACTTAGACCCTTGGAGAAAGTAACAACTTCCTGCCAGTCTGATGACCAACCAGATGTGCCCAATTTCTTCCTCTTGTTTTTTTCATGGTAGTGTCCAATAAGGAGCAGCCAAAGGTACAAGATATCTACCTAATAGTTTCCAGAGTAATCAAAAAGGAAATGTGAGCAAAAATGCCTTGGAATTTTAAGGGTTAAGGTACCTTGAGTGACCATCAGAACATTACTTCTCTCCTCTTTTCTTGAAATTATTTGTTTAAATTAAAGAAAAGTCAACTGTGTTAAGTTTATTTAGCACAAAAAGACCGTCAAACTCAAACACTAAATAAATCTGAGGGTGTGTAAAAGAAAATAGAGGAACTTCAGCCCTGTGTAATTAATATAACAAAAGATATTGTGTCCTAATGTCCTGAAGTGTGACCTGGTGAGTCAGGAAAACAGGATATGTCTGATATAAATGTGCTGGAGTTGATAACCCAAGGCTGTGCTCGTGCCAGAGTTTCAAATGGCAGTCTTTGCTTTCCTGTGGAGACTGAATGATGGGATTTTTTTTTTTTTTTTTTTTGTGTTAATGCTATTTCTGTCGGGTCCCTGTAGGTTGATTTACTCAGTTATTAAGAGCACATAAATCAGTACATTTCCAACTGTGAATTTCAATTTCCTAAAAGTTATTTCTAGCTCTTTATGTAATAAAATGAGAATGACAGCTTTTTCAGGGGTGTGCTGTTTTGCAATAAAACTTTCTGCTCCAAGTTTCATTTTAAAGAATAAAATCACGTGCCAAATAAGGACTTCTGATATTAATTCACCGTCTTGCCTTTAACTCCTTGTTTGCTCTTATTGTGAATAATAGTCTGATTCAATAATAGTTTATTGACCTGTAATGGACAATCAGCATGGATTTATCTATCCACATGCATTGTCCAGTTGCTGTCAAACTTCCTGTCTATTTTGGTGATTTAGAAAAACCAAAACTCCCAAAGAGATTTAGCTGTTTTTTCTGAGCAACGACCTCACAATAAATTTGAGTGTGAAGTACTTCTTCCAAGCTGTTTGTCAGACTCCAGTGGATGTGGACTCAACTGAAGCACTTCTGATTTCTATTTTCTATGTTACTGATTCAGATCCAAGGATTTAGGACACCAATGTTTTGAGTCAGTGACAGTATCAGTACATATATCACACCTAAGCCTGGCTGAAACAGTCAACAACTACACAAAACAGCAATTCAGAAATAAGCTCCTTTAATCCTCCTCACTTCTGCCCCCTGATCCCTGAGCCTACATGTCCAGTTGAGAGCGAGTATGACACAGCCCACTGCCTTGAGGAGAGATCGCCTGCAAAGAGGAGAAAGTTTGCCACCTAATGGAGACAGTCTAGCAATGCTTTTCTAGATCTTTCTCATTCAGACACAGCTTCTGTTTTTATGTAATGACTTCTACCGTGGTGATATTCAATTCAAATTCTTGATGTGACCAGTTTATTTTGCAATGTGCTCTTATTTTTGTGTTCAGGAAAGTTTTTTGCTCTTATAAGGATTTAACTTTACCAATATTCTGGTCACTTTGCATCAGTAGTGTTTTATGAACTCAGCTCATAGTCCAAAAATGAACTAATTCTCTGTTTTTAATGCACTTGGCTACTTGTTTTTAAGAATTACCTGAATTAAAGTGAACTCAAGGCCTAAAATAAAACAAGAAAGTTGATTTGATTTGAAAAAACACAGGATTGTGTACCAAACAGCAAAAGAGTGAAGGGCTGTGTGTTAACTCAGCTAGTATAATGTACATTGTCACTGAATGATATTTGGAAAGAATGATATTGCAGTTTTGTTTTTACTGTAATTACAAACTTATGAACTTTAAGGGAACTTTGCTGACAATGCTGTCCCTCTTTGTTTCACAATTTAAATTAGATCAGTTACTGGGTTTTTTACAAACCCACTTGTTTACCCATTGTGCGCTGCAGCCCTCTGAAAGCAGCTATGTGTGCAGGTTTTTTCATTGACTTTATAAATAAATTTGTTGCTTGCATTTGTGTCACTTGAAGCCCCTGATATTATTAGGATAATGTCTGGGCAGCCTGAGAAAGAAAGCTGCAGTGTTTTAGCTCTGTATCCAACAGCAGCATGAGACAGCTCTTTGGATGCACAAGAGACCCCATGGGAACTGTTTTAGAGCATGTTCCTCAGAATTATGATGTTTGTTTCTGAGTTTGTGTTACTCTCCTTACAATCAATCAAGCCTATCCCGCAACAGCCATGCTTTTTATTCTGGCCTGTAAAGTCTTCCTTTTCCAGTTTTGCACCGGTCGCACAGGATGATGTGAACATTAAAAAGAAATTAGCTATTCAGACTTTACATGGATAAAAAACTAGGGAGCTGTGAGGAAATTACCCAGGTAAAGTCAGTGAAAAACTGGACTGTCTGCGATCAATCTATCAGATGATCAATATTTCAGAAATGATGACCATTTCTGAAGTTTCAGTTAGCAGCCTCATGATTTAACATCCAAAACCGCTGTGTTATGCTGCTGAGCATCTGTGGTTGTCATATTTTTGACCATTTTTGAAGACAGAAAGAATCCTAATTAATGTTCTTTGTTTAAATGTTCACTGAAGACGTGTTTAATTAGCATTTTCATGATTATCCTAAGAAAGAGGAAGAGTGGTTGTTCACTGCCTTCAGAGTGAACCACATTCAGGTTTCTTTTATGACCTCAGAAATGAACTGTGTAGTTCAGTTTTCATTTATACAGTTTTGTGGACGTCAATGAGAAAAATCATATATAGATTAACTGAATAAATTGTCTTTAGATATACTGACCCATGTCTTATTTTCTCCTCTCTTTTCCAGATCCTGTCTCCCTAAATTTGAGGCTTGAAGTCTTCAACAACACGACACTACAGTTACTTCCTGTAGCTGGTGGCTTCATGGAGGGGTTCCCTGTCCACTGACTCAGCAGGCTGTCTATCAGGACCAGCAGCCATGTCAGCCTGCAGCACCTTCACCGAGCATGTGTGGAAGCCAGGCGAGTGCAAGAACTGCTTCAAACCCAAAAGTCTGCACTGTCTGACTCAGAGTAGTGGAAGGAAACCTCCATCTGAGCAGAGGCCTTCCACTGCTCAGCAACAAAATCCACCCTCTGCAGGCGCTAGAGCAATCCCTAACCTGACCAACAACTCCCAGAGGGTCAGCAGTGGGTCTGCACGCTCGGGACACTTCCGTCCACCTGTGGCTAAGAAGCCTACTATTGCTGTCAAACCCACTATGATGTTGCCCTGCTCTTCTGCAGGACTAGACTCAGATGGCAACCTACAACGACCACCAAATGTGATAGAACAGGGCAAAACATCAGCCTTTACTGTTTGGAATCGCAATGGACTAAATCGTAAGATGCCAGTGGGGTCCAGCAACAACAATGAAGGGGAGGGTGGCATTGAAGAGATTGAGGGCTATGGGCAACTGAGCCCAAGGACCCCTACTGGAAACAACAACAGCAGTGGACTGGCAGATGTACTGAAAGATATTGCTGGTTTAGGCCCAAGTCTAAGCCCTCCACCCCTTTCTGGATCAAAGGACTTGTTTTGGGGACGCATCAGTAGTTCATACAGACGGTCTTTGGAAAGAGGTCTTCCTGCCTCAAGCTGTTTGGCAATGGGAAGTGGGAGCATTGGTAGTGGTGGTAATGCACAAAAACGTGTATCCTTAAGTGATAGCACAGAGATCATCAGTAAAGAAGGCGGTCGCTTCTGCTACCCAGAGTTTTCCAGCGAAGGTGAAGATGATGAGGACGATGATGAGGAGGAAGAGTCTGAAAGGGATGATGATGAACACGAGAGCTGGGATGAGAGTGATGAAGAGTTACTCGCCATGGAGATACGTATGAGAGGCCAGCCTCGGTTTGCAAATTTTCGTGCAGCTACATTGTCGCCAGTTCCATTTGCTGCAGGGAAAAAGTGGAACACTGTGCCGCTGCGCAACCGCTCACTTCAACGGATATGTGCTGTGGACTATGATGATAGTTACGATGAAATCTTGAATGGATACCCCTCCATGGATTCCAATGGAGTTCCACTTCCTTATGGGCCACATGACATGCAAGGCAGTGGTTTCATGTCAAATTCAGAGTCCACGACTTCCCCAGAATCCTCGTCATCCTTACCTGAAGACTCCCGAACAACTTCCAGCAGTGGGAGCAGTGCTCCATGTCCTTTTCGAAATGGCCTGCATTCACCAGTATCCCCCAAGACATCAGTCCCCTGCACTTCTCCTTCTAAAAAGGATCCGGTCCACAGAGCACTAAGTCCCCTGAAAGTGACTGAAACACACAAGGCTGTCCTTGCCATCAGACTAGAGGATCAAGAGGGGATGCCAATGCCCCAAGCTCTCCCAGGTCAACCAGTCACTATCAGTTTCAGCCCCACAGAAGAGCAAGCTAAACCATACCGTGTAGTAAATTTGGAGAAATCCCTCATCTGTAAACCTTACACTGTGGTTGATGTGTCAGCTTCTATGGCCAACAAAGAAGAACCAGTCCCAGACTCTACTGCAAAACCCAAAAATGTGTCATTGCCCTCGAGCCCTACATCATTCTGTAGCACTCCTTTAGGTCAACCCCTATCTCCAACTTCTCCCGTGTCTCCAGCCTCCCCTGCCTCACCTGTGAAGCCAACATCGCCCTCATCTGCAGCCCCACCAAGCAACTCCCGAAAGAAACCAGGGAGCATACGGTACCAGGAGGTGTGGACCTCAAGCACAAGCCCTCGACAAAAGATCCCTAAAGTGGAACTTGGCTGTGGAGGCAATCCTGGGCCCTCCTTCCCTTCTCAACACTGCAGCCACAAATCAGCCCCCACTTCTCCCATCGCTGGACTGTCTTCCTCCAGAACTGTACCTGTGAAATCCCCCAATTTATCAGAGATTAAGTTTAACAGCTTTAACAACGCAGGCATGCCTCCTTTTCCCATTATCATTCGTGATGAGCCAGCCTATGCTAGAAGCTCCAAGAATGCAGTCAAAGTACCCATTGTTATTAATCCAAGTGCTTATGACAACCTAGCTGTTTACAAGAGCTTCTTGGGACTCAGTGGGGAACTTCCACAACCAAAAGGTTCAGGAAGTAGGGTAACCAGCCATACTTATGAGGAGATTGGATCTTCTGAGAGTGTTCAGTCCTCCTCAACGGAGAAAACTCACTCTGGTAAAGGCACATCAGAAAGAGCCTCTCGGGATGAGATGAAAGCTTCACCTGAAGTAGTGCCAAAAACCCCAAATTCACAAACAAGAACCACTACAGACTCTGACACTGTGACAAGCACTGTGATGAGCTCCACAACCGGGGCTCTCTCTCCTACAACGACAAATTCACCTGCCAGTACTGCAAATCTCCCCAAAAGCAGCCCCATTGCTTCTACACGCACTTGTAAGACAGGTGAAGACATTAGCAGCAATAATAATACAGACTTGGCTCTGTCCCCTGGGGGCCATAGAGAGGAGGCCAGTGCAGTGCTTCTACAGATTGTGGCCTCCATCCAGCCTCCCCATTCACCTCCAGATACACCATCAGCAGACGACAAGACGCTCAGTTCTGACGAGCTGTATTCTCTTCCTCCTGATGCCATGAAGGAGACCCTAACAAGACCCAAATCTCTGTTTTCCACAACTGATGGCTGTCTTTCAAAGCCCAAGAAGGACACACCTACAAAAGTTTTATCAAAATCTCAGAGTGCTTCTGCTGCCGTCCCCCTCACCAGTCCTCGCTCAGAGCCCAACGCCCCCTTCCCTCCTCCTAGATCAACATCCTCTCCTTACCATGCTTCCAACATCCTCCAGAGACACTTTGGCAACTGGACTAAAGGTTCTGCCTCCAGCTCCCCAACACGACCAACTGAAGGTGACACAAGTCCAAATGGCGAAGGGAGGCGCATCTCAGCAGATAACTCCAAACCTAAACGCTGGATCTCCTTCAAGAGCTTTTTCCGACGACGGAAAGACGAGGATGAGCAGAAGGAGAGGGCGGAGAGAGAGAAGGAGAAAGGAAAGTTGGTTGGACTCGATGGTACCGTGATCCACATGCTTCCACCTCCACCGAGCCAACATCATCACTGGTTTGCAGAGGCCAAATCAGAGGATCCCACCCAGAAGCCAACCATCATCTTCACATACAAATCAGAAAGCGGCAGCACCCAGGGTGATGGAGAAGGAGAACTTCGAGTAGAGGAGTGCAAAGAAAATGCAGAGCTGACACCAGAGGACAAAGAACCCAGATCTGTGAGTCCAGGGCAGACACCATCCTCAAACACCGCTGGAAATGATGTGATCAGGTTAGTGCCCAAGTTTTATTGAGTTTTTTCCTTTCTTTACTGTAGAATGATAAGTTCATATCATGCATCTCATTTCTTACAATTTCTATTTCTTTGTTAAAACCAACACTATAAGCATCAGAAAAAACACTGAAGATTTCTGCTCTATTTTCTGGACAAGAAAATGAGGCAAAACAGAAATCATCAAATTTACAGTACATACATCAGAGAAATGGGCATCTTCCAGAGTACTTAACAATGGTTAATGCTTAAATTAAATATTACAATTAATAAACAATGATAATTAATGTATACCTTAAAGTACTATCCATCGCTACAGAAAATCTGCTTTATGAGGTACATTTTTGACACATTTTTTTATCTAAAAAGTTGGCTGGGACCTAACTCTGGTGCAGTATTACAGGTCACTTCATTAGGTATGCCGTGCTGTTTCTAAGTTGGATACAGTATCTTAAGAACCTTCAAAAGATTTCTTTAGGGATCCACGATTTCGGATTTGTTACTAATATCTGATGTGTTGATACTTTAGTACTTATGTAAGCCGATACTGATATCTATTCTGATATATGGACATAGCTGAAAGTAGTTTTTTTTGGTGAACACCTTCATTTTTCACAAAATGTACTTTTCCTCTCCATTCTGATGTTTGGCTTTGACTTAACCTTGTCTACATACCTAAATGTATTGGATGGCAGCCATGTGACAGGCTGATCAGCCATTTATGTTAACAGGCAGTTGAATAGATGTACCTAATAAAATAGTTGGTGAGTGTTAATCTAATTTGGTTTAAAGCTTAAAGCAAAATTGTTATTGCACCATCAAAGCTTCCCAGGCCTTCTACATCTCATCCTGCTGATCTTATGACCATTACCGCCACCAAGGAGGTGATGTTTTTGTGGCGTTTGCTAGATTGTTTAACTGGATAACTCAAAAAGAAATGAATAGATTTTGATGGTATCGTAAGGGAATGTTGATCACGGTACAAGAAGTGATTAGATTTTGATGATCATCTGAATCTGGATGCAGATCTTTTGAAAGAAAGATTGGACAGTGTTCCACATTTTTACTAATCTCTCAATAAGTTCTCTATAGAGTTTATTACATTTTCAGGGATGTTGGTCTAACCTTGCCGAACAGATGGATCAGCCTGATTCAATTTCTGTAATCAGACAGATCCATCATGTCAAGCTCCTATCTACAATGACTGTGCTTGGCCCAAAGCAGGACGCCCCAATCAGAGTCCTTTAGAGCAGGGAGAGGCGGGAGCTACGAGCAAGACGACAGCAGGAAGTGACTTCTTGTATAGAGATTAGCATAGATGCTAATGGCTTCAGTAGCAGTTTTATCAGAACTTGACAGCATTTACTTATTACATGAAAAACAAATATCAACACTCAGGCTTCTTTTTAGATAGGATTTTTCACTCCTCTTCTGACATGTTTTGCTGAGAGTTTGTTTTAAGAAGTTGCTCACATCCTGTACTTTACACTGCCGCACTACTTATCTAAATGGCTGATAATTGTGACTGACAGAACAATCGTCCAGTCACCTGCCGAATATGCTCTGAAAGGCTCTACCCATTCCCTAACACTTTCTATGGGCTGTTTCCCACATGGATAAGTGAAATATATGAAACAGTCAATCTGGCATGTGGGATTAATGGTGGCCATGGCACAAGGGAGAACTTTTTAGATTTTGGTGGTGATGTGAATCCAGATGTGAATCCAGGAATTTCTCAAGGATTTCTTAAGTGTGAGATGGGGCAGTTTTCTACGTTTTTTACATTTACTCGCTCAACAGTGTAGGCAGTGCCTTGGTGGAGAATTCTATTTTTTTTTATTTTTTTTGTGAACAATTTTTTTTTATTATTTTCATTATTATTCATCTTAATGATTTACAATAGTGAGTACATTATCTTGTGGGTGAAACAGCAGAAAAAAAATGATATGTAGGGGTAAGGATCCAGTGGCTAACAATTTCATTGAAAAATATGAGCTTTTGGATAATACAATAGAAACTAACACAGTTGATTGAGATAGACTTGTTGTCCTCCCCTGGATAACCTGAGCACAAGAAATGGACAGAGAACAGAAATTTGTTAATAGATGGAATGAACACAATTGTAACAATAGCAATAATATCAAGTTCACCCCTTTTAAACCTATACCCTTCCCGCCCCACCCACCACCACCCACCACCCACCACCCCAAGGACCCTATGGATGGACAAAAAAAAAAAAAAAAAAAAAAAAAAGGTCATAAGAGAGATTTCAGTGTATTAATGATTTCAGTCCAGCATGTCACATTTTCTCTTTTGGCAAGGTGTATTTCAGCAGCCCACTGTTCCATGCTTGCAACATCAGCAAAATCCAGTAGCCATTTTTGCGTTGATAGTGTATGTGGGGGCTTCCATCTACATGCTATTAATCTCTTTGCAGCAGTGAGACCCGCAAGGAAGATTCGCTTTTGTTTGAAGAGCAGCCCCAGGCTGGAGGTGTCATTGAGCAAGAGAACCTTTGGTGAAAACGGAATTGGTTTGGCCAGTATCCTAGACATAATATGGCAGATATTTTTCCAAAAATCTTTGACGGCTGGACACTCCCAAACCATATGGAGAAAGGTTCCAATGCTATCATTAGAGCAGAGACTACAATTAGGAGATGGAAGGGCTTTCATTTTATGAAGCGTACGGGGTGTATAGTAAATGCGGTGGATAAAATTAAAGTGGATGACTTGATGATTGGGGTTTCTAGAGGACAGGAGTGTATGTTGCCATATAGAATGCCAGTTAATGTTGTTAGCAGTAGAGGGTAGATCTTTGTTCCAAGCTTTACAAATAGTTAGTGGCTTGGCTGTGGCTTTAAGCAAGATAGCATACAAGAATGAGACAATGCCTTTGGATTTAGTGAGTGCTGCATGAAATGGATGGGAGCCAAGTACGCTATTCCAAGGTACACCATAAGTGCGCATTGCTGTGCGCAGCTGCAGATAGAAAAAAAAGGAGGTATTAAGTTCCAGGTATGTTAAAAAGTGCTTGGATGTCTTGAAATGAGCGTAGGCCTCCCTCCCCATAAATATCCTCAAGGGTGTGAATCCCTTTAGAAGTCTATGCTGGGAATGATATGGGAAGCCCTCCAAGCTTTAGGCCCAGATTATGAAATATAAGAATTCTATTTTATCATGCAACACTGTGTCTCCATTGACCACCAGCATCCCCTGAAGAGCTTTTAAGCAGCCCAACTTTAAATTAAGCGTCTCGACCTTTGCTCTTTGCTCCTCCAAAGTGCCAGAGATACCTCTTTATCTCTTATATGAATCATTCATCACAGATTCTAGGGGTGTTCAATCTTAATTTGCCATGTCTGCTCACCGGCTTGCCCAGCCGTCTTAAGTGGGCTCTACAGTCTGTGTGGTCTCTCTACTAAAGTCATCCTTCACCTGAACAGCAGGTTGTGTCTCAGCAGTTCACCCTTCAGAAGAGGACCACAGTGTGTGACAGTCATCTAACAACAGTACATCCAGCCTTTACTCTATTAATCATCACTTTTAACGGCATATTCCCATATCCCTGCCTCATTCTCAAACACACACACATACTCAGAGTCATCGGTCTACTTGACAGTGCTGCATTCCTACATAATCAGTTCATTATTTGTCTTTGACCTGCTGTTGCCCTCTCTGTTAAATTTCCAGGAGTAAGTTTCCTGCAGAGTGAGTAATAGTGCCTGACACAGATAACCTAGATGGGCTTTGTGCTCTGGATTTTATGCAGAAGAAGCTTAGGTGTCCTGAACATGACTTTTATCCCCACAATGTGAAGTTAAGAGCCATAAAGTGTTCTGAGATGGTAGTCAGTGAGATGCTGTATCAGCTAAACAAAAACTCCTTCATCAGGACAACTGTATACTGAAGATAACAGCTCTATTTGAGGCCTCTTTTCATAACATGTTTTGATAACTAAGCTGTCCTGTTTCTTTCAGTGATAGTTCATAAGTGCTTTGACCGGCTTGCATCATGTTCATTTTTAATCTACAGCCGGAGTTTTTAAAAGTGGAAGAACTTAAAAGGACCTTTTTCAACCAAAAGTTCTGGGGACTTTTAGTGCCAGTGATTACCCCCGAGGAACTAATTAATCTCTGTGCCCCATTGTTACCTGAATTACTGCCTTAATGGTGAGTTCAGTCTACCTGGAAACTTGGACTTGAGATGTGGGAATTACATTACATCGCAGTTAAATGCACTCCAGTTAAGAGCTGCTATAATCAGGGTACCTGAATATCGTCCAACCTCCCAGTAGAAAATTCTGGCTAAAGACGGTGTCCCAGTGGCTTTACTAACTTGCAGTCTGACCCCCAAAATCAAATGGGAGACTATGGTAATGAGTTCAATCACATAATAGACATTACAGCTCTATCACTTTTAGGACATCATCCCTTTTGAATTTCCCTTTTGTTTTGATATTTTAGTTATTTTTTATTTATTTGTGCTTATGTAACTGTCTTTGTGTTTTTTTGGTCTGTTTTTTATTTCTAGTATGTGATTTTTCTGTTTTTGGCTGCATACTTTTATGCATGGAAAAAGTGCTTCATAAATAAAGTCATACATTAATCCAAAGTGTTAACAAAAGCTGCAAACACTCAACCAATCAGAAACATTCAACACAATGGGCCCTCCCCTCATACTTCTTGGGCTATTGGAAAATCCTAAACCCTGAGCAGAAGCTTTCCCGAGGGTAAACCATCTAACCCAGAACCAAATCAGGGCCTTAGTTCCTGCAGTGGAAAAGTCCATTGTTCTGGAGAAAAGTTCCCACCATTGGAAATGGATTAGTGACCACAAGCCCTCTCACCCCCATACTTAAAGGTGTAATGTGTAGAAGTTGGCGGCATTTCGCCGAACAGAAACGGTGAATATAGGATATAATGTTTCTATTTGTATGTAAAGTCCGTCGCAATAGGTGTACAATCATTTCCACAAAACTTTCATTTTCTTTTTATTAAGTTAGAAAAAGCTTTTTATATTTGTGTACTGTGGGTCTCCCCTTTGTGGAGGCTGACGTAACGATCCACCATGTTGTCTACTGGTGGGTTTTGGGGACAAAAAGAGCGAAATGCAATTTTTGAATATGAGTCTAAAAAAGTTCACAAAACCTATAATCATCATCTTAACTGACCTATAATCTATAAAAATAATAGTTACAAATATGAATGAAAAAACCCTCACCTCGTAATTGTTGTAAATGATGCCCTGTTCACGGTCCTTTTTGGTCTTCACTGACTCTTGTCGTTTAATGATGTGATGTTTTAGTAACGGACAGGCTCATTCCAAAATCTGAACACTAGATGTCGCTAAAATGCCAATTTCTACGCACTGCACCTTTAAGGTGGGATTTTAAAAACTTTACATCTAAACATCTATTTTTTAGCTTTTTACTATTTTTTGCAAACAGTTGACATTTTGTCTGCTTTTTTCAGTTATTTATCTATTGTTAAATGTGGCTGCATATTTAAAAACAAAATACAGCATTATTGTCATATCTTTAAACGTTGCATTTATTATAGACATTATTGTACTGTTTGCAATATTGTCTGCATCTTTTTCCAAATGTCTTATCTGTAATATATCTTCTTTTAAAGCCAAAGGCAGCCTGAAATTCTTCAACAATCCACCATCTTAAATGTATTTAGTTTTTTAATTTTCTTATTTGATCTGTCCCACTTTAACCTCCATCTTACCCTGGCCCTATCTATTCATGTCAACTCTTTGTTTCACTACCATCCTAAAGAAGAAGTACATATTACGTGCTTGAAACATTCACATCCTTTATTTTCAGGTAATTTGTGCTCCTTGTTCATTCCTCCCTTCCACATTTTCCCCTATCTGAGCCTGAAGCTCTCTGATTTCTGGAGTATTTTACTCCTTCATCCTGTCAAGAGCTTGGCCCCATTCTGTCGCTTTTCCAGTTTCTGTGCCTTTTCTCACCTCTTCAAGTTTCAGCTTAAGTCATCTTTTCTTCCAAGGTTAGCTTTTCCAATTTTTTGTAATAGGTAAAATGGAATATCAAGCCCTATTTTGCCAACAGTGCAGAATGTGTTGATAAGAAAAGGTGTAAAATTAGTAGAGAAGGCTGCAACCTGGGCCAAGACAATAGACTGCAGCTCATGCTCTCACATTACACACTCCGTATTTGATGAACGATTCATATTAACAGTAAAATTTTGTCCACATCTTTGGATCCAGCGGTTATGAGATGATTTCTTGGAGATCCACTTAGCTGTACCGAGGAAGAGAGTTGGACCAACACACACGCAAAAATATCAATTTATGTCTGTGCAAAATAATGATAGTAAAGTTGCTTCATCTTACTCAGTGATCACTGTTCATGCAGAGTCTTGTGTTTCCTGCACGTTAAGGTAAAAGCTGCAGAAGATTCTTGTTACAGTTACAGCAGTATTACAGTTCAGAGAGATACTGTGTTAAATGGAGACTTTCAACTGATGTCTCTCTCTTTAGCCTTTTTTTTATCATAATTATAGAGATATTCACAAATGATCATAGTGAACCTCCAGACAAAGAGGCTTTAATAGGTTACTTTCATCTTCAAAATCATCTTAACCAAAACTACAACAGACACCTAGAAGCACAACACATTGACAGGGTTCCCACGTGTCCTGGAAAACCTGGAAAAGACTGACCATTTTCCAGTCATGGAAAACATGGAAAATGGGGGAAAAAATTAAAATGTCCTGTGAAAATGTGAAAGCTACAATCGTCCTGGAAAATTATTTATTCTCCCTCAGCTTCTCTCTACCGTGTTAGTGAATGCATAAAAAATCTTGCGCATAGCCTACATGTCTGTTTTCAGCTTTCAAAGTTGAGCTGCAGAGTTCCTCTGCATCTAGCCGGCCAGCAGGCACAGTGCCCCATGTGACGCTAGCAGCCAATCAAATTTGCATGTCCCCCCAGAGCAGTCCCATTACCCAGTGTTTCCATGACTTTGTTGCTAGATTTAGCAACTTTTCAGACCCCAGTAAGGACTTATTTTTCCCCAAAGAAGCACCCAAAAGTAGCAACTTTGAGTTCAAGAGTATTGCTGTATTGTAAATGGAGTGTGAGGTTTTTTTATCTCCTGTCTCTGTCTCCTCTGTTGAGTGACAGACGGAGGAGCAGCAAAGTGCTGTAGTGGGCTGAAATGTCTCTGAGTGATTTATGTAGAGCTGCAGCAACCATGACAGAGACAGCTTCAAGATAGCAGAGGTTAGCAGGTAGTGTCACTTGGCTACGTTCCACTGTTCCAGAAAATACTCGAATGAATGGGAAAAACGTCATTAGAAATTCAGCTGTGTTCAAATACTGTATGACGTATGAGCACAGGCGAAAAGATTAGCGACTTTTCATGCAGTTTTTAAGCTGGATACTTTCTAATAAAAGTCAACACCAGAGTGAGATGCACACAGACCTCAAGGAAGAGGCAGCCCTTAAATGAGAAAAGTAGGCAGTGACAACTAAAGACTTGTATGTTAATTTGGACTGCTGGCTGTTCTGTGTGTGTGTGGGTGTGTGTGTGTGTTGGGGGAGTGGGGGTGGGAGGTAGTGAAAACGTCCTGGAAAAGCCCTGGAAGATAATTTGTAGAAAAGAGTGGGGACCCTGATTGAGCTTTTAGGAGTTAAAGACGTGGGGCTGATTATTGTGAATCTACTTCAAACATCAGTAGAAAAATTTAAAATGTAGGTTACAAATAATGCAGGTACAAGCAACAAGTGTATGTATTAAGTTTGTGAACAAACATTGTTACTGTACGCTCTGTGTCTGTTTAATTCCAGCTTAAACGGCTTCACATACAGAGAAACATTTACCTAAAAGTAACATCCTGGTGGCCGAGTGGGTTTTGTTTCTACACATACTAAATCGAGGCTCTTTCTACATTGGCTTGAACAGTGTATGTCTTGGTAAAGCTGATCATGTTGATTAAAATAATGCTACTGTTTGTCTGTATAGGGTTGTCATGCATGGACATGCTGTATGAGAAGAACAGGCAGTGTTCGATAACATTGTTCAATATTTCAATTATAATATGAACTGTGATAATGTAACATAAGATAAAGACTGCATATAAGCTATAACATAGTTTCCTGAGCTTTTCTGTTGTAAATATGATTATCATAAATATATAGAAGAAATCAAAGATACCCTTTCTCCTCGAAACTTGCGCAAATACATTTAAAGGTAGCTTGTAGCAGCTTTAGCCTCATCTTATTTTATCAAAAGGTGTGAAATCAGGGCTGTTATCCTTGCTATGTGTTTACTGCAAAGCCTCTTATCACAATAAAATTAATACAGCCATGACACAGTACAGAGTTAAATATTCATTTTTGATGTCAGCATCAATTTTGAGCTGTTATGGTATTCCTTAGACTTCATGTTTTTCCTGCTTACATTAGGGAATGCATATTTGGGAGGTCAGTCTGACCATGTTAACAGTGATTGAATTTTCTTGTTTATATTAAAAATATCCTTTCCAAATATTTTTTCCAAGCTGTCCTCATTTTTTAGCAGTTTGTTAGAGAAATTCTCTCAGCATCCAACCAATAAGCTGACAAAAATCGAATAGGTCACAGCCAGAGCAGCTGACCTTTGCTCCTCTCTCCCCTATTGTCTTTACAGCTGTCTCTCTATCCCAACTGTTTGCAGCTTTCACTGTGCACTTGTCAATGAGTAACTGGTGTGTTTTCTCAGTGTGCACAGTATGTGGTGTGTCCCAGTGTTACTGTCTGGTATATCCCTACCTGATGATTGTCTCAGGTAGGAATGTGATCACGGGTTCATCCAAAAACAAAGTGTAACAAGACTTCTTCTTCTGTTTTATTATTATATGAAAGAAATAAGATCTCACTTAGACTGAATTTCATTGCATCGGTAGAAAAAACAAACATATCAAGCATTAAGAAACAGAGTCTGCAGAATTTGCATAAAGCCCAGACAGCACACTCATGATAACTATTTAACAGCTACAAATCTATTTTTGTTTTTAACGGTCAGATTTGGGTTGTTATTTTAGTACAAGGTATCTTATGGACTGGATATCGTTGTATTTATTTTAACAAGTGCTTTTTCAAAGTTGTAGGAGTTTTAAAAAATACTTTAAAAAAAGGTATCATCTTTTGACATCAAAACTGTCAGATAGTTTTTGTTTTTTGGGTTTTTTTTAGCCTGGATGCTCTAAATGTCTCCATTACACACTTAAAGTTTTTTACTCTAACTGCTCCTGCTGACAGATGGCAGTTTTTTTTGACTGTGAGTGAAACACGATCTTTCAGTGCAAATTCCTCAGCAGTAAGTGAGGGGACTTTCAAAAGCTCTTCAAACCTCAAACGTCAGAGGATAAACAAACTAGCAGATCATCGTTATATGTGAAGAACTGGTCACTCGGGTCCCTCTCTACAGGTCCTTTAGTTTCATTGGCAGATGAAGGGTTAACCCTGCAGGTTTTTTTTGCTACTTCAAGCAGTTTTATTGGCCAACAGTGGGCGTGCTCTCCTGCGCTGGACAACTCACATTACCTGAGACAGGTAAGAGCATTCAGAGAGAGAGACGAGGGAGGAACTCATGCAGCAAGAGCTTTGATTCTTTACAACAGTCCAGCCTTTTTTCTGCTCTACCTAGAATGTGAATTTACCTCTACTTTGTTTTCAAGCTTTCCAGATGGGAAGCTGTGTGAGCCAGTACAGCGGGTAAGATCTGGAACCGTTTTCTATCATTTGCTTCAGTATTTACCTTCGACCTTCAGGTCATTTAAAGTCAGAGTATGGAGGAACGTCTTCATAGATGTGGTGGTTTCAGTTTTGGATCAGAGGTTTTTCTTTTTCACTGCAGAGGTTTGAGAATCCCTGAAATGCTCTTGAGAAGATTCTCACTGTGTGAACATGTCAGGTCCTGACATTGAAATGTGTAGCAGCCATAAAGGTATTTATTGTGTCAAGGGCCTCTCAAGGAGTGTATACACACTGAATGTTTTGTTCATACTGGATTGAGAGCTGGAGATACCCTAATTCTTGATTCTGTGACATTTTAGGAAGTTTTGGTGACTGGTTTACTATCATTAGTTTGGGTTTTCTGTAGGGGCATAATATTAATATTGGCAGAACAGCCTAAAAGACAATCATCAGTACCAGCAACTTCAACTATTTCTGCCTACATTTGAACCATCGTCTCTGCCAAATATATCTGCTGTATGAGCAATGATGTTGCACCCATAGACAAAGCATAAATAGATTAAACATCACCAATTATATAAACCTGTGTTTTATATGTCTACAGGATGTCTACAAGGGTCTGTCACATTTTTAGCAAGAAGTGCTTAAACCCCCACCAAGGCACTTCTGACTCTGTTAACTGAGTTATTATCCAAAAGTGGGAAAATGCCATATCACACAATGTTTTCAAAATCCTTGAAAAAATTCCTGGACCAGCATCCATTTTCATATCACTGCCAAAGTAGAATAACTCCTACCTGATGCCTCAACCAACATTCTCTAAAATTGTTTTAATCAAAATCAAAAAGAAATTTTTGAGTAAATTTGCTCACAGATGGGCAGACAGACAAACAGACAATTGTGGCATAAACATAGCCTTCTTGATGGAGATAATGACAGCTCATGAACAGCATTAGGTGAAATGTTATATTTATGGTTCATTTCAGTAATGTCATGTTTATCAGAGCAAATTGTTAGCTGACTAGTCTGTATTTTGGGGGGTTTCTGTCAGTGTCTTTGCTTATTCAAAACCACTACTTAAATAGTACTTAAACTATTTAAATTTACTACTTAAATCTGTAAAATATATAGCTGTATATTATAGGAAAACTTGTTCCTCTTTGGTCATATCATATTATTCCAATCAAATATAATTATAATAAAGTGCAGTGTCATAAACTGAAACAGGTGACTAGTTTATTCAAAACACTGACTCACACACACAGCTGTTGTACTTTCTGAGTGACACAGATGGGTGTGGGCTACTCAAAAATACTCAGTACTTTCAGTATGTTTTAAAGGAAGTACTTCTTCATTCTACTGAAGTACATTCAGAGTAACTGTCCTTCCACTTCAGTACATTGATTCTGTTCTGTCTCAGTTGTATTGTAATGTATTCAGTGCTCTACAGAGATAATTGTTAGTGAGTCTATTATCTAAGCCATAGAATTTAAAGAAATCACCTCTACTTTTTCAAAACTGAGTGTCTTTAGTTGAAATGTTCTTTGTTCTCATAAACAAAAGTACCATCACAATAAGGGCCTGTGTCTACAGCTGTTTTTTGCACTTGTTTTCAATTCAGATCCAGTGTAGTGTATCATTCTTAGCACTCAGCATCAACTGCCAAGCTCTCCGTGTTTTCAGTTGAAAGCAGTTCATCTTTTGGAAAAGCGCTATTTGTCAATGTCACTTCTCCCTCACTGATCAACCAAAATCAAAAAGGGGCTCGACTTCCAATGCACATTTTGTATCCAGCAATGGTTGAGGCCAATGAGCTGCCTCGTAAACTTTACAGAAATATGTCCGTGTCTAGCCGTTGTCAGTGGTAAGACATGATTTCTTGAGTGTTTTCATGTTTTGTGGGTGACATTTCCATGACTAAGGGCAGATGTGAAGCACAGGTTGGACCGAGAAAAGTGCACTTCCAGCAGATAAAACACCAGCTGTGGACAAACACCCTACTAGAACAGGAGAGATTTGGAATATCATCCGTATTGGTGATATTGATATCTGTAATGATATAAGAAATGGTATTGGCTAAAATGACTTTGTAATCATTGGTGCAATAATATATTGCATCCACAGTTTTCAGGGCACTGTTTGTTTCTCTGTTCTGTAAAATGAGGCACATGCAGAAAAAACAGAACAATGTGATGACGTCTGTTCATGCAGAAGGAGAACGGGAAGAATAGAAGAGGAAACTGAGCCAAAATAAATTTTCTACACCATGACTGTGGACTTAAATGTTGCACTTGATTCTGAAACTCTGAAATGGCAGATATATAGATTTTTCCAAGATTTATTGCCTCTTCACAATTCTCTCAGTCCCTGTTCTGTGTTTGACTCACAACAACAGACAGTCTTGTTTTTATCAACTGTCAACTCCAAGTGCCAAAGTAATGCTCTGAGGCAACTCAGATGCTATTGATCAGCTCTTAAAAAGAGACACAGAGGGCTGCTGCTCCACGGAGACGGATCATAAACATGTCAGACACGATGCTCTGCACAGACGCAGGGCCTCAGGGAAGAGACAGATGCATGAGCAGCTTTGTTTTTCTTGGAGTGATTCTTTGTCTGTTGTGTCATGGTTAAAATATTGCAACAAATACTCTGTTTCTTATAGAGAAATATGACAGGATACAAAACTTTCCCAAGAAATGTTATTCAAATAGAAACAAAATAAATCAGAGGTTGTAGATTGAAGCAGTTCCACAGTATTCTGTGACATAGAATAAAGATAAAGCTGTATTTAGGCTAAGTCGGATAGTACTTGCATATTGACTGAAGTGATGTGAAACCATATAATGCTCAGAATTGTAGACATCCATCTGTTAAGAGGACTGGAGGCTGATGGTGCTAGCAATGCTAATGCTAGCCACACTCTGCCAAATATTGCCAGTGCACGCTACTTAAGATTGCCTACTGTTTGGATATCCAGCCAAATTCAAGCCACAATGCGCTACTTCTTGGTTTGTTTGCCTTGTTTGGTCATTCTTCGGCTCAGATGGCTTTCACACCCACCGCGAACTGAGCTCTGGTCTGTTCCTTTTGTTTTTAGGTGGACCAGAGATCAGTTCTTTGGTCTGCACCACGGTTTGTGTGAGCTTTCACTCCACCCTAAATGACAAAAAAGAACCAGAGTTTGTTGGTTCAGACCAAACTTTTAGTTTGAATGCGACCTAAAAAGCAAGCATAGAGGGTAGGGTCTTAAGCAATGATTGAAAGTGACAATGCTCAGTCACCTCAGGTTTTGAACTTGTATTTTGTCATGTCCAAAAGCGTCTTGTGTTGAAAACAATGCTCTGACTTGAGCATGGAGGTGAAGCAATGTCGATAAGTATTGTGGTTCCAGTCCATGACAATTTTGTAAACAAATAACAGAATCTTAAATTGGATTCTGCACACTGATGTGTTGAAAAATTCAGTAACTCTGACTCCTCTGTGATCTCCAGTGTCGTATGTGTCTTTTAGTGTCCTTCTTGTACAATACACGGCTTTGCACTTAAGCCCCACTATGTAAGATTCAGGTTTGTCTGCTCTCGAGGGGCCGCTCTGGTCGTTGGGTGTAATTGCACTGTCGTAACACAGCGCCTCACAGCAACGTGCATTTGTTGACACACAGAGCCGGGAGAAGCGAGTCGACAGGACGTCCAAAGACATAGAAGAAATAGTGAAATAGTGAATGACCGAGTGTCACGGCGCCATGAATATCTCCAGCAATCTGAGAAACTCGCCGGCAAATAACCGCTGGTAGCATTTAGTGACAAAACAACGTCCGCCAAGTTACACAAAGCATGCAATGCTACGGAGCAACCACCGACTGAAACCAAGTGTTGAACGGGGGTAAACCCAACGAAAACATAACTTACCTCTCCAGCAGTAACTTTGCAAGCTCGGCGTCTGTCTTGTAATTTTCCATCTCCCAACGCTCTCGCCACCGAGCAAAGTGGGCTCCAATGTTAATTCTAGTTTTGTTCCTTGCGTTGTCCAATAGTCTCTGAATCTGGAGAAAGAGTCCTCCTCACGCTTTGCGGATGCCATGGCTGCTACTGCTACATGCAAAACACCGGCTTGTTTAGCTTGAAGCCATATCTCGCATAGTGCCGTAAAGCAGTTTGCACTTCTCCCAGCCGCTCGCGATATGAGTCCCCGTCACGGGAGCAAAAGTTACATAGCCCCTAAACAGAGCAGGGAAGCGCTGTGGGGGGAAGGGGGCAGGGGCATTCTCTCTGTTACAGCGCCGAGCTCCACTGAACAGACTTTGGAGAGAATATTTGAAGGCTCAAAAGATCTGCAGTGCTGCTTTAAATGAACTACTTAGCTATAAGTGAATCTAATGAAGATAATGAGTAAAACACCACTTCTCAATACCTGGAGTCTTTTTCTCCTAACTTCTCAGACTGTCAACTGAGTCCACCACTGAAAGACACCAACACATGAGTATTTAAATATTATAAAAATCCAAACATCACACCTTATAATCAGTCTATCATAGATCACACCATATGCAAGCAGAGAATCCACTTCAAAACACATTATTTTTATTTTCCCTTCTGTCAAACTTCCCTCTGACAATATTTGTGTAGTTTTTGAAGACACATGCCAGATTTCAAAAGCCATCCCTTGGAGCTGAAGACTCTCATTCATCAATTCAAGAGGGGAAAGATTGGAGCTGATGAAGAGACTCAGGTTGAATGAAAATATTGACAACCCTGACAAGATAGTTGGAAAACATTTGTCTGTGGTAATAAAAATGTCACGAACAAATGCTCAACGGCGGATCGAAGCAGCTTTCAGTTGAATCTTGTTTTTCATGTATGACCTCTTCTGACTGTAGTAGAGGACTTTGTTAGTTTCCTGCTTTTTTTAAACAGATTTAAACCATGACACCGACAGATGAGTGAACTAAAGAAGTAAGGAACAATTTTGCCATAATATTAAACCAACGATAAAGAAAGATAAAAACTTTATTGATACTATTGTTGGAGCAATTGTCCCTCATTTTTTTACTCAGCATCTGCACAGCAACCTAATGCCAAATAGATAGTTAAATAAGTTATCCATAATATATTACACAAGTCTATCAGGGCAATGGCCCATAATCTTTGAGGGGAAGAAAGTTTAAGAAAAACATATCTAGGGGATGCTTGTTCTGTCAATCACTTTCATTTTATGGGCTATTCAGATGATGGCGTTGGCGGGCGCTACTGCTGTGGAGTTAAGCTCATAAGGTGAGCCAACTCACACAGAAAACTCAAGCCAGAATGTGGCAGGAGGGGGAAAAATATCTTCTCCATGGACAAACGCTTTCAGTCATGTTCTTTTGTCTTCATGTAATGAGGAATGTTGTCCAGTTCTGATGAAAACACCTCTAAACCAGGAAGCATCTATGCTAATCTTTGTGCAAGCAGCTGTATTTTACAAGCTTGCAAACGCTTCTGGGCCAGTGAAGAAGTGGACCCGATCATCAGCCTGAGGGAGAGGAGCAGCAACATGGCTCAGGGGGGGACGAGGAAGACGGGACTGCAGAGAGCTCCCTACTTGAATTGCAGCTGACAGACGATGCTGAGGCAGCAGCAGGGCCATCAGCTGCTGGTAGATGAGTGAAAAGGATAGAGTTGGAGTAATGTCAGCTAAACCTATACATACAAATATATATATTTATGATATGATGTGATTGCGGTGAATCTCGAGCGGGCGTGACATCACTGAGCAACAAGATATTGGTCACCAAGTCACGTCCAGCGTGAATGCCCCTTTAGACTTTTTGTCTTGAGCATAGAAGTACCTCATCATGAAGAGGATACGTGAAAAACACTTAAGGGCAGAAAATAATAAAGTTACTTATCTAAAATATAAATATTGTTGTTATTACAACTAGACAAATGGGAGCATGAACATATATATCTAAGACACTTTAAAATGCCTCCATCATACTGACATGGTTTTAAAACAGAGCATGGTCAAAAAAACATACACTGAACCCACTTCGACATCAAGGCTGTCTCCATATCACATTAGTTATTGTTTTTAACTATACTCTCTTTGTAATACTGAATATGTCATTGCGACAAAGGCATTCTGAAAGTACTTGTAAAGACAAGTGCCCCGAGTGGTGTCTTTGTTTCTTTTCTGATGTTGTTCCTGCCCTCACCAACCTCCAATTCTGTAATCTCACCAGCTCATCGTTTCCATAACAGGGACTTCTGGAATGAAGTTAGTCATGATACTAATATGTGTCATTACTGTTACAGTGAAGGACGTGACACATCTGATTGGGAATATTATCATTACCGCCAACCTGCCCCACCCACAACACCTGTGGCTGTAAAACCAGCTCTGTGAACTTTTTTACCACTTTTATTTTACTTTGAGCTACTCTAAAGATGAAGATAAGAATATTCAAGGGCAAATAAGAGAGCTGGAATTCTTGACGAAATGGCTCTGCATGTGAACAGATAACAAGGTTAATCTCTGCTTCAGAGTTGTATTGCAAGTATTTTGTGCAAAACAATGGAGGTTAGAATGTCACTCAACCTGGGTGGTCACTGCTGAGGTGGCCTCAGGCTGCACCATCTCACCTAGGCTAGATTGTGGATCAGTACTGAACTGAACTCTTATCAGATGAGAGACTGGGAAGTATTTCTCTCAGAGAATCTTACAGTCTCTGATCAGAAAAGAAGATTGATCTTGGGATAAAACACCTTTTGTGGAAGTTTATTAAGCACAGAGCAGTCAGTCAGGGTAGCCTGTACTATGAAGAGACAAAAAGGTCTGGTTGTGACTGAATGTTTTACTTCAGTTTGGTTGAAAAATCTAACCTGAGAATCCGTTAAAGCCAAAATGAAAAGTAAACAAACTGACTATTGACTATGATGCTGGAGATGTGAGAAGAAGCAGGCAAACTATTAACACATTTTTTTGGATATTTGGAGAAAGTAACACAATGCAGTTGAGCGTGGGCAAGTCAAAATGTGGAAAGTTGCCCTGTCTCACAATGTCATATCCTCAAACATTTATATCACCACTAAAATCAGTTCTTCCTTATGCCATGACTAGTTTTCTCTGAAAATTTCATACAAATCTGTTGAGAACTTATTGAGTTTGAGTGAAAATGCTAGAAACTTTCCTTTCATATAATGTTGGCAAATTTTTATAAAAATTTTGATCCCCACTTTGTTTTGAATCACCACCAAAATCAAATCACTTCTTCCTTGTGCCATGATCAACATTCCCTGAAAATTTCATCCAAATCAGTTCATCAGATTTTTGGTCATCCTGCTCACAAACTAACAAACAAACTAACAAACGCAGGCAAAAACATGACCTCCTTAATAAGTATCTAAGTCATGTTATGTATCTTGTGAATATAAATTATGTGATTGTTAATTACAGATTGTTAATAACAATGTTGATAACAATTAAGTGGGTTAAAATGAAAACAATTACTCAGATTTGATCATCTTATTGATGAAAATGGTCAGTCATTTTAATCTGCATTTGCACCTGCTAAGTTCGTCTCATTGCAGTATGCAATTATTGGGATTTCCACTGTCGAATGTACAGGAAGGTACCAAAATACAGTAACTGATCCGTGCCATTCCACTATTTGGCTCCCTTCTCAAGCCAAAGTCTCTGTAGCTGTTGATTGGTCGCAAGAATCATCCCTTTCCGTGCAACAGCAGCTAAAGCAAAAACAACATACTGCACCATGGTTAAGTTATTCTTGGAAATGTGAGCGACTTTTCCAGTATTTTAAGACAGATAATTTAAGGAATTAATAAAGAACATTAACAAATGGAACATTGCTCCATGAAGTGCTTTGGAGGTGCACACATTCCTTGTCTTTGCTGGAGAGAAGGAAGCAGAGCAGCCGGGCATAGCTGGTGTGACCCTCATCTTACACCTTCATCCCCAGGTGAGGGTACAGCTGGCAGTGGAAAGAAGAGCAAGATCAGGGCTTACCACTCAGAACTGTACCAAACTGTTCTGAACCAGAGCAGACCACTCAGTAGAAAGGCAGCTTCAGTTTGAAAACTAGAAGAAGTTTAAAAAAACTCAACAGACAGCCAACACGTGTCAAGATGTGTTATATTACAATTCCAACACCTCAGCTGACTTAGCCTTATTTTTTTAGAGCCATCAGGGTGTAAAAAAGGTAAACATTGACAGACAGGGATAATTTGCAAAGTATTAATGACACAGACTTTGCCTCAATAATTACGAACGATCAAAGATTGAGAGATAACGTAAAACTGTGCAAATGGAGCTTTGGCGAAACTACAAGAGGTGGAAAATGGCAGAAATGTACCCTGTATGACTAAATGAAGCACTCAAATATGCTGACTACTTTACCTTCCTCACAAAACATTTACAAGTATTTTTAAGATTTTTAAGGCTTACAATACTATCCAGTGATCAGCTGCCAGCTCCCATCCAGTAACTTTTGTTGGCTTATCACCAGCACAACTCATACCTCGAGCGATATAATCTTACAATATACAGACTGGTTAAAAGCAGGTCAGTCGTGTCAGAGCATGCTCATTCCTGCTCTACTGTCTAATGGAAGTGTGATGAATTCAGACCCCTGGTCAGCTGTGGTCGTGGCACTTCTTTAGTGAGACACTTATGAGAAAGACTGCCTCCAAAACTCGCTCAGCATCTCTGACAGCAGTGAGCCACAGAGTATGACAAGTCTCCTCATGGTGTCCCCGGGGTTTTCACGCTCTGACTGGAGTCAATGTGCAATCTTAAGTCTGCTGTGTTAAAGCGCTCTGAGTAACTGATAGGTATGACCCACATATCAAGTGGCTACAGCTCATTTCGGTCTCTGACATTTCATGTTAAAATGTACATCAACCTGTTGTAATGGAGAACAAAATAGATTCATCAACTCTGAGTCACTGGGAGCCTTTTAACTAATAGAGTTGTATTCTTATCCAAGATTCATATTCTGTTTGCTTCTCTTAAAGGTATCTCTATGAAACAATAATGGTACTGAGATAATTTTTGCTCATCTGCTGACTTTATTACCTATTTACAGTTAGCACAAGCAGGGACAGCAGGCTGCTCTGAAAGTGAAAAAGAAAGCATGGAAGGTGTCGACGTATTGATGAATTGTGCAACATTGGAATTTTAATTCTGTTTAAGGAAGTTCCTGTTTTTGATCATCTTAGTCACTCGATTTGGGGAGTGAAGTCACACTGTTGCAGTGGTTTTCATTCACACTGCTCTTTGGCAGGTGGACCAGAACCTGACATGTGCTGCATAACATTGCCCTTGGCCACTAGATGGGGCTGTAGGTGCATTCGAGCCTAAATACTTGTCGGTTTTGAGTATTAACTCTGTTTAACTTGACATAGCTTGGCAGTATTTTCAGTGATAAAATAAAGAAAAAATACGTTCAAGCTGCATCAGGCGACACTTCCATAAAAGTCATGTGTAACCATTTTCTGCACAGAGTTGTTGACATCGATCTATAAAGACGAATGGAGGCTGGTGGTGCAAGCAATGCTAATTTTAGCCACCCTCTGCTGGATATTATCATAAATGTTTGGTTAGTTTATTTTCTGTTATATTCTGAGAAATTCAAGCCACAATTCACAGTTTTGTGATTCTCTTCTCCTTTTTTGTCCATGTTTGGTTTGTATGCTTTCAAACCTGCTGCAAACCAAACTCCTGTTCACAAACTGAGGCCCCTGTTTTCAGGTGGACCAGAGGTAGGTTCTTTGGTCCGCATCAGAGTTAGAGTCAGCTTTCACATTACCCCAAATCAAAGCAACTCTCCAGAAAGCAAACCAGAGCTAATTTGGTCTGGGCCATACATGTCAGATTTGAAAGCAACATTATTTCTTCTGAGTTTTCCAAGTAGCAAACAAAAGGTTTCTAGAACATGGGAAACAGCAGAATCCTGGTGTCTGACATCAGGATACTCCATTGATATGTCCCGACACAGAAAACAGGGCACTTGGGGGAAAAAAACCTAATCATAACCAAGCAAACACAGTCATCAGTTGGCATCCTTATCAGTGATTGGTTCTGTTTAAATCTTGCACTTTCTATTTCTGGGATTTCAGGTTAAGAAGATGCAACATGAACTTTTCATTTTCATGTGTCAGACCCACCAACATTTACGCAGTGGCTCATTGTCTCCAATGTCTATCATGTGTTCTCCTTGGCATGTGTCATTGTTCCTCTCACTGCTTTGCACTTGACAGGACTTTTTAGCCACATGTGAAGCTAGTGAAGCTGATGAAAGCTAATGAGTTAAACACCACATCCACATTATTTAAAATGAATTCCTTTCTACCAGTGTTAATTTTGACAGCACTTATAATTTAGTTTTAGTTATAGTCTTTTACCTAAAATATTGTTAAGTTTTAGTCATAATTTAGTCATCTAAATTGTTTTAATTTTAGTCTAGTTTTAGTCGGTGAAATCTACTTTAAATTTAGTCAGCTAAAATATAAAGTGTGAAGTGGAAGGCATTTTTTATGTTTTCTTGAATTTCTGAAGTCATGTTTTACACTTGAATAAAATGAAACATATAATAACCCTTTATTGAATGCTAGTAAAGTTTGAATGTACAAATTAACAGAAACAAATTTAACTTTTGTGTGAAATGCAGTCACCTTTATTTAGGCTACCTGGCAGAGCATCTCAGTTACAATACCAGAATTGACAACAAACAGTGAACCTGCTCTACATGAATATATCAATTCATAAAGAGAGTAGCTCTGATTGGATCGCTCCTCAGCTTATCCCACCACCATGAAACTAAAGCACTTGTGATTGGATGTCCTTCTTGACTCATCCAACCTTTCCACACAACCAAAGTGTCAGTTAAATTAGTTTTAGTTTAGTCCATGTGCACTTGTTTTATTAGTTACTGTCTAGTTTTTGTCAGTGGAAAAACAAATGTTGATGAAAAATATGACGAAAATAATTGGTCCACAAAATTAACACTGCTTTCTGCCACTCAGTCTATTAATTACTAAAGTACACAGTACACACTGTACACATCTCAGCATATAATTAATCCATCAACAATCACACCAACTTCTTTTACAGAATATGCTTTTTTTTTTTTACTCGGCTTCCTCGGTTAACCTTTCCTCTGGTGAGTTTTGAAAACACAAATCAAACTTCAGAGGCTCTCCCTTAGAGCTGAAGACTCTCATTCATCACTTAAGGAGGAGAAGACGTGGGCTGGTGAAGGGATTCATAGTGATTGAAAATATTGACAGCACTGACAAGGTAGCATGAAAACATTTGAATGTGTGGCCACATTTTGATGTAAAAGTTGTAAGTCATGGACAAAATACACAATGACAGATGGGAGCTGTCTACATTAGCAGCTTGTTTTTCCATCAGTATCCCCCTCTGTCTTCATTAGTGATCACTGTTTGTGCCCTCTTCTGTTCTGCAGATTTTTCTTGCAGATGTAAACATTGACACCAACAAATTAATTAACAAAGGCTGGAGGAAAAAATAGGGTCATAGGATTTAACTAGCAGAAATAAAGAAAACTAATTTGAATGGACGTATTCATGGAGCAGTACTTTCACATTTTCATTACTAAGCAAGCCGTTCCTCTCTCTCTCTCCCCCACTCCCTCTCATCTGCAGCCAGGTACCAGTCAGTGCCAACAATGCCACGGATCGAGAGCTGCCCGTTGCCGCCTCCCTGCCTGCCAAAGTGAATCTGGGGCTGGTGCTCAGGGAGGGCGAGGAGAGCCAGGCCAACCACGGTGCCACTCCAGCCTCAGCCAGCGATGGCAGCGCCAGCGTCGGGGAGCCAGACGAGGAGGATGGGAATAACTCCCATCGCTCCCACTCCACCGCCTCCAGCCAATGCAGCGCCACGTACAGCAACCTGGGTAAGGAAGGCACACGTGAGAGGATACCCTGGTTTCCTTATGTGGACCTCTGTGCTTATGTGACATAGAGGGTTCACAAAAGGCTCAAACATATACTTTGTAAAAAATTAGAGATACAGCAACGTTTACAGGTGTATTATACCTTTATACAAGCACCTGAATCGTGAAAAGAGTCAGAAACTGTTGAGAGAGAGAGTTGGTAATGACATGCAGGAAAGGAGCTGTAGGCTGAATTTGAGCCTGGGCAACCTGCAACCATAGCCTAGTGTGCAGATGTACAACTGCACTGGGGTGGCAGTTGTGCAGTCTGATAGTCAGTAATCAGAAGGTTGCAGGTTCAAGCCTAGCTCCGGCTGTCACATGGCGATGAGTCCTTGGGCAAGACACTTAACCCCAAGTTGCTCCCACTGCTGCATCAGTGGTATGTAAATGAACACGAAAGGTTGTGATTGTGTTAGTTGACACTAGTTGTTACTACATACATAGAACTCCAACCAACAGTAAGAGGATGTGAGAGTGAATGGGTGTGAATGGGTAGATGTGATCTGTGGTGTTAAGCTGCTTTGAGTAGTCAAAGAAAGGTGCTATATAAGCTCAAGTCCAAGTTGAGTCAATGTGAAGGTTTTCTTGGTGTTAAACTAATTTTATACCATCTCAACAATATTCTGTTACTACTACCTTGTGCAAAAACTTGTTTCTATTCAAATTTTAAATGCACATATTTCTATTTTCAACAGGACCTTGTTTGCAGTAATTTACAGTGTGCTCTAAAGTGAGATAGACATGGAAAGAAAATACAAACAAGTTCCTGCTTGTGCCAAGGAATATTTAGATCATTAAAAATAACCTCATCATGTTTGGGCCTGGACAGTAATTGTGTTCAATTTGCATTTTGTTCCCCTAGAATAACAATGTTCCAGGGACATTTAGTATTTTTGAGATAATGAGCCCGTTTTGGTATTCAAAGGTGGAAAACTGGCAGACCTTTCTATTTTCAAGATAAATTTCCAAGAAAATGACACATTAAATGAATACTCAAACTCTGTCTGGACAAAAATTTGAGAAAGAACATTGTCATTCCAAGGGAATATTAGTCATCATGTCTCTGCGTGGGCAAAAGCGAGGTCCAGGGGCATTATGTTGCCAAATCTGTCCAAAGGTCTGTCTGTAAAAACATGTACAACCGCCCTGGCTTTTCTCGGAATCACAAATACCTAAGAGCGCAAAGAAGGGTTTTTTTTTTGTTTTTGGTCAAACTTTGCACAAACGTTTGCTCTGAATGAAGGTTATTCTGATAAGATTTTACAGGTCATAGGTCAAAAGTCAAAGTCTTTGGGTCAAGCATTCCTCACTTACTTGACAACTGGATATAGATTGTCAAGTTTTGCACAAATGCTCCACTTTACAATTTCCTTTATCTTTATTTCAGTTGATACTGATCTGATGCTTTAAATAAATATTATAGATTTTATTTTGTTTGACAAAATTATGAAAAAATAAAAACAAGATATGACATGAAAACGAGACACAGTAGAAAAATAGACACCGCAGACAAATAAAAACACTAACAATGATGAATGAAGCCTATGTCAGGGATCATCCACAGGCAGCCTAGGGGCCACATCAGGCCCTCCACAACTTCCCATCTGGCTCCCAGAACATTATAATATTTTGAAAATGTGAGGTAGAAAAATAGGCTATACTTTAGAGGGTATATTTTTCTCGTTACATCCTTATGACTCAATTAGTCTTTATTATTATGAACTGTGGAACTATGAACGCATATAAATGATCTTTTTAAGGCATAAAATGCATATAATTGGGGAAACAAAGTTAAATTAATAATGGTGTATTTATATTGAGATATAGATGTGGGGGGGATTCCCCGTGGCTGGAGGTTGGCTGGTAATTGGCTGGAACCTGGCAGTCACTTGGCTGGAGGAGAAAAATTGAAACGGCTGCATTTTTTTTGTTATTTAGACCAAAATATTTAAACTATTTTATTGTTTTTAATCCTGCCCCCTTCATTTCTGTTTAGCAAAAAAATGACCCTTGTGCAGATGTAGTTGATGGCCCCTGCCCTAAGTCTTTACAAAATGCAATTCAGTGCAACAGTTTAACCCCCTTACACTTTTCTAGGTCTGGGAATGGTAGTTGAATTCCTTCATGGTTTTGCTTTTCAATCCATTTTGTTCTGTAAAAAGAACCTCTGTAGATTTTCTCTGGAGAAAATGCATTTCTTCATAGGTTTCAAGCCTCAGCGACATCGAACACTCCTGATATTTAATGCTGCACTGTGTCAGCATACATTTCAGCATGTTGCTGCTGTTGCCACCCTTGCATTAATTTCAGACAGCCCCTAACATCTCATGTTGTGCTGTAGGTATCATATTGTATAAGAAGATCACATACAGTATTATACCACACCTTGTTATCATTCATGCTGACTGCTTCTTGGCAGAGCAGGGCATCGCATTGAAAATCAGATGAAACCAGCTCTCAACTCCCATCCCAGCAATATGGAACATTTCTGCCTTAAAAGGTAGTTTTAAAGTCAATCTAACAATATAAAAACTGTAAATGGGAAGAATACTGTTGTTGCAGCAGTAACTCTTTCAGTGGTGGTCCTACATATCAGCTTGTACTACATTAGTTCAAACACCAGCCTACAGCTAGAAAGAAGCCAACTTGATGTCTTAGCACTATTTGATGCAATGATTGTGCCTTGAAGATGGACAGTGATGGACAAAAAGATATAGTTCTTCCTTTGAAACATTATTTATTAGTGAAAAACCCACCAAAATTAACATCTGTCCCTTCACTGTTTAGCTTTTGTGTATCTTGCAAAGGCATGTAACTGCCAGGTCGTAGTTCAAATTATTTTTTTCCTTTAGTTTATTCATATTTCAAACAATGCATTGATTACAGACTAAATCACAGCAGTGTTAATTTGACAGCACTTTTTAATTTAGTTTTAGTTATAGTCTTTTGCCTAAAATATCATTTAGTTTTAGTCATAATTTAGTCATCTAAATTGTTTTAATTTTTGTCTAGTTTTATTTGATGAAATTTCACAACATGTTAGCCGACGAAATCTACTGTAAATTTAGTCGACTAAATATGAAGTGTTAAGTGTAAAGTGGAAGGCATTTTTTACGTTTTCTTGAATTTCTGAAGTCATGTTTTACACTTGAATAAAATGAAACATCTAATAACCCTTTATTGAATGCTAGTAAACTTTGAATGTACAAATTAACAGAAACAAATTTAACTTTTGTGTGAAATGCAGTCACCTTTATTTAGGCTACCTGGCAGAGCATCTCAGTTACAATACCAGAATTGACAACAAACAGTGAACCTGCTCTACATGAACATATCAATTCATAAAGAGAGTAGCTCTGATTGGATCACTCCCAAACTTATTGTGACTGGATATATTCCTGACGTGTTCCTACTTTCTAAATGACAAAATTAGGTCTGATATGATTAGGTCTCTGTCAAAAATTTCCATGTAGTTTTTATTTGATAAAGAAAATGTCAGTTAATTTAGTTTTACTTTTTGTCCATGTGCACTTGTGTTTATTAGTTACTGTCTTGTTTTCATCAGGGGAAAAATGGTTGTCGATGGAACCAATGACGAAAATAATTAGTCAACAAAATTAACACTGAATCACAGTTTGGATACAGAAATCTGGCACTAATGTGAAGCCAGTGCCAACATCTAATACCTACCAAACCAAATCACAATACTACTTTACAGCTTCATTACAGTACCATTAACTAATTGACAAAGCCGAAGATACTGAACCTTACATGCAACACAGGCAAAATAACATAAGGGCTTACTAGAATAAATGTTGATCTGCTTTTCTTTCAAAAGTAATCAACTGGGAGCAGCTTTAACACTCACACTCTCCTACAAGTATCGATTAAGCACTTTTTTTTTTTTAATTGAATTATTCCCAAACTTATGTGTATGCACAAAGGTTGTTTTTGGGGTCAGTTAATGAATATTTCAGTTCTCCTTGCATTTCATTCCTCCTCTAAATGACAGATTTAACTTTTCCTCTGGCTCAGCACACCTTCACATGTGACAACAAGGTATAATTTATTCACAGCTGAAACAGCCAGAGCTTTAAATCTTGACACATCCTGTCACCCGCAGGCTGCAACTTTGAAACTCGGATAACTTAATCACATGTTAGTTCAGCTCGAGGTGGAAAACTTTGGCTGGAGGTGGTTAGTTCTCTAATTTGTGGAGCGGCTTCTGTCTCTGCTGGATTGTGACCATTGTTTCATCTGGGCCATTAGCTTTACTTTTAAGATTTATTGGACTTACAGAGCTATATATCATGGTTCACTCACTTACATAAATCAACAAATTAGGCTCCAGTTTTCTCCTAAATTCAATTTATATTCTCCTCTGTCTCATTGCCTCTGCTGCATAATAAAGACCATATTTGATATTTAGAGCAGGGCAAAGCTAACGACCACATTACAAGAACATGAAGTGCCAGACTGATCACAGCACTGCTATAAATGTCATAAAAGCTTTTATCTTCTAACTGTATCTGACACTTATTATTACTCTGTCTTTACCATTTAAACGGTCCTAATAGTCTCCTCTGACACTGCATAGTTCAAGGCATGGAGGTCTCTAGAAGCTCCACAACATGAATTATTTACGTTAAGGTTTTGACCCATCCAGATAATGATGAAGAATAATTGCTTAATAGTCCAATTTACTTCAAAGTTGTGTTTTTCAGATGTAGAGCAGCACATTCAGTTAGAGGTTATGACGGATTTAGAAATTCTTCTTTATTATTAATCAAGTCAGAAAAGATCAGATTCTAAAGCACACATCTATTCTGTAGTCAGTATTTCAGTCATGATTCAGCATCCAATGCTGAAAATGAACCAGGGTGGAAGTTCAGAAACTGTTCCTAATATGTCCACTCGAGGAAATCCCCCCTCAAGTTTTATGTGCACATCCTGGTTTTAACAACAAAACTAAACTTATTCATAGTAAAGCCTGATTGACTGAAATAAAAGTGTTTGTCTCTTTGGCTCATTTCTATAAACAATATATTTGCTCTGTAACTGCCCAAGTAATAATGATATCAACATGATTCCGAGAGCTAGGTGTGTGTTTTCAGGGTCAAGGAAGCATATTATTATGGTAACTGTATCATGGAACTATTGCTTATAGATGTAACAGCAATATGTGAGCTACCTTGGCAGAAGTTTGTGCTGTCTAAGTGCTTTCTAGTTGGAAATGTTATCTTGAAAACATGAAGTTATACCACTCCTTTCCTCTTTTAAATACCAAAACTTAAAGGGTCATTATCTCAAGACCACTCATCATCCTCATCTTACAATTACGGGACCTTTAAATTTCACATACAAGAGCACGTTTAACAAACATAATTATGATATCATTCCTAATCTTGATTTTTGTCACACTCTAGCAGCTATGCATTAGAAAATAATAAGAGGAGAGTCATCCAGTAGCTCAGTGTTGACGGTTTGATGGTGTGAACAGAGAAAAGCAGCACATGCAGAAAGAGAGAGGCATTCACAGTTATCAAACACAGCCAGGGTTTTAAAAACATGAATCTCTGTGTTGTAGTGGGAAGGAATTAACTCTGATTCAGTGAAAAGGTTGACATGGTGGGTTTGCATAACAGATTCACCGCTGTGTGTACACATTAGTGAAGGCGTGTGGGAAGGACTCTGTTGTTATATGATTCATCAGAGACAGTGGTATTTATGTTGGAAGCCATTCCCGCACTAACAAGGTTTCTTTAGGGGGTGTTTACTAACTGTATCCTGCTTATATTTGTGTCAAAGCTCAGAATATGAACGAAATCTTTATAAAGATAATTTGTGAATGTTAGCAAACTCCATGATGAGTCATGGGAGCTTCCTGCAGTCAGATTTCTCATTTTGCATGCTAATAAAGGGTGCAAGGCAGGAAACATGCTTGTGTTTATGTCATTCTTCTTGAGGGGAATATATTTGGCCTCAAAGTTTAATATCAAAGCTGCAGCTTGTTATTTCTTCTTTTATCTTTTCTACTTTAGAGATGCAAAAATAGAACTGCTTTGCCTCTGCTCTCTACTGTCCACTTTCAATCACATTCACTAAGCAAACATAAGTATCTCTCTCTATCTCTCTCTCTCAACGGCTGTATGTCCACTACACAACACACACACTGCATACACACTTGTGTTTTAATCAGAGCATCAGGAGGCAGTAGGAGGCAGAGCGCTCGCTGAGAAATCTCCAGTATTGGTGCAAGCGTTGAGCCTGCTTGTTGGCACCAGCGGCTCTGCTCAGACTCTCAGAGATGGGAGAAGAGCTCAGCATTTCACTCTGCCTCCCTGCACGGCTGCTGCTCTGCTTTACCTGAAAACTTTGAGCCATTAGAGGCACTGAGGTAGGCTTTTTTATTCTTGTTTCTCTTCCACATCTCATCCTGTTTGCATTTTCCATCACTGTATCCCCTGTTAACTTCTGCTTCTCACCCCCTCACCTCTTTGTTTGTCTCTTTTTTTTTGTTTATTTCCTCTGTTTACCACCTGCAACCTCCCACTCCTCTGCTTTTGCTTCATTTCGCTCATCTGTTTCTCTTTATTCTACCCACCTCCTCCATCGCCTCCTATTGCTGCTGTTAGTTTTGGTGCAGCACGACCATTGAACAGTAACCATTCAGCTATGGCAGCAAGTTTATCTCAATTTAAACAAATGTAAAAGGAAACAGAGCCCCAAAGTTCTGATAGGTATCCTTGAAATGCTATTAGTATTAGTCTTCTTTTTAGTACTCATAAAAGCCAAATACAACACATTTATACTTCATGGACTTTTCTTGTATTCAAAGTAGTTAAATCTAAATAATCTCTACTCTTCAATTAAGGCTGCAGTAAATATTTTGCATTGTCTCACCTTCTTTTGAATGACACTGCAACAGTTTATATGTGATAATACTTGGGTTTGGAATAAGCTGAAAGAGAAACCTGAAATAAAATAGTTGAAACGTCAAGAAACCAACATTGGTAGACTTATTCTTACTTTTCTGACAGGTTATTAAACCACAGACAGAAGATACAAAGTGTTTTTTAATAGTCTTTACTCACTGAAATATGTTTATATATTTTTTGTACATAAGACTTTTAGATGCTAGTTCTCAACTTGTCTTGTTTTTCACTGCATTTTGCAGTTATTCAATCACATATTTCATATGTCCAGATGTATCTGTTTTGTAAGGGTAGTCAACAAAAGAAAAACTGGTCTGAAATTTAACTTTCTCATCGACCAGTCAATTGATTTTTGAGAAAAATATCAGTGACAGTTTAGTCAGTTCACCCTGACTGGTAGTCTTAATGAACTTAAGGCAAAATGAAAGGCTCATGCACACACATCCAGGCAGTATTTTTACAGGTACAGGACAAAGAAGTCCTCAACTGCAGATTAAAGGAAAAATTCTGCACACTGCTCAGCTCCCAATGAGAAACTTTCCATAATACAGGGTAAGTTTTCGATCTAGAAGGTTGATAAGTTGCCCTGTGTTAAATAAAGTTTCTCATTGGGAGCTGAGCAATGTGCAGCCTTAATAAACATAACAACCTTTTTGCAGCATAATAGCCTGTATCCACAACCACTGTTTTTTTGTGCTGAGAGCACATCTGAGTGCTTCTCTCCAGTACTTCCTGTTGCTAGGTTACTAAGGTTGAATTCTGCTTCCCTTAGTAGTATCCGGAGGATTGTTTTGAATAGCTCAGTGAGCTTCATATTTTCCTTTATTCATGAAAACATCAGAACCCATAACGACCCAGAAAACTTACAGGATCAATGTCCTGGAATTAACATCAGCTGTAATCCTGAAAACATTTACAAGTACGAGTCAGATCTATTTCTCTTGCTCCACTGTTACGAAGTGGGCATCAGAAGTACAGCCCCTTCTTCATGTTGATCAGATATTAGTTTGTGTGAGGATGTTTATAAAGCTCTGGACACACTAAAGATATTTTTTGCCAGATTATACCCATGATTCCCAGTTGGGCAAAGTCTGCACCAGTCTGCAGTAGTTGGGGGCAGTTGGCATGCCCGTTATCTACAAGTGTTTTAGCTGACTAGATGCAATCAGGTATTGTGAACTGATTACAGAGCAAGCACAAACACGTGTTACTAGCCAATGAAAAGAGAGAGTGGGGCACAAGAAATAGCATCAGAGGACAACAGGAAGTAGCGGGAATATCAAAACAAACTGTTGTCCTTGTGAGAATTTGTGCTGGAGTGTGATGCGTTTGGTTGGCTTTAGTGAGTTTAACTAATCATCAGGTGCAGTTAAATGTGTGTGATCCCCAGACTTTCAGTCTTTCAGTCGTCACAGAAACTAGTCTGTTAGTGTGAACTCCGAGCTTTTCAAAATCTGTGAAGACTGTGAAAGTTATGTAGTGTGTCCCAAGCTTTAGAGTACCAGAAATAGCTGCAAGGCATTTTTCTGCCCAAAATGGTGAGCACTGAAAACACTGAGCTACACTGGTTTTGTAATGAAATGGGTGCTTTCATCGCCAAAAAGAGACAGCTAAGGACACAATCTCTGTTAGATTATTTTTTTTAACTTCAATAAGTTGTACTGAAAAGTAGTTGTCTCAGAGTGGACCAATGTGCAGCAGCCTGTATCAACACCATGGTTCCTCTAATCATAACATCAAGAGGTGAAAACAAGACTTTAACTATTTGAATCCAAAACATAGCTTAAGATCATTTCTTTTGATTTATTTTATACATATAACTCAAAAAGGACTAAAAACTATGTTATGACTTTTAATGAAACGGTTTTATTAACTAAACACAGAGGAGCAATTTGAAAGTATTTGATTGGTTTCATTAAATCTGAGCTGTTGAATAACACAATATCACTAAAAATCAAAGTACACTAGGGCCTCCCTGCTATCCTTGAAAATAACAGATCAAGTTCTTCTTTCTAATGATGGTTAGTAGGTTTCCATCACAATTGAGTTGAGCCGTGTTAATAGCTTGTTTTGACAATTTACTGGTGCACTGCCCTTTTACAGATATGCAAGCACTGGGAAAATCAGTTTTATCTGACGCGTGTCTGTCTGCATCACAGTGGCTAGTCTTTCTGGACCATCTTCCTGTTGAACTTGCTAATAGAAATGTGAGCAGCACACCAGTTGTATGTTGAAAATAAGAGCAAGGTCGCATTTATGTGCTTTACCTTTGGTACAAATTAGATTACGGCTATTCTTCTAGCTTATTGATACATCTGATGGTGGACAATGCTAGTGTTTAGTTTCAACATGTGGTTCAATGTTAGAGTGAAAGGTGTTTCATTTCTTTATCAAAACCCAGTGTGAATCCTGTAGAGCACCAGAGGAGTATGTATACAAGAGACAACAGGTCTTGGGGGCTTGATCTAGTTATACCTTTCCAATAATCACTACTTGAGTCAGACTTGTGTGTTTTGTGAAAGATCAATTTAAAATAATTTTCATGGTTAAACCTACTTAATACTGAAACACTGCCCAATTTTTTTGAAGTTTATTCATATCAAAATAGAATTACCCCAACAACAATAGCAAGTACTTTTTGTTTTCTGATTCTCAGTTCATTATCATGTCCTTGTATTTTTTTTTTATTGTTTGTGCACAGAAAATGGTTGTAACTATCATACTCTGATTACAAGTGGAACAACACTTGAAGAAAATATTTTATTCAAGCATCAATGGTGAAGAATGTCTCAACTCAGAAAACAAGGAAACCTTTGGGGGCTTTATCTAGTTATATCTTTTCGATAATCACTACTTCAGTCAGACTTGTATGTTAATTTTTTTTTTTTTTTTTTAAGACTAACACCAACATTAGACTTCTTAAAACTGCATGTTAACAACAACAAGTGCAAGTGTCCAAACATTTTGATTTTGGTTTGTCAAGAGCTCATAAACTATGTAATCAATCAACCCAAGGTTTCTGTCAAGCCCCTTTTTGTATTAGACCAGAATTTTCAGCCTTTTCATTAAATTTGCTCTGTTTAAGACAATAGGTCAGAATAATCTGAATGGTAGTATAACAGTCCATCTGTCCAGGTCATGTTCTCATTGAATTATTCATACCACAAGCAGTCTTGTTGATCCTGGAGTAAAAATCCCAGACTGGTTTTGTGTTATGTAACTCAGTTAAGTCACAGCCGCCACAGAAACTTCTTCTGACTGGACTGGATGAGTGAGATGCTTGTTTTAGAGGATGGTTTACTGCAGATTTGAGGAGGAACACATTAAATACAGCCGTTCCAGTGAGGATTACCAAGACTCATTTACTTCATCCCAACTGCTCTTTCTCAAGGCTTCTTCTGCTCTCTTAAGATGAGAGCAGCATGACACATACGAGGGGTTGCTCCTAATGTTTTGCCAGAATTTGTAATCAGTAGTATTAAGGCCGTGCACAAGCAGGTGAATTAACCACAGGGAGGGGAGTGGTTGAGAGATGTAACTTTGGAGAGCTCCATCTTCACCGACACTCAGCAGCCTCTCATGGGTATCCCAGAGAAACTGGGGGTTGTCTTCGACCTTGTACAGCCACTCATATAAACTCACCTGGCCGTTTCATTCCCATCATGAAAGCTGCAGGACACCTCTGCTCCTTTCATCTTATCGGACACGTGTCAGCAGCCCGTCTGCCTCCGCACTCCTCAGCTCCAGAGAACGTCAGGGGAGTCCAATCAACCCGTCAGCCCTCCAGCCCCCTCCTACCACCATCCCAGAAAAATAAGGTCACTTCAAGCAGCTGATAAGTGTGCTCTCCACGCTGCCTCTTTAAGCCTCACTGCAGAGGAGAGTCGCAGATTGAGCCGGGCAGCTGGATGGTCGAGGGGGAAACTTGTGCCCAGCTGTCCTGCTTTCTGGATTGAATTCTCCTCAGGGCCACCAGCCCCTTCACGTGCTGCAGCGGCTCTCATCCTCGTGTCAGCCTCTCAACTTGATGAGTGAGGGCGAGCCAGTGGGCGGCTGGAAATCACACGCAGGAGAGTCAAGAAGCCTTCGCAATGCTGTTAGGGAGAGATTTGTGGAATGATTCCTGCTTCTGGTGCCATTTTCATCTTCCTCTGCTCTTATTGTGTCTGGTGTTGTTGTTGCTCATAACTGATAACTCAATTTAAACATCTATATTTATACTGTTTTGTCTTTTACTTATGACTCTTCTTTGACCAAAAAACATGGGCTTGTTGTGCAGTTTTGTGGAGGGGAAGTTTTGACCCACAATTAAATTACTTCAGTGAATCAAAACTAAATTAAATTAAAGACAGTCTACTTAAAGGGATAGTTCAGGATTTTTGAAGTGGGGATACATGAGGCGCATTCGCCCGAGCACTAACCACAACAACAAACATCAGCTCTGCACCAGTCCAAAAACAGTCAGCACAGAAGCCGGAGCTATACATTGCTGCAGATGGTGCCAACAAGTCTGTAAAATTTAAAACATTTTGGGTTAAAACAAGGCACAGGAATGCGTAGTTTGATTTCATGGTATATTCAGAACATTAACAACAACTTACTTTTCGACTAGCAACCTGCTTTGTTTTGGTACTTCTTTGGTACACAGAACAGCATACGTGTCCTTCTGCCAACAGTGTACTGATCCAGAAACAGTCTTACCTTAACCTTACCGAGTACACTAATGTTACTTTACCCTAAATAAAAATGAGCTCTAATATAAAGATAACTTAATACCACATTTTTGAAATGATAGAATACCATCATATTTTTCATTTGATAGTATTGAAAAAAAAATCATTTTTTTTTCAGCCCAAGGCTTCAAAGATAAATACCAGGGGGAAGGTAAACAGATCATCTCCCTGGCCCTTTGCAGCTGCAGTGAACTCGTCACATAACGGGTTCAGATTTTAGAGCAGAAACATGGTAAAAAAACAAAACAAAACAAAACATTTAATTTTAATGAATGTTAGCAGACTTTTTCCTGCCCAGGATGGTTATTCTTTGTTATCTAACATGTTAGCTTTAGCACCATCAAATATGAATACCAACACCAGCAGAAGGCTGATGCAAGCTGCCAGTGTTCTCTTTCTGCCACGTCATGGTTCTTTCACTTTTTTGGGAAAGATCAGTTTAATATATTTCAGTACTGAAACACTGTCCAGTGTTTTTTAAGTTCATTCACATAAGAGAAAAGAAGTACACCAACAATAATAGCAAACACTTTTTGACATTTAATTTCTTAGTTCATTATCATGTCCTTGTATTTTTTTACTTTATTTGAAAACAGAAAATGGTTGTAACAACTGTACTCTAATTACAAGTGGCACAACACTTAAAGAAAAAAAATACTCCAGCATGAATGACGAAGAATGTCTTGGCTCACAAAACAAGGAAACCTTTAAGGATTTACTGCAAATTTGTCATCACAAGTCCAGTTACTTTTTGTTTGCCTGCAGTTTTTGCACTGCAGGTTGCAAATGAGTGAAAGATATTATTTAAAGGAATATTAATTATTATTGCTAAACAGATATTAAATATCAAACTTCTCTTCTTGTATTAAAGTCTATATTCTGATATTGTTAAAACCTTAATGCTAAACTTGCTCAAGTAAAACTGAGCCCATGAATCATTTAGCCAGCCATGTCATTGGCATGTAGCAGCAAGTTCACCATTTGTTTTCATGAGTGAGTGTTACCTCTCTATGCCCGCTGTTTCAGGTGCGCCTTATTTTCCAAACTTGAGCAGAAAATGATGTCACCCCCAGAAACTTGCATCAACAGAGGTTGTACTTTTTCCCAGGCTTCAGCTGACATACAGTTCTTACACAAAAGCATAACTACCACACCTCCTGTTTCCAGCTCTAGAATAAAAAATAAGGGTAAAAATAAAGTCAAAGGATGTCTGTAACTGGTACTGAAGTCTTAAAATACCGAAGCTATTTGAAACTCAGGTGTGTACCATTCTGTTGTCCACCTAGTTTCTTCTGTCTCTGTCGTTAAATCAGAAGAAATACAGGTTTTTTTTTTTGTTTTTTTGTTTTTTTACAAATGCTCACATACACACTGTCCTTTTTTCTTCACAGGTCAGTCCAGAGCCAACATGATCCCACTCAAACAGCCAAGAAACATCAAATCATCCAACGACACCCTCGCCTCCATCGACCTGGACAGCCTTGCAGAGCAGCCTGTCCCAAAAGCCACACCACCTCCACTTCCTAAAAAAGCTGTCCCTCGCTCCAGTACTGAACCAAGCTTAGGCAGCAGAGAGCCAGCTCAGGGGGCCTTGAGACCTCGAGCTGAAGCTAAACCTGGGGGTACCAACCTCAGTGTCGCCAACCCTCTGTATGATTTAGACTCCACCTGGGAGACGGCCAGTCAGAGCTCCTCTCTGAGCTCAGAGCCTCATCGAGCACATGACCACGAGAGCGGGGACTCCCTGGAGAGACCGTCAGCCACGACAGCTGCAAACAAGAGCCGTCCAACTAACAGCCTGTCTTCTCTGGTGTCCCAACCAGCATCCACCGCATCCAACGCCACCGCTGGCAGAGAGAGGAGGGTCTACCCGAGCACAGAGTCTCTGGCTGGAAGGGGTCGAACAACAGGTCGAGGTGCTGCCTCAGGAGGAGGAGGAGGATCCAAACCCCAAAGGCCGGCCCTGTACAGAGGGTTGGACAGCTGGGACGAGGTGGTGGGAAGGATCCGGGGGCTTCACACGGACACACTGAGGAAACTGGCAACAAAGTGTGAGGACCGTTTCATGGCTGGTCAGAAGGATCACTTGAGGTTTGGCACTGACAGCTGGTCCCACTTCAGGCTGACCACAGGGAAGCCCTGCTGTGAGGCAGGGGATGCTGTCTACTACACCGCCTCCTACGCCAAGGATCCATTAGTCAACTACGCCATCAAGGTGAGATGTTTTTGTTGATGGCTGACTTAGTAAAAGTGCTAATGTAGTTGTCACAGGTCCCAAAGGGTTTTGGGATGTTTGATTTATCCCTCTTTCTACCTTTGCAACCAGTAAGAGCACACAAAAACAAGTTAAGTCTTCCTCAAGCTAGCAAGGAACTCAAATGAAGAGGCAGATATAGCTGATTAGCTGTGATTATAAATAAATATTTTATTTTAAGAGGTGGTATGGAAAAGATCCACATCTCTTTTTTACAAATTTGTATGCTGAACTTTCTGGACTACACAGAGTGTCAGAACTTTATTTCTTCAGGTCTTTGCACACTAATCGCAATTTTTTTTTGAGGGAATAATTTGCACTTTTTTTTTTACATGGAATAGTATTTACTTTGAACCATATGTCAGTGTCCCAACTACCTGCAAGTAATGCATCCCAAAGCTCTGCAACGTGGCACAATGTTTTTGCTTCGATGCCCAGTCTCTGTTCCTTTTCTGTAGCTCATGTTAACATAGACAACAAAGGAGGAAAGAGGAAGATTGGTAAGGCGCTGGAGCAGTTTTCATGGTTTCCTTGTCTCCTCTCACTTAGCAGAGCCTATTGATTTGTTTTACAAACTGAAGATAGCGGAGGATTTATCCACATCTGCGAGTAGGGCTGAAAGATTTATAGTTTTCGGATAGAAATTGCATTTTCAGACAACGCAATCAGGTGATCACCAAGGCTGCAGTTTCTTGCAGCACTCCTGTCTGACCCAGGAGCTGTTGTGTCAACTATTTTACAAATTTGCAGGCAATTTGCATTTAAGAATGACTCACAAATGAACGGTTACTCACAAATGCAAATCGGTTCTCATTGTTCACTTAAAAGAGCCTTTCAAAAGAGTTGATTAATTCCTGAACATCACATCTCCACTGCAGAAGTTCTGGTAAGCAGGTCAACAACACTAAGCCTCTGTTTAGGAGTAGAAGTTGGAGTATCTCTTAAATAATGAAAAACAATTATTTATCATCAATATTAGATGATGAATAATGTGTTATGTGCTTTTGATCATTGATTGCCTTACTGTTGTCTACACTGTAAACATACCGAATATTGCACTGTAGCTTGATTTGAAGAAAATCCTGGATCAAATTGAAATTGCAATATCTGCCAGAAAAATTGTAATTGGCTCTTTTGGTAACATCGTTCAGCCCTATCTGGGAGTGCCTTAACTTTCACAATTTTTAAACAGTAAAGCAGAGACTCTGTTTGACTCACATTGAGCAGCGTAATGGTCAGCCTTTGAGTCAACAACTCGTCAAGACAAAGCAGCACACATCTATTCCTCCACCTGTACATTGAAAGCACTTGACACACAGTTCACCACGGGAAACGCAGGGCATAGAATCTAACATTTTATGGATGCAGTTTGAACAGCAGGCTTGTGCAATGGGGCACAACATCTGACCCTCATATTCAGCTGGGACTCTGTGTTTGTAATCGAGTCAATTTACAAAAAATAACATACGGAGATAATGAACCAGGACATTGTGTTCCCTTGGTTATTTCCTCTTATCAAAGACTTGAATACTTGTTGCAGTGCTCTTTAAGTAGTTTACTGCTTAAATACGCAAATCCTGATCAAGCTGCAATAATAAAACACAAAGCATGACTGATATCTGTTAGAGTGGCTCTCACTCACAGGTGATCAGTATCAGCAGCAAAATAAAAAGCTCAGGGCATACCAAATTATGACTGCAAGGCAGAAGGCAGTGTTTGTGGCTGACAGTTTGCCAGCCTTAAATGATGAAGAGAATTAGTTTAGCTCAGCGGTCCCCAACCGTTTTTATACCACGGCCTGGTTTTATGTTTTACGGTATAATCACAGACCGACCTGTGAAGGGAGTGTGTGCATAACTCACCATGGTGCAGGTTCAGAGGGAGCCATTGGTTTGTTTCTTAAGCTCAACAAAGAGATATTAAAGAAGCATCCATGTGGCCTGTTTTTAATCAGCTGCTGAACAATGACATTTAGAAACCCAGTTGGCTGAAAGTCCCCAGTTAATATGGTAACTAATTAAACCACTACACCTTCTGAGCTGGAGGAAAATGCTGCCACAGCGAGGGCATAAGACGCTGACAGTGTGTGTTTTTACACACTGATTTAAAGTTTCATTGATTATTGATGGTTATTTTATTAGGACTTCCACTTTAGGAGGTTGAGCACTCTTGTGTGCCTGGGTCTTAAATATAATTTATTTACAGCAACATCCTGAGCACAAGTGGAAGAGTGCATGAGCACGAGGCACAGCAGTGAATTTGTCTCAGGTTGTACCCGGTGTGAAGTCTGGGCAGTCAAGCAATGCAGATGGACATCCCCTTTTAAACTAAAACACCCGTCCTCTGTCCCAGTTGTTTAAAAAGACTTTCAATAAATTGAATTCGTTTTGTTTCTTTACAACTTGGCACCAAATGATCTACGGCGAGGTAGGGCTGGGAAATATATCGATTAAATTATTTTCTGCAGAAGTTTTGAAAAGAAAAGTCTAGATTTTTTTTCTCAACTTACTCCAATCAAAAGTTGCTGCAATGTTTGAAAATATAATTACTGAAAATGTACAGTTTTCATGATGGTAGGCCTTGTCAGGTTTTGTACAAGCATGTTTAGGCTTTTATTTGTTTCTTAAATGAGATTATATATTGATCAGATGGTTCTATGTTACTATACTGTGAAAATAGCTCAGCTTTCAGTGTTTATGTAGACAGGCCTCCCTACATTTGGACTACTTAATCAACATTTCATGACAGCATGCATTTTATTTATAAGAGGAAAAGTCTGTTTAGTTTTGGAACATATTTTTTCAAGTTTTGTGGAAACAAATCAGGGATTTTAGTTTAGGTCATATTGCCCACCCCTACGGCCCACAAACAGCCATGGCCCATTGGTTGAGTACCTCTGGTTAAACTCACTGATAAATTTGACACCTACAGTAGAGACAAGTTATTCCATCTTAATTATTTAGCTTGCTAATTGTATGTATCTTTACTTTTTAGGCTGTAAATGTACTGCCTCTAGTTTAGGCTCCTTAAAGATAAAAACAAAATTCCAGACTGTTAAATGACTTTTACCAAGTTTACTCTTCATGTTTAGTTTTATACTTTAAACATGCAGCTGCTCACAGTAGAGCCAGCCTACAAGTGGGCATTGCTTTAATTGTGTGGTTGATAAAAGCGTCTTTCTAGCTGTTAGTTTCGAGCTCCTGATGTGCCCTCTCCTTTTATTCATGTGGACTTTTACATCCATTTGAATCTGTGTTGCTGTCCTTGAAGATTTATTCCATGCTCATAATTTGTTTTTCTGTTCTCGAACCTCCTCCCACTCTCTCACTGAGGTGAAGTAAGGTGTTTGAGGAAATGTTGGCTGTTAAACTTTGAGCCTTCAGGGCACGACTTTGTGCAATAAAACCTGTGCGTGCGTGCGTTTTGTTTTGCTCCTCATGCATAATTATGTGAGGCCCATATAGTTGGGGGTCAGGGATTAGAGCTTACTGAAGGAAGGAATTCTGCTGTTAAATACAGAGAAGGCATGGATAAAAGTGACATTATTCACAAATATGAAAGTATCTGCTCTCCACAGTGCTTCAAAGGCTTTAGAGAAAGTGTTGTGATTTATTGTCTTCATCCATAAATAAGACAACCAGGAGCAGCAGGAAATACACAAGAGCCACAGCATCCCAATTAAACTTTCTCCAACCCCTTCACTTAATTCAGCCCCACACAACCTGAAGTGTATTTGATGCTCCTGCAAATGAGATTTTCACGCTATGATGATTTTACTTCAGTGTTAATTATTCCAAATCCAGCTTCAGCGTGTGTGTGGATTCTTGACTCTCACAAGAATTTAAGTGAGCCGACGTGCCTCAAAGCTCTTAAGTAAAGGTAAAGTCAGCATTAATGAAACACGGGAACGCTTACTGCCTGTTCACCTGAAGCTTTGTGTCACAGTCAGAAATGCAGTTGCAATAGCATGGCTTGTAAAAGTGAGAACCATAAAAACAGAACTTTAAAGGAAGTGCAGTAGGCTGCTTAGTTTAAGAGCCAGCATGTCTAAACAAACATCAGCTGAACATGCACATTCCTGAAGAGCAGCAGAGTGTTTGAGAGGAATGCAGAGCTCTCAAACCCACATCCACAGTCTAATAAACTGTTGGTAAATAATGCAAAAGACTAAAAAGTCAGTATTAATGACACAGGGTTACCACGGATCCTGAACAAGTCAGTGAAATAGGTTCCAGAGAGGGGTCCCGAGATGCTTCCCAAAAAACAGAAAGATTTAATGATCTCAAAGGCTAAATTATACCCGTTATTTTAAATATATATACATTAAATTAGTAGTGATGCACATTATTATCAGAACAGTTTCCATGTCGGCAGATACCAGCCCGAAAATACAGCGTTTCCGGTGTCCAAATACGCAGATTTTTGAAAACAGGTCCCAGAGTGGATAAATCTGACAATGCCAGCCAAGTATTTAGGTGTGGACCTCAAAAACTGATAGCTTTGGAAACGATGAATCACAGCCCTATCTCTTACTTAGGGATATTCCCATTAAGATACAAAGATCTTTGTTGCAAGGGAGTTCTGGCCAAGACAGCAACACAAAAGGTTCCACTCAAATAACAAACAATAGATTAGAACACATAAAATTAAACATCAGATCAGTATCGGGCATTCAGCAAGTGCAAACACTGTTCATTTGATCCTTAATTTTTTTCTTAAAATCCTCTAAACTACTCCAGTGCTCTAGTTTATGGTGATTCTGCAAGTCAGACCAAGACCAAAACTAAAAGCTGTCTTTCAAAATCAGAATCAGAATTGTATTCATTGCCAAGTACATTTTTGCACATACAAGGAATTTGACTTGGTAAATTGGTGCAAAAACAATCAACATATAATTAAAATAAGAATAAAGTAAGGGTCAGGAAAAATAAGATAAAGTATTATAATAGGTAGAAAATAGTGCAAAATTGACTTGGGTATATCAAAAATCTACAATATAAACAACAGACTCAAAAAAGAACCAAACACAACTCAACAATGTGTACAAAAGGTGCTGTGAAGGAGCTGGACATACAGTATCAGCATTGAACTTTTTGAAAGTATAAATGTGATATATACAAAATATAGATATACATACAGTGTGCATGTATGTTGCAGTTCACCTAAAAGGATTATGGTTTATTAGGTTTAAAAGGATTATTAGGTTCCTCTAAAAGGTTGTTGCATCTAAAAGATTATGCAAGGCACAATCACATGAACCAAGCTGTTGTTTTACCGCAATCCTTGCATTCAAATGTACTGATTTCCCTCCCTTTGTTTTTATCTGTGCCTCTGCTGCTCTTTATATTATTTACAACTTCAGGTGCTGTAGCAGCACTGATAAACAAAGATTTTTTTGGATGGATTTGTTCTTGTAGATTTTTTTGAGGATTCTCTTCCTCTCACAGCTGTCAAGGTCAGCGTTTGTTTATTCTGTTCGATTTAATTGCATTCCTCAAGTATCGAACAGTAGTCTAAAAGGATTCACGGCAGATTGTACTTGGCAGAAACGTCTCAGTGAACAAAAACAAAAACTTTTGCTGTGGTTATTCAAAGTTTCAAACGAGATAAAGGCTCAGACTGTTGTTCAATCATGTATTTTTAAAAGGAAAGACAGGAACAATCTGTTAAGAGACCATCACTCTCCGTCAGAAGAACTTGTCTGATGTGCTTGGCTGTGCTCTGTCTGACCTTTGTTGTAACTCTCTGAAACTCACAACACTTGACATTCACAGGCGCTTCACACTATGATTAGCTAGCAGAGGAGGTGAGAAAGGATCCAAGAGTTTTTTCATCTTTACACAACTTTCCGTCTGTCACTTTCAAACCCAGCAATTAAGTGCAGCAGTATTGATGTCCTCAGGAGAGACGGTTTGAAATGTGATCCTATTATCTCTCATTTTAACTTTATCTCCTCTTTTCTGATGGTGTGTCCCTGGATTGAGACTGTCCGTTAGCACTCTCTGATTTCCCTGTGTTGTCCCAAATCCATTGCCTACACTAAAAGTACAAAAAAAGAGACAGGTGTCAAGCAAAGGGTTTTATTTTGAAAAAAGATGAAAGGAAAAATAAAAGTCAGGCAGTTATCTGCTTACACTACTATTGTTCTGATAATATCGTTCATCCATATTTCTGCTGAGGAGTTTATGTTTTTGCCGGCATATGTTTGTTTGTTTGTTTGTTTGTTGGCAAGATTACAAAAAACTACAGATTTTGCTGAAATTCAGGAGATGTTGCCAATGGCCCAACTTAGATTGGCCCAATGATTAGATTCCAGTGGTGATCCAGATAACTGCCATTAGCAAACGGTTGTTTTTGCAGTATTACAGTATTCATGTTGATGCTGTTAAAGGGACATCAGAGCTTTTGATCAGTGTGGCTCAGTGGTTGTTCTTCTTAACTACTGTAGCTTTAATAGATTATGTGATCAGTCCAGCATGTGTGTTCATCTTTTTACAGCAATCTTGAACACTAATTTAAATGTGGATCCTGATCAGCCTTCCTTTGACTCAAGATGACCTCGAGATGAGGTCAGGTCAGCTTGCTGCCCGGGGCCACAGGCGGCTGCCCTCTCCACAAAATTCAATCCATCAGTCAATTACAAATAAAAATAATTTTAACACATTATGAATACTGTCTCCATCTGCCGTTGATGATGCCAATATGACACCATGTGCAAAAGCCAAATATAATAGAACAAGACAAGTAATAAATGTTTCTGTAACAGTCTTTGATCACTGGGGTATGATTTGTTCTTTGCAAGTAATTAGTTGATACCATTTGCTGTATTTTTTCTATTAAATTCTTACCAGGGAAAATAATTAGTGTATGTGGAAAAAAAACATTGCAAGTCAAATGTGAATAAAATACAATTTAATAATTAGTACTGTGTGTTGCACAGTGGTTTAAATGACTTTATTCTTTTTAAAACTCAGAATGAAAAAGTATGTTGTTGCCAAAACTCTGATTAAAGCCAGTTATTGTTAATGTCTGAACAAAAGTGTCATTACCATCTCAAAGGCCATGGCAAATAAAGGGAGCACTACCAACCATAATTAAACTAATTAATCCAGAAATGAACTGAATTAAAACTACAAAAGGTAGGAAATGTGTTTTTAGTATGTACAAGCTTATACCAAATTGTAACAGAAATTAGACGTCAGTGACTGAAACTAAAGAAAACCAAACAAGGTGCATTGAGAGAGTCTCCTCGAGCAAACTGAGGGGTCAGCTTTTATACAGTTAGGGTCTAATATGGATAAATTGGAAATCCAGTTACAGAGATATTGGGCTTCAATGGAAAAGGAGAGGTTGGTCTAATTAGGAGAAGTTGGACTTCTGCTTCTGGAGATGTTGGGTCTGAACAGACAAACTCCAGAGCCCCCTAAAATATTTTTTGATACTGCAGCATTTACTACTTTTTATAGGAAGGTCATAGAGAGACCTTTTTTTTAAATTATCAGAGAAATCTGAGGATGTTGGAGCTGAAGTAATTATTATTAGTAATTACTAATTAGGGGACAGGGAGAAATTGAGCCAAGATGCTCCCAGTCAGACCGATTGAATAGCCATGCCTAGTACAGACATGTTCCTGCACCATAAGAGCAATGAAAATGAACCAACATGGCTACAGGGCCATCACAGAAAGTATCAGTAAAATAAGCTTTATTGCAGAAAGATTAAATAAATGTGGCCCCTGGTAGACAAGGTCGCCCATCACTGCACCAAAGTTTAAGGTGTTGAATTAGATGAAGTTAGTCCTGATAGCTTGTTGTCTATAATGCTACTGTGCCTGAATAGGAGCCTTGAGGCAGTTTTTTGGGATTCACTTTTTTTGTTTGGGAGTGGAGCAGACAGCGGAGATGCTCACAAACCAGATGCCTCCAGATATAACTGACTGAGATCTGAACTGTACTGACTGTGCTTTTTAGTGAGAAATTATGCCTCAGGGAAATTTATGTATAAAGCCTTAGATCCACAGGCAAAGCTATTGAGAAGAATCCTTTTTTTGTCAATAACAAAAATAAAAAACATCACCAGCCTTCAGGTTTCTCTATACTGAATATCAGCTCTCATTTACTCTCCCTTTCTCTCCTCTCCTTTTCCAGATCTGTCGCAGTAAAGTGAAAGAGACCCAGCAGCAGTTTTTCCACAGCCTCGCCGTGAGGCAGAGCCTTGCAGTGCACTTCAACATCCAGCAGGACTGTGGACACTTTCTGGCTGATGTCCCAACGCGTCTGCTGCCCTGGGAAGAGGAAGAGGATGACGAAGACGATGAGGATGACGTGGACAGGCTGACAGAGAAAGACAAAGAGATAAAGTCTGAAAACAAAACAGCCGACTCTAAAGCTTCAAACGGTAAATTAGAGGAGACCCAAACAGAGGCTCATATGAACACCGCCGGGTGTTTGAAGAGCCGAGTGGTGGTCATCACACGTGAGGTACCCTTCCAAACAGTCGCCGACTTTGTCCGAGAAGGCGTGACCAGGCACACACACAACCCGGAGCTGTACGAGCGTCAGGTGTGTCTCCTGCTGCTGCAGCTCTGCTGTGGTCTGGAGCACATGAAACCTTATCACGTGACGCACTGCGACCTCCGACTGGAAAACCTGCTGCTGGTCCACTGCCAGCCCGGCATTCCCTGGAATCTGGAACCCGTGGAGCCGAACAACAACAGCAACAGCAGCAGCAGTAACACCTCGAATGCTGCTCCTACCAGTGCTGCTGCCGCCGCTAACGCCACCTGCCCTGCCCGCCTCATCATCAGTAACTTCTCCCAGGCCAAGCAGAAGAGCACCCTCATGGCCACTGACCCTGGTACTCTGCGAGACCAGTCACGCCTCGCACCTGAAATCGTCACAGCCACTCAGTATCGCAAGTGTGACGAGTTTCAGACTGGGATTCTGATCTATGAAATGCTGCACCGGCCGAACCCCTTTGAGGAGACGCCAGAGCTGAAGGAGCAGGAGTACACGTGGGCAGATCTGCCTCCCCTGCCGGTCCGGTCCCTCTACTCACAGGGTCTGCAGCAGCTGGCCAGGCTACTGCTCACCGTCAACCCCTCTGAGAGGATCCGCATGTCTGAGGCCCGGGCCTGCCTGCAGTGCCTGCTGTGGGGCCCCCGTGAAGACTTGTTCCAGGCTCTTGGCTGCAGCAGCACAGGCCCCATGTCAGGGGCCATATCCAGCCAGCGCGACGCCACCCTCCAGAACTGGCTGGACCTGAAACGGACTCTAATGATGATCAAATTTGCAGAGCGCTCTTTAGACTCGGCTTGTGGCGTGAGTCTGGAGGACTGGCTCTGTTGTCAGTACTTGGCGTTTGCCACCACAGACACTCTGAGCCGGGTGGTTCACATCCTGCAGCAGCCTCAGCCCCATACGAAGTCCCAGAACCAGAGCCAGGCAGCCCAGAACCAAACACATCAAGCACACACCCTCCACCTGACTCAGTCGCAGCCGCTCTGAGCTCTCTGACCAGCTGATGCTGAAGTGTCACATAAGCTAATAGTCAGCTTTGCTACAGTCCGCAGCTAAAACTAAACAGCTAGTCGTGCAGAGTCTGTTTTAATCAAAGAGAGGAGAGAGAGGCAGAGCTCCATCAGACAGGCAGGGCGGCAGGATCAGGGTAAGTGTTAGCACTTATTAACAGGGAAACAGACAGTCTGATATTGTCACCTTATCCAGTCCTGATCATTTTAAACTTTATATTTCAGCAAAGAAAAGTCTTTATGGCTCTTTCCTTTGACTTCCTTTAGTTGGTCACATCTTTCAAGGGTTTCAACACTTCACTAGTGATGCTATACCAGACATCAAGGACACAATTCTCACCATTAATTACTAACTTGTGTAGTAATGTAGCATAGCAACTGCACATTATAAAGATCTTAATTGTACCTTATTCTGCATCACTTTGTTCAAAAGCTTGTGAGTCATTAACCTAGAGTACCCCCACATTACTTTCTTAGTTACTACTCATGAACACTTAGTTAGGGAGTTATTAGTTATGCTCAAAATATTTTAGCTAATAATTATGTTCAAGTTGTATCTTGGAGCCATAATGTAGCTCTGCAGCTCTGAACTTTTTGCAGACAATAAATGAGATGAATTCTGAAAGCAGAGGAATTTATTCTGAAGGACATGACTGACATTATCTTTGTGTATGTTCGATCCCCGTGTCGGTCAGGGCCTTTCTGTGCAGGGTTTGCATGTTCTCCCCATGCATGCATGGGTTCTCCTGGCACTCCGGCTTCTCCCAGTGATCAAAAACTTACTCATAAGGTTAATTGGTGACTCTAAATTGCCCTTATGTATGAGTGTGAATGTAAATGGTAGTCTGTCTCTCCATGTGGTGCTGTGATTGGCTGGTGACCGGTTCAGGGTGTACCCTGCCTCTCGCCCAATGTCAGCTGGGATAAGGCTCCAGCCCCCCGCAACCTCAAAATAGATCAGTGGCATAGATAATGGATGGATGGATGGATATTTATTTTGGTATTTATTGTTAGGAATAACCATACTTGTGATCAAACTGCAGAGCTAATTAATATGATTTTGAGCAACTTATTCACTTGCTATGAATAAGGAGTAATTAAAGAGATATAAGTTTTATATTATTGTGTTGGATATGGTACAAATAAGCTTTTTATATGACTAATAAGCAGTCAGTGTACTGATAAGCAGCATCCCAACAGGCAATCAGTAAATGATGAGTATTATGAATTTAAATTTTATGTCTCCTTGACTAGATAAATCAGATTTATGGGAGATTTTTAGTTTTTATGCTTTATTTCTGCCAAGTTCTGAAAGATCACAGAAACTCGATAGCTATATATTATATAGTTTGCATAGAAGCTGTCTCCTGATTTTTTTATGAGTTGATGTCAAAGAGCATAAATTTAGGATTTAAAACATTTCATCAGTCTTCTGAAGACGCCCCATCATTAGATCCTCTGAGAGCTCTCTGTTACTGAAGAGGAAGCTTCAGAAAGCATCAAACATGCAGGTTTAGCTCACATTAACTCAACTTTTCATTTTTATTTCATGCAGCTATCCAGTCGTGGAAAAACACAGAAAATCCTGAAAGATTAAAAGAGAAACACTAAGAGGAGGTCATTTAAAATGAAGGGATTGATTAATTTGTCCTCCTTGAAATCAATACTAATCAGGGTAAGATTTAATTTGGACTGATGCACGAGGGAATTTATTTACAAGCACTGAAGCCAAAGATCTGACATCATTTCCATTATAGAGTTCACGGATACTTTAACACAGTCAGGCCAAACTGTTTTTTTCAGGGCATTATAAAATGCAGTCACACTTGGCAAAAGTAAAGAGATTTATAAAGAATAAATTAAAAATGTTACACTTCTCCTTTACAAAGCCCGCCTCAGGGTGTAGTTTAACACATCCCACACCTTCTGAGTTCTTCATATTTATCTGCTTTAAGAGAAGTTAGCAGCTTTTCAGACCTTGGAATTAAAATGGGACACAACTGCAGCCGCCTTCGGTTAGGTTTCTCGTCGGATTACGTGCAATTATTTTATTTTTATTGATTTGTTAGGAGGTAGCAGCCTACGAACATTTTTAAGACATTACACAGTCTTCTTCTTCACTTCTCTTCCATTAGTTTTGTGGCACATAAACTGATTAGTCTCAGTTCAAAACCTGCAGTTTAGGAAACAAAGTGAAAGAACTTCTTACAGCGGGTGGAAGACGGGATGTTTCAAAGACTGCAAAAAGTTTTTTAATGTGTTGTTTTTGTCAAGTTGTCTTTTGAGCGGCTCTGCGTTACGGATGACATTTGCACATTCAGTCTGAGCGTCGGCGCTCCTTGAAGGAGGCCGAGGACACGATGATGAAGGGGAGACTGAGAGGAGTTCCCATGGATGGGAGGGACTGGATTTGATTTGTTTTGCAGCGTGTGGAATGTAAAAGTTTGCCCGGACTGAAACACAGACTTTTGGACCTGGTATCGTCTGCATCAGAAACACAACCATCCTGGAACTGAACCACTTTGTTTCACAAATCAACAGAAGAGAAACTTTGACACTCAACCACTGACACTCGCTTTCATTCCTCCTGCCTTGATCCCCGTCCGCTTTGTTTTATCATCCAGCCAACAGGAAAACAGATTCTGCAGCAGTGTTTGTTTGATGAGCTCTGCGTTATTGATCAGAAATCTCCAGCCAGTGGTCAAAGAAAAGAACTAAATATTCAGCTTTAGCATAACAAACAGAGCTGTGCTTTCTCCTTTTAATGCAAAAGGATTAATTGAGGTTCATATTTGGGATTTTATTTTAAAGTTTTCCAGCGGTCTTTAATTGAAGAATTGATCATGTCATGTAGGGATGCACATTATTGATTTTTTGCCAATATCTGATATGCTGATATATACAGTGCTTAACAAATTTGTTAGACCACCACCTGATGTAAGATTTATACCACAGCTGCCCTAAATTAACAGCATTAGTAATTACCAACATTTCTGGTTACAATTAATGCTTAATACTCCAGTGTGTTTGTTACACATTCATTTTAAAGTTTACTGTTTTACAAAGTATAGAAAAATAGTAAAGCACATTATTATTTCTTAATTAAAATATCAAATTATAGTTATTAACTTGCAGTCCTTAACAGAAAAATCAGTTTTAGTGGTTGTATGTTATGCTTGGGGGCATCCAGTGGTGCAGCAGGTAGTGCACCTGCATCACAGCAAGAAGGTTGCTGGTTCGATCCCCTGTGTGGAGTTTGCATAATTTCCTTGTGCATGCATGGGTTCTCTCCAAGCACTCCAGCTTTCTCCCACAGACTGAAAACATGCTCATTAAGTTGATTGGTGACTGCCCTTAGGTATGCGTGAGTGTGAATGGTTTTCTGTCTCTCTATGTGGCCCTGTGATTGGCTGGTGACTGGTTCTGGGTGTACCCCTCTTCTTGACCAATGGCAGCTTGGACAGGCTGCAGCCCTGCGACCCTGAAAGGGATAAGTGGTATAGATAATGGATGTCCAGTAACATTTTCCTTTTTAAACTAGTTTTTAAAAGATGTCTAAAATGTGTTTTCTCGTTTTTCATGACAGGTGGTCTAATAAATTTGTTAATTGTACATATGGCTTCCTCCTCATCATGCACATCGTGTCTCGTAGTCAAAGCAACACTGGCTGTGATATAATGATGTAAGGCCAGCTCTGGCCTCAGAACAGCGGCGGTGCAACACCGCCTCTGTCAAAACACAGCCAAGTGAACATGAGAAGATCCAAGGGAAACATGAAAATTTGTAGCATTTGTATTTGTATTTTTTTCAGCTAAATTGGTACAAAGCAATCAAGATGTAGGTGTAAAAACCACCTAAAATAAAATTAGGGTAAAGACATGCTAATTCTGTCTGCCATGTAATGGAGTAGTGCAGGGATGATGCATTTTTGTAGGCCAACCTGGAAGTTCACGCTGGTTCCCTTAACTGCAAGCCCGCTAGAAGCCTGTTGGATTTTTCACTGTGTTTTGGATCATTGCTGATAATAAACTCTGTAGGGAACAAAAAGATTATGAAACTTACATGTTCTGCTCTTTTTGATCATCTTAAATAAACCTGCCTTTCATGATGTTTTCAACTCAAAATGTAATTGACAAAAGTGAAAAGCCATCAGTAAACTACCATGAAACTACAACATGACGGTTCAACTTATAGCAACTACAATATTTCCAGGGTATAGCATCTTATTGTGACCTCTTCTTTGAGAGTGTCGTCATAATCGTGACCTGATCAAGTTGGTCGTCATGGCTGTGGCAATAGTGTATGAATTATTGATTATTAAGAAATAATCAGAAATGCCCACCTACATTTTTGTAGTCCTTGTTAGTAGATAGTTAGCAACCATCCTTTTAAACACACATCAAGGCTTTAAAATTAAACAGCAGGCAGCATTAGAATGCATTTTATTATTTCCCATTAAACATCAAAATCTCACATGCATGTGTTCAACACAAACCTTATTTCAGGTTTTATCCAAAACCGGTAATCTAAATCCAGTTTACTCTGGAGGGATGGGAACCGGGAGGTGCTACATGCTAACTCACTTCCATGTTTTGGACTCATCCCTGCACTAGTCTGTGGTCTAACACAGTCTCTAACAGCCTCAGACGGGCATCCACTTTCCCACGATCTTCAAATTTCCTTTTATGATTACAGGAAATTTTAAAAAATCATCTCATGTTGAAATGCACGCCTCTTTTTAAGAATAACAGAATCATCCTGAGCAGCTCATTTCCAGGCTTCTTCGACGTGCTTTCAGGAGGAACATCATTTCAAAAGCCGAGACCTTATTTGCTCTGTACAATTTTTCCGTTCATATTTGCTAACAGTTCAGCACGCTGCAGGGGAGGAGAATCTTCTTTTGGGATCAGGATCCTATTTCTCTCTCCCTGCAGATGAACAGAACCAGAACTGAAGTCTGTGGAGTGAAGAACAAGACAAAGCAGGTGTGAGTTTGTTGCTGCATTTTAAGGGTTTTGTGTTCTGAGGAATGTGTGTGGACAGCACTGGTGGCTGTCCTTGTGTCTACAGATTGAAGCCTTTATATAGTATATATAGTATAAATATATATAACCTTTATCTATTTTAATCCACACACACTATTTTGTCACATATGGAGCACCTCTATTCTGTCACTAGAGTCTAAAATCATTTATTCACTTTAAAGCTTCACTTTCTTCTTTTGCTCTTAGTGAAGAGGACAGCAGTGTGGGAGCAATGGCAGGGTTAAAAAAGATGAGAAGAATTATCAAACAGAAAAATGGACAATGTTTTTACCCTCCTGTAAAGTTTTCTGTTTAGGAGATGAACCACTGAAAGAAGAAGCTGAGGGAGGACCTTCATCAGCAGCAGACCCACAAATTTGAGAATATTGTGAATTATTGTTTCGCTCTTTGCTCTGGTTTCCTCTCTGCATTGTTTGTTGCCACTGAACAGAAAAAAACTGAAGCTCTCTGAGGCTTTCTATTAATATGTGTACAGTATGTCTCCAGGCCTGCAGCCATTTATTGTTGATCGAGTTAACCGACAATATCAGAACAATAAATATATGTTTTTATAAGTACACTTTGTGTCAGTGTGTCATTATTGTCATGGTACACAAGGGTTTGAAAGGAAAGATCTGGAGGGCTGGGGAATATTTAAAGTCTGTAAGATAGATAAGTACGTTTAGAAAATGATTTCAGAAAGATTGTTTACAAAGATATAGGTTATGTTGATTGGAATGGACGACGGCCTGGCAGTATATAGACTAGAATAGAATAAACCTTTATTCGTCCTGCACAGGGAAATCTGCAGTGTTGCAGCAGCAAAGGGGATAAATAAAGAAGACTAGATATAAAATTTGTATGTGCCTTATTCTAAATATAAAGACTACAATATAAGACTAAAAACTACACTGTGCTTATAAAATAATTAATTTGAAATTTTCTAAATGAAAAATTGCCCTTTAATTAACCATGTTAATTAGCAGTGCATGTTAATTATTTTAAATATTTGTTTGATACCATATTAAAGCAAAGCTCCTTCAGTAATTTGTCTTTTGTTAAATATCTATCAATGCAACTTTTGAACAAGTGTGGAGCTGTTGAGGAGAGATGGTTTTACCCACAACCGCTCTTTTCCAAATGTTGTTCATATATTTGTACAATTTATTAAACAATTCCTAAAGTGTTCTGCGCTCTAGTGTTACCCCTACCAGGAAGGTTATGTATGTATAACCGTCTGTTTGTCTGTCCGTCTATGAGCAAAACTCAGAAACTTCTGCACAGATTTTGATGAAAGTTTCAGGAAATATTGGTCATGGCACAAGGAAGGAGTGATATGATTTTGGTGGCAATCAGAATGCAAATGCAGATGCAGATATATTTCCAAGGATTTCTTCACATTGTAAGATAGGACAGTTTTCCTCATTTTTGTTAACTCGCCCGACAATGATTGAAATACTTTGACAGAGGTCTGTGCCCTTAGAGCATTTCTAGGTTAAAAAGACTATTGTTATCAGAAAATGGTTTCAACTAGCCTTAAGATTTTTGTTTTTTGTAAATGACCTCCTGCACCCCACTAGAGGGCCTCAACCCACATTTTAGGAAGCACTGGATTAAAATCAGGTTTATTTTTGTAAAGCTCTTAAATATTTGCCTGTAGCCTGGGAGTGATGAGCAACTCTGTTTAAAAAATCCTGCTACACCTGCCATGTCAGGTTTATGCAACATAATGATTATTTAGCAGCTGATGCTCTACAGGCTCATGGTTCTGATTGATTTAAGTGCAATTTACTTAATTTGAATGTTAAAAAATTACAGAAAATGTGTTCATTTTTTCACAAGGTTGGGGCACTGAAAAGTCACCAATAGTTTTGTAAAATTTTGTTTTTCTGCATTTTTGATAATTGTAAATACACAATTTTTGGTCTTGGACTGATACTTTTGCTGCCATGGTATAATAAAAATAGTAATATATTTTATTTAAAAGCGCCTTTCATGACACTCAAGGATGCTGTACAAGATTAAAACAACAATAATAAAATCAACAATAACATTAGATATTGACAGGTATAGGGATGAAGTGATAAGTTATTGTGTATTGTGTTTTGGAGTATGCAGTCCTGAACAGGTGAGTTTTGAGTGTGGTTTAGAAAAGGGACGAAGAGTTCAAGTTTCGGAGGTCTGGTGGGAGAGAGTTTCAGAGCTGTGAGCAGAGCGACTGAAGGCTCCCCGTGGTGCTGAGGCGGGCAGAGAGCACAGTGAGGTGGATGGAGGAGGAGGGTATCAAACAGGTCTAAAACTTGTTTGATATTTGTTTGATATTTATTATCAGAAAATCAGAAAACTGTCCAACACATTATTAAAAACTGGAAGGATAGTGGGGAACCATCGTCTTCAAGGAAGAAATGTGGTCAGAAAAAAATCCTGAATGATCATGATGGGTGATCACTTAAACGTTTGCCCAAATCAAATCGAAGAAAACAACAGTAGAACTCAGGAGTATGTTTAATGGTGAAAGTAAGAGCATTTCCAAACGCGCAATGTGAAGGGAACTCAAGGGATTGGGACTGAACAGCTGTGTAGCCTCAAGAAAACCACTAATCAGTAAGACTAACCAGAAAAAAAGGCTGCAGTTTGCTAGGGAGCATAAAGATTGGGCTCTGGAGGACTGGAAGAAGGTCATGTGGTCTGATGAGTCCAGATTTACCCTGTTCCTGAGTGATCAGGGTATCAGGGTAAGAAGAGAGGTAGATGAAGTGATGCACCCATCATGCCTTGTGCCTACTGTACAAGCCTGTGGGGGCAGTGCTATGATCTGGGGTTGCTGCAGTTGGTCAGGTCAAGGTTCAGCAACAGTATGTGCCCAAAGAATGAGGTCAGCTGACTACCTGAATATACTGAATGACCAGGTTATTCCATCAATGGATTTTTTCTTCCCTAATGGCACGGGCATTTTCCAAGATGACAATGCCAGGATTCATTGGGCTCAAATTATGAAAGAGTGGTTCAGAAAGCATAAAACATCATTTTCACACATGGATTGGCCACCACAGAGTCCAGACCTTAACCCCATTGAGAATCTTTGGGATGTACTCGAGAAGGCTTTGTGCAGTGGTCAGACTCTCCCATCATCAATACAAGATCTTGGTGAAAAATGAATGCAACACTGGATGGAAATAAACCTTGTGACATTGCAGAAGCTTATTGAAAAAATGCCACAGCAAGTGCGTGCTGTAATCAAAGCTAAAGGCGGTCCAACGAAATACTAGAGTTTGTGACCTTTTTTTTTGGTGGCCACTTTGTTTTTTTGGCCAGGCAGTGTAAATTACATGTTTGGCTTAGAAAATTGAGATACGATTTTGCTACTGGACAGACTGTTGTCCTCAAGGAAGGAGCTCGGTCAAGAACATTTGGAGTAATGTCCCTCTGACTAAAGTACTTTATCATGAACTTAAAGTGACGTTATTTAAGAGCTGTTCATGACCTGAAAGGACCCTAACTGATGCTGCAGAGTCACTGGTTTCTGCAAAGTCTGAACCATAAAGCCTCGGTCTGTTAATGAACCTTTGAATTATTTACAGTGACCATGCTAAAACTGGGAACATATTCATCACGGGGGGTTCAACATCAAACAATCTCTGTGAATTTCAAACTCAGGAGAAGTCTGCGATCTTCAGTCGCTCTTTTTCTCTCTTTGTTAAAAATTGTAAGCCCCACATCCCTGAAGTTCCTGAAGATTAGAAAGGTTTCTCGCTGCTCTTGAAGTAACAAGGGTTCAGTTAGTAATTCAGTCTTGAATTTTAAAGTCTGATGTTTCTTTCTGCAAAGATCTCTAGGTACTTTTTCAGGTGATTAGATTGAAATATTTTAGGCTCTGAATTAGTGATGGTGCCCTGAGGCCGTGGTTTTCAACAGGTGGATCAGGACCCATAAGTCTGTCACTGGACTGTTTTCAGAGGGTCATGAATGGGGTTGCAAAATTCTGGTAATATTCAAGATTGGAAACTTCCTTTTAAATACATCTGAGGAAAATATATCTTAGCATATTTCATCAACGTCCCAGTCCAGCTCCTCCAAAATCCTGCCCCTCATGTCATCCTGCAGGCCTCATCAGCACCTCTGTCAATCACAACAGGGTCCCAGCCCCTCATCTTATCCTGCACCCCTCACCTTCACCAGTGTCTAGACTTCAGGGGGGTGTCCTGTCTGCTGTTTGGTCTCAGTACCCCTGATGTACTTGAAGACATCACAATGGAGTCCAAGCACCAAAGATGCTGACATTGCACATTTTCATTTATTCAAACTTGTGGAATAAATTATTGTTCACTCTCTCCTGATTGAAATGATTGTAAGTGGTTGAATATTTCAGGGAATTTGGGTTTGATTTCTCATTAATGTGGAGCTGGTCAGTCCTGAGGCTACTTTTGATGGGAACCACTGAACAAAAACACCTGTGTTTCCAAGCTCACTTTGTTGTATCTCTCTATTTCCAGGTCTAATGTGTCTCTCAAAGTGGATCCAGTTCTTTTCAGACAGTTAGACTCGCAGATTCAATGACTGTGACCTACAGCAACATCATTGATGAGTGATAGGATAGAAGTAGTATCATTGGCTTGTTTTAAGGTAAGCATCTTACTATAATCACTCTGAGTACAGCTATCAGGGTTCCCACACACATACACACACACTTTGCAGTGTCCTTTTCTACAGTTGTACCTTACATTTCATACATTTACCCAGATTGTTATCTCCCAGAGGTCTGATTTACAAGATGTGCAGTCTATGGCTGTAACGTATCTTTGAAATATCATACATTCTCTGACATTCTTAGAAATTATGACATATTTATCATAGAACAGCTCAATCACACACACACAGATTCCAGTGTCACATAAACAACTCAAGTTACAATATTGGTGTGGGCAATTCTCAGGTTAATCCAGCCTTCTAAAAAACAAGATTAAAGGTTGATAACCAATGTCTATAGGTAGCTCCACCATATCATATTGAATTAAAATGTATTTATTTCTAACTCTCAGACATAAACAATGTCTGCTAGCTTTCTTTTTAGTCTGGCTTTTATGTAGTGTCTTACTACTATAAATTTATGGTTTACACTTATTTTTTCAGTCTTTATTTACTCTGCTTTTTTATAAATATATTTTGTTGATTTACTGTTTAAGTAGCCTACATTTTATCATTTTTTATTATTTCTTTTGGTCACCATTGTTTTGAGATTTTATATTTTATTCCCTATCTTGCATTATTTTATCTACATATATTTTATGGCTACAGTAGTTACTGGTTACATTTTTACTTCATTTCCTATGTGTGATTTTTGTTCACTAACAAGGTAGGAGGAAGATAAATAATTTTCCAGGAAAATTCAAGCTTTTTCTAAACATTCTACTTTTTTCCTCATTTCCATATGTTTTCCATGACTGGAGAATTAGTAAATCCTTTTCTGGTTTTCCAGGATTTGGGAACCCTGACTATGAGTCATTTAACATTTCCTCTCAGTAAATTAATAAAAAAAAAACAGCACATTTTCCCCTTTTAAAGATCTTTGCCAAGTTGTCTCCCAGTGTCTCCTTTAAATGGAAAGTCGATTCACTGAAAGTATCCAGAGACAGAACATGAATTTAACAATATTAGGGCGAGTCATACGCAGAATAAACTCAGACCCTGGTGTCACTACAGCAGCTTCACCACCAGATGGAGACACACAACAGGGAAAGTGAACTAAGAATTTTAAAAACACCTTTATGTCTGATTTAAAGAAACCTACCTGTGGGATATTATATGACTGAAGTCAACCAGGTGCACATAAGTGACATAAATTTACACAAACATGATTTACTGTGGTCCACTTAGTTGCTATCATAACGTCAATTAATCTTTATTTGTGTAGAAACAAATCATAAATGTTATCTCAAGATGCTTTACAAAAGAGCAGGTCAATGACATGCCCTTCTTTTTTTCACTTTTGAATTGTTATTCTCTTTTAGAGAGATGTAGAATAATAGAGAGGTGACCAGAGACTAAAATGAGAATTCATGATCACAATAATAACTTAAATGGTGGCGTAGTGGTGCAGGAGATGTGTCACAGCAGGAAGGTTGCAGGTTCAACTCCCCTTGTTGACCAGGGTCTCTCTGTGTGGAGTTTGCATGTTCTCCCCGTGTCTGCTGGATGTATAGTATTATTTCAGGTGCTTATTAACTCTGCTGAGGAGATTATGTTTAGCCAACATTTGTCTGTGTGTTTGTGGATTTTGATGATATTTTCAGGGAATGTGCTCATGGCACAAGGAAGAAGTGATGAGATCTTTGTGGTGTTTGGGATGTGGATCCAGGAATTGTTACCTCCGCAAAGGAGGTCATGCTTTTGCCGCTGTTGGTTTGTTTGTTTGTCTGTTTATGTTCAAAATAACTTGAAAAGTTATGGACGGATTTGGATGAAATTTTCAGGAAATGTGTGGAATAGGATAAGGAACAAATGATTAGATTTTGGGTCTGATCCGGATCACCATCCGGATCCAGGATTTTTTTAAAGGATTCTTTAACATTGCCAGATAGGAACATTTTCACCTAAGTGGACTGTAGCTGCTTTTCTAGTTTTTAAAGGATTTGTTAACATTGCAAGAGAGGAGATGATGTTGCAAAAGCCTTGGTGAAAGCTTGTTCTCTCACAGCACTTCTACTTATTATGTGACTTATACTAAGGTTTTTTTCCTCTATGCCTCTGCAAGATCATGTAAATTGTGTGGATTTAGCATGTGTATACGTTGACCCAAGGAAGAGTCATACTGCCTGGCAGAGTCCATTCTGGATCCAGGTAAATTAATAAATAAAGTAATAACAGTCAAAGTAGCTGTGTGCCCCTCATGTGGCTGGCAGCAGAATGTGAATAAAGACTGATCTCACTCTCAAGTCTTGAAATAACATACAGCTTGGTTGTTTTTTTTTTAAGATTAATACTTCAGTGAATTTTTGATGACATCACGTTCTAGTAGGCATGAGTTTAACAAACAGATATCAGTGCTGTATATATAGATCTTAAGAGAGAATCAGCACAAAAAAACAGCAGCTGAAACAGTGCGACAAAACAGAACCAGTAAATAAAAAAGAAAGAAAATTAAGAGAATGACATACAGTTTTGAAGAATATAAAAACACTTAAAGAATAATATGTTAAACAGAATAAAATATTTAAGTTATTTAAAGTTATTTAAAAAATACAAATGATCTTTGCCTGAAAGACTGTCCAAGCAGCAGCAAAAATGTGATCACGTCTATGATAAAACTGCTCTGTAGCGTTTCAATAACAACAATGCTATGCCGAGTGAAAAACAGGTTTAGTACTTTAACTTCAACTTTCGTAACATCCCGAAGGAAATAAGGTTCACAACAGGCATCAGAAGAATGTCCTGTGTCTTTAAGACGTAGGTTTAACAGCCAAGTCTTGTCCAGAGGGGGGCGCTCTCCTCTGCTGTGCCATATGTCTATGTAGAGGTTGTTTGGTTTTGCAATGTACAATTTTTTCAATCCTCATTGCATTGAATGGCAAAGACCACATTACTCTGCTTATATTCTGTCCTCAGGATGGAAAAGCTTCTTTAAAAGTTTAAAGTGTATGATAACATTCAGCACTGCACATTTGTCAATTTATTCCTTTAATGTATCAATCATATTTTTATTATTTCAGTGATTCTATCACCACCAAGAAGGATATGTTTTTGCTGGCATTTGCTAGTTTCTTTGTTTGAAACAGGATAACTCAACAGCTTAAGAACTAATTTGGATGATTTTTATAGGAAATGCTGATCATGATGTGGATCCAGACATTTTTTTATTTATTTCTTAGCATTGTGAGATTGGGCAGTTTTCCATATTTTCACTAATAACTTCTTAACTGATTTTGATTACAATTTCAGGGAATGTTGGTCATGGCACAAGGAAGAACTGATACGATTTTGGTACTGATCCAAATCCAAATATGGGGTTTTACAAAGATTTGTTAACAGTGTAGGATATGGCAGTTTCTTCCATTTTTGACAATAACTCACTGAACAGTGTTGGAAATGCTTTTGAAAAATTTTGCAGTTCTTTATGCTTTTGTACAGCTTTTAATTTCTTTCAGATGCACTATAATTATGACACTGACTGCAGATCTATCTTGTTCAAGAATCTCTTTTTAATATCAAACTCTTATTGCAACAATCTTCATAGATCAACTATAATGACTTTAGCTCCCCCAGAGATTAATGAAGTATTTCAGATTTTGATTATTATCATTATTATTCAGCATTCTCCTCTGGCTCTTTGTCAGGATATTGCGATGCTCTCTTACATTGAATTTGTCCAGCTTTGTCTTTGCTGTACTCGATTATTGATTAAGCAATGACTCACAATAAAGGTAATAAACCCAGTGGAGCATCACTCTGCATCAGGCTGATTGATGGGATCATTATTACCTGCATAGAAGACTCAGCACGGATTAATGCAGCAGATTTCTGATCAGCTGCATTGAAGCTAATGTATTTCAGATAGGTAGATAACATTTGGATCATGGCTAAGAGCAGAGAGTGAAACATAGATTCATGTAATAATCATTATCAAACAAATATATAAGGACTGCAGCTGCTGTATAATATGCTCTGCTGCAATAAACAAAAACAAGAGGCAGTCAGCACCACCAACAACAAAGCAGCCAAGGAGGTTACCACGGTTAACAGGAGACAGAGGCCATCTTGAATAGAGCCTTATTTTACACAAAAACCCTGAGAACAGCTCAACATGCAATTTCTTATGATTTCCCATCCCTGATTAGTTTGCTCTTATTGTACTGATATGTGATGCTTTAACTACCTTTAACTAAAGCCGGGGGGATTTGTCCAGCTCAGGAAACCGTATCTGAACATTATAGAAGCCAGGAATATAGACTTCACCTGAACAGAAATTGTACAAAATAAATATTATTTCTTTTTTATATATTTAAAAATGTGTGCAAGTTGAGTATGGTTATGTGAGTTTGTGTAATTTGTCAATACATGTAGGCCTGAAACTATGTGACTGTTACTGTCTGTTTCTCTTGTGTTTATAAAAAAATGCCAATTAAAAAATACTGGAAAAATAAATAAACTAGAGCTGCGGGTTTGGACCATAAATCATGGTTTGATATTGTTCAGCTGGTTAATGATATACAGTATGTGTCATATATCTGATTTTGTTCTGTATGGAAATTACAATAACAAGTAAAGTTTCGTTCAAACCCACAACAGCCAAATGACACCCGCTCTTTTATTAACAGTCTCCTGTACAGTGTCATTATGTTTTAGAAATGACTTAAAAAATTAAACTGAACATTTGAGGAAGAAGCTTTCCTTGGACAAACTAAATTAATATAGATTAACTTGTGGTCAACAAAGTGCTGTGATAGTGGTTCTTACTGTAAAATATACTTAACTGAGCATTGGGCCTGGCTTCTATTTTCTAATCAACGTAAATAAAACAGGGCTGTCAGCTTGGTGGAGTGGTGGGCAACCAGGCTCGACCCAAGCTTATCCACTGTCCCTCTCTCCAAATAATAAAGGCACAAAATGCCCCCCCACCCAAAAAAATAAATAAATTAAAAAAACATAAATACAACGACACAAAATATCAAGGCACAACATATTCACACCCATACTGCACATGCTTATTTTATTTACTAACTTAATAAAAATAGTTCAACTGTTGTACCCATTTAATATTTAATATACCGTAAAATACGGTTTCTCATTAAGAATAGATGTTTCTTTTTCTTCATCTGCTTGTCCTTCTTTGATAGACTAACTCTACATTAATTAATCATATCATACAGATCCTCTTGTGGTCAACAAACTGCTGTGATATTGATTCTTACTGTAATCAATCCGTAACCAAGCAATGAGCCTGGCATCTATGCTTTAATCACAGCCCTATGTGTCATTTGAAAATATATGAATACATCTGTAAAACTGAATTTACTGCTCAGACTGACATTTGATCTAACTCTTGGATTAATCTTGGTTTTGTATGAAGGCCATGTCCTTGGCTGCAGCTTTGACATCAGATAGAGGATGATTGATATCCAGCCGTCAAACACCTTTACCGCTGGTTTTCAAACTTTCAGCCCCGGCCTCACCAAAAATCAAGAACCAGATCTCAAGGCACAACATGTTCACGACCTTTAACATGAGCTACAGTGTCTTATAATTATTCACATGCTAGTTTCCATCTATTTATTGATGAAAATTGACAAACATCAAATAGACTTTTTCTCTTTTGATGTTAAAGTTACAACAGGTCATAAAGTTCATTTATTCAAATTGAGCAGTCGTTTTTCTGAGCTGACCCTGAACACATCATATTTTAATCAAACTTCAGCTGTAAATTAGAAATGAATGTTTACTCAACAGTGTCAACACAACATGTCAACACTGGATTAATATTTTCCAAAAATATGAATCAGAGTTATCAAATTTCTTTTCAAGCTGACAGTGGAAAGTTTTGGTATTTTTGGCTTAGTTTGATTCTTAATTTTGACCTGGGGCTTGATAATTATTGAATGTTAACTATAGTTTGTTTTTCAGGCTTTGAAGAATGATGAAGGGTTCAATCTCTGCCTAAACCTTCTTATTCTGTTCACTGCAAAATTTTCTAAGATTTATATGGATTTTTAAAGTTAACATATTTTCATTTAATACAAAAATTTATGATGGCGCATCAGATAGTGCCTCACAGCACGAAGGTTGCTGGTTCGATCCCTGTGTCGGTCAATGCCTTTCTGAGTGGAGTTTACATGTTCTCCCTGTGCATTTGTGGGTTTTCTCCAGGCACTCTGGCTTCCTCCCACAGTCCAAAAACATGCTTATTAGGTGACTCCAAATTGCCCTTAGCTATGAGTGTGAGCATGAATGGTTGTTATTTCTCTGTGTGGCCCTGTGATGGGATAGACTCCATCCCCCCTGGACCTCAAAAGGAATAAGTGGTAGAGATAATGGATGGATGGATGCTCTGACACAAAAACAGTCTGTTGTGGACAGGGCTGAAACAGAGGGGTTTGTAGGTATCCCAGAATCCAATTTATTTTTTGTGATCAACAACTTTATTGCTTTTCACAAGGTGGTGGTGGTGGGGGGTCCATCTGCATCAAGCAGGTATTCAGTCCATGGTGTCACAGATTCAGTTGCTGTAAAATCAAATAATGAGTGATACAGCAAACAACAAGCTTACAGAGACACACACAGGTCTTGAATTCTACCTTGGAAAGTATCCCATTTATGTAGTGTGGTAGTCTTAGCCTTGTTTAATTTGGCAGTGTGATATTCCATGTTCCCAAATCCAATTTCTGAGAGGAATTTTGAAAATGTGTTTAGAAGACATGAGAGGTAAACTTGCTGAAATGGAGGGTAACATGAGTCAGAAACGTAACACTCCATTCTCTCATGAACACCAGAAGAAGACAAGTCCTCATGCTGAGACTTTCTGTCTTATTCATAGAAGTACTCTATCATGCTAAGGCACATGCTTAACACACTGAAGAGCATATAAAACTCAAAATACTGAACACAGGCTCTTTGTCTTAAATAAATGGCTTCTATAATGACCGATGAAATATTCAACGGCCATTAGTCTTAATTTATCAGAATGTTTAGACTAAAGATGTTTGTATGATTAACTTCAGTCCACATCGTTTCCTCTGTTACATAATTCTTTCCACTGTATTAATCAAAGACATAAATTATCACAGCATTAAGGACCTTCTTTTTTAACTCTTAATCTGATTTAATGAGGTGAACATCCGTGCAAAATGTAAAATAAAGATGAAGGAGAAGGGTTTTTCTATCAGAGGTGCCATCACTTCACCCAGCCCACCTCCAGCACAGACACTTATGTAACATCACACTGAATCATCCCTAACAGCTGACACGGTGGTAAAGAAAGGAGGAGGAGGAGGAGGAAGAGGAAGAGGAGGAGGCCAGGGTTTTTTCTTGAGACACAGTTTGTCAGTTTGGGGGTCAGGAGCTTTTTGTGGGTGTCAGGTTGAGAATAGTTGATGAGGAGGACTTAAAAAGCCTCCCTGTAGCGTCTCCCCTCTGAGCTGCTGTTACATAACGAGCTCGGGCAGTTTCACCACTTTGAAAAAGGTGGACCAACTCCTGGGGCCTCATGCTCTAAGGGGCCTCTAAATTTAGCCATAATACACTCACTGGCCACTTGATGAGGTAAAACTTGCTGGTACCGGGTTGGACCGTCTCTGGCCTTCAGAACTGCTTTCATTCTTCGTGGACTGATTCAATAAGAAGCTGGAGACATTCTTTAGAGATTTTGATCCAAATTGACATGATAGCATCACACAGTTGCTGCAGATCTGTCGGCTGCACATCCATGATCTCAATCTCCCATTCCACCGCATCCCAAAGGTGCTCTATTATGTTGAGATCTGGTGACTGTGGAGGCCTCTGGAGCACAGCGAACTCACTGTCATGTTCAAGAAACAGTTAAAGATGATCTGAGCTTTGTTACAAAGCTTTATTAAGCTTTTTGTATTATCAAGCAGTTGAAGAGGTGCTCCAATTAAAGTGGCTGGGAGGGTTATGCTGCGCTCCTTTTACATCGAAACTGGGAAGAGGGGAATGGGAATGATGTCATGTCCGAGTTATCAGTGTTCCAGTTACAAAGTCGGAAAAAACGTGCCGGTCTACCAGGCTAGTCCTTGTTAGCATGCCCTGTGTTGTAGTTTGCAAATACCACATGAAGAAGGTAAATAACACTGAAGCAGAATTTCCATCGATCAAAACAATAGTCAGAAGTGCTAATAATAATACAGGAGCTTAATAACTGTTTACATCCATGGCAGCCATCTTAGATTGTCACCTCGGGGGCGGTGAGGATCCCCCGACTTCCCAATAGGAAAATCGACCTCAGGGGGCTTTCCACTTGAAATTTCCCACTCAAAACTCGGAAATCCCGACTTCCCAGTACAACTGGAACGCGACATTATGCCATGAAGGACTAAGGCAAAAGGGGACGACTGGATAATTGCAAGGAGTCCCTTCAGAGTGGCCGGTGTATATTTTCTTTATCTTCCTATTTTGTCTCCAGTTTAAACTTGCTGATGTATTTGTATACTTTAATGACTGCGTTCTCTGTCTCATTATTATGACTTTTTATCTCATAACTTTAACTTTTTTTTAGATTTTGACTTTTTTTTCATAATTATTTTAATATTTATCTCACCATTTCAACTCTGTTCTCATAATTGTAACTATTCATCTCATAATAATGACTTTTTTTCTCAGAACTTGAACTTTGTTCTTATGGTTGACTTTCTGATCATTTTGACTTTTCCTCAATATTTTGACTTGTTATCACAATTATTACTATATCTCGCAGAATTATGTCTTTTATCACATAACAACTTTTCTCTCATTATTTTGACGTTTTTTTCTCATAGTTATGACCCTTTGTCTCGTAATTTCAACTCTTGTCTCATAATTATGATTTTCCCATATAATTTTGACTATTTATGTCATAAATAGGGCATCACCATTTTTAGTTTTTTTTCTCACAATCATTACTTTTTATCTCATTTCTACTTTTTTCCTGTAATTATGAATCTTTATCTTAAAAAATAACTTTTAGCCTCATTATTTCATCTTTTTTTCTCATTATTACGGATTTCTTCTCAATATTTTGACTTTTTTTCTCATTCTTTTTTTCTTTTTATTTCATAATTTCAACTTTTCTCTCGTTATTTGGAATTATTAGTCATTTATGTCATAATATCCACTTTTTTACTTATGACTAAAAGTCTTATGTTTATGGCTATGACTGAAGTTCAGCTTTTCCCCCACATAATAATGGCTTAATTATCTCATAATTTCTACTTTTTCTCTCATGAGTGTGTCTTTTTACCGCCTACTTTTGCCCCCCATAACATTCTCATCATAATTATGACTTTTTAACTTATAACTATGACTCTTGTCCTCATTATTTCAACTTTTTTTTTCCATGATTGTGACTATACTGACTTTTCCCCTCATCATTTTAAATTCTTTCTCATAATTATAACTCTTCTGACCTCCATTTTTCACCTTTTCTCAGGAACTAAGCTTTTTATCAGATAATTATGTCTTTTCATCCCATAATTTCAACTTTACCCCCACAAAACTATGATGTTTTTTTTTATCTCAACACACTGACTTTTAATTGCATTATTTAGACTTTTTCCAAATATATGTGACTTTTACTTCCTAACTATGACTTCTTATCTCATAATTATGACTTTTTATCCTATAACGTCAGAATCTAGATTTTTGTTTCTTCTGTCTTGCTTTTCTTCCCTTTAAGTATTCCAGACACAACATGTCTTTATAATAAACAAATCATATCATAATGGACCCCCTGGAATCTGACTGGGGTCTTCAGTTTCCTCAACCTGCCCCTGATAACACCTCCCTCCCTCTTTCTCCCTGTCTCTCTCCCCCTCTCCCTCTTTCTCTCTCTCCCCCTCTCTCTTCCTCTCTCTCTCTCTCTCCCCCTCTCCCTCTCTCTCTCTCCCCCTCTCCCTCTCTCTCCCTCTCTCTTTCTCTCTCCCCCCTCCCCCTCTCTCTTCCTCTCTCTCTCTCCCCCTCTCCCTCTCTCCCTCTCTCTCCCTCTCTCTTTCTCTCTCCCCCCTCAATCTCTTTCTCCCTCTCCCTCTCTCCCTCTCTCTTTCTCTCTCCCCCCTCACTCTCTCTCTCCCTCTCTCTCTCTCCCTCACTCTCCCCCCTCACTCTCTCTCTCCCTCTCTCTCTCTTTCTCTCTCCCCCTCACTCTCTCCCCCTCGCCCCCCTCCCCACCCCAACCCCCCGTAGATGAGTGTGATTGTGCGTGTGCAGCAGGCAGGTCCTCCTCAGTGCTGCCGTGGAGCCTCAGAGGAGGAGGAGGAGGTCTTGTTATCGAGCAGCAGCCCGGCGGTGGAAGTTTCTCTGCAGGGGAGGGACTTTGTTTCTGCAGTCGGCGGATGAGGCTTCAGCTGCGGCTCTCTCAGAAATGCCTCCTGCAGCAGCTTCTCAGACTCCAGCGGGCTGCAGCACTCACGGACGGAGTGGAACATAAACACCCCTCTTCCTCTTCTCCCCCTCTCTCATCCTCCTCTTCTTCTTCTTCTTCATCCCTCTGCTCCTGTTTTTGGATGATCTGAATTAAGAGGAGTGTGAACGCCGTTTCCCTCCCCCTCCTCCACCCCCTGGACTGGACCGGCTCCGGTGTCAGTGGATGGAGAGAGGCTCCTGAAGAAGGGAGAGCGGTGGAGTTACTCTACCCCACACCTCCTCCTCCTCCTCCTCCTCCTTGCTCTTCCCTTCTGCACCAAAAGAAAAGTCCGGGTAAGAAATGCGCGCACACACAGCCCCATTTGCCCCCACCTTCTCCCACCTGCACACCTCTGCACTTATCATGGCGAGACTGGGGGGCTTGCATGCTTCCTTCCCCTCCTCTGCTCCTCTGTTTACAGTGATGGGATTAACATGAAGCGTGTGAGGCTTCAGTGGATGCATCTTTCTTTCTCAGCAGACGGGATGGCAGCCTCTTCTGGCACAGCATTTCCTCTACTCCGCTCTTTTCTCTCAGTCGACCCAAATATTGATTCCCACTGCGAGCAGGCAGGGAGTAGAGGCAGGTTATTGGCTGAGGGAGAGAGTCGATGCGCACGGCAGTACACAGCAGCTGCACGGGTTAAAGGAGGGAGAGCAAATGGCACCAGGAGCCGAGGGAGCTGTTCACTCAGCACCACAACTACTGAGCCCTCATCAGGTAGAGCTAGGAGATACGGAGTATTTTACTTTGATACAGATTTCACTCAAGTACAAGTAAAAGTAGCTCTCTGTGAATCTGCTCAAGTAAAAGTAAATGTTAGTAAATGTTATACTGAAAGAATTTTGAGTACACCGCTCTTTACTGTGCAAAAAGGATCATGTCAAGTCAGTCAACCACCCTAGAAGAAAAACTTAAAGACCAGGATCACATTAAATCAAGAAAAGTTGATTGTTTGAACAGTTCACTTTATGTTATATTATCAGAATGATAAACTAAACGTGTTTTAATGTGTAAAAACCTGTATATTGTTAGAGTAAAGTTGCCTATCCATGTAGAGCTCAGGGATGGGCAACTTTGTCTACCATGCGGCAGGGCTGCACAGAAAAATTAGCTGGGCCCCAGAAACAACCAATAGGGGCTCTTTCCAAATGAGATTCAGGCGCTGTGTACAGGAAAACAAAAACGGCAGAAAACAGAGAGTTTTTGTTTCGTTTCCGCCTTCCGTTTACATGAGAATGGCACCCAGAGTGCCTGAATCCACAAACTTTTGAAACTGGGGTCCAGAGTGAAAAGCATTGAAAACGTTTTCGTATATGTCTCCGTGTAAACAGGAATCAGCATAGTCAGGGAAAACCATGACGCACGGTGCATGCACAGTGCTCTTTCAGCTGAAGGTTGCATGAGCACCTAGGAAAAACAACATGTGTGCTGCTAACTGTGCTCAGTTTGTTATGGCTCCTCCAACAAAATGTAGATTTGCTGCTGAATTACTCTGACCAGTGGAGACGCATTTGTTATATTCGCCAAGGAGTCCTGAATGAATATAACTGAAAAGTTTGTCTTCATGTTAAAGCATTAGTGCACAGTTGCATGTTGTAAGATCGCTGTTTCACTACAGACTTACATCTCCAACTACTGGCCTGGCATGCACACTATCATGTTTTCAGTCGTTCTCATGGATCCGTGTGAACATGCATCGTTTCATATTGTCTCTGTGTGAATGTGGAGCACTTTTGATAAATAGGGAAAACCTTTCAGTTTCTGATGACAATAGTGTTGTGTAAACGGGGCCTTAGTTGTACTAACCCATGCTCAGGATTAGAAGTCCTTGTGCCTACCCCTGATCAGACTGGACCTCCTTTACCTGGCTTTAAACAGCTTATTGATGGAGTCCTATCCTCTAATCGCTTCCCTCTAACTCTCCTATTTTGCCGCCATCCTCAGTTTTAGTCTCGTCCTCAAATGGTAACACACAGTTCATCATTTAGAGCCCAACAGTAAAGACTAATTGACCTTGTAAACTGATAATGAAGAGACCAGTGGATCTTAAGGAAAAACATGTTTTATGTGATAATAGGGAATGTGAGTATTTGGGTCAAAAGTAAATTTTGGTTATAACTTGAACATAGGATGGACTTTTCATTCCCCTTAATGGGCAGCCTTGCCTAACTTTGCAGTGTAGCTGGATCAGCCTGATCTAATGTCTGTGATCAAGCAGATCCATTTTGCCAAGTTCTGATTTGCAACGTTTGTGAGCATCCCAAAGCAGGACGGCCCAGTCAGAGTCCTTTAGAGCAGGAAGTGACTGTTCACACAGAGATTAGCACAGATGCTAACAGCTTTAGCAGCAGTTTTATCAGATCTGGACCACGTTTCTTTACTAAATGAAAAACAAACAGCACTATAAACCTCTCTGTAGAAAGGGTTGTTGCTTTACTTTTGATACGTTTTGCCGAGAGTTTGTTTTAAAAATGGCTCATGTTCTGTCCTTTACATCTTCTACATTATCTGACTGGCCTGTAATAAATGTGATTGATGGAATGATGGTCCAATCATCTGCTAGATTTCCTTTGAAAGGTTCTGCCAACTCCCAAACACTTTCTATGGGCTTTTTCCCAGATGGACTAGTGAAATATATTGAATGGTACATGTGGTTTGTCAGTTGTGAGGGTCACATTAATTTTATTTATTAAAACTTAGATACAAACAGTTAATCCTTATTTAATGGGCCAAACAGAATACAAGTTAGTTTCAGACACTTTAATACAATTTTCAGAGTATTTAACGCTTATTAGACTTTTTTTTTTTTTTTTTTTACAAATGCATTAAATAATGCAATAAATTTGGTTTTACGAAAAACAGTAACAGCTAACTATACCCCTGTTTTATTGATAATATTGTTGTTTTTTTGTTTTCAAGGTTTTGTCACGTTTCAGGTCTTTTTTTGAAATTCTGAATTGACTGGTGGGCCACAATGAGGGCCACATGTGGGCCCCCTGGGCCTTAAGTTGCCCATCAGTGGTCTAGGTCATCATCCATCTAGGTCATGGATATCCAAAGCTAAATCCAAGAGGTAACTGGACCTTCTCCAAAAGGCTTCTTCAGTTCTAAGAGATGACTGGGGGAGACCTAGAAATATGAGCTTCTGTTGACTATTGGCTTCTAATACCCCCCTCTGATTGTAAAGTTGAACTGGAGGGGGAAAGGCAGATAGCAGCATTTATAACTTTGTTATAACTGCAGCCTCCAAGCCCTTGTAAGGTTGGAGGACACCACCCTTGCCCACTGGATTTGTAGTTCAGCTTTTCTAATCTGATCATAGGAAAATGGTGAAGCGCATGCTCAAAGTGCTTGTCTATCTATTTTTACAACTGATGGGCTGATTGTTTGGAGCAGATCAGGATGTTTGGCTGCCTGTTTGTGAAATTTTGACTCTGACAGCATAACAGCTTCCCATGCTGGGCTGGATTTGTAACTTGTGCACCATTTGAAACTTCGAGCTGGTTAGAGAGCGCTTCGGAGTTCACCAGACATGGGACTATGTTCTAGTGAAAGCAGCTGTGAACTTACTATTAAATGGTGTTTGACCAAAGGGGCTAAGAGTTGGCACCATAAAGATGGCACTACATTGTTTTCAGTGTCTGTTGAGCTTTTCTCACTGCTCTCCAGCTTTTCTCATTGCTCAAGGTGCTTTTACACTGAAGGTCACATTTGTTCATCTGCTCTCACGTTCACTTTCTAAAGGTTCTGAGTTTTTATGTTAAACTGATGCAACAGTGAGAGCAACTTGGGGTTAAGTGTCTTGCCCATGGACACATCATCGTGTGACAGCCAATAGTGAGAGCTCAATTCTATCAGGGACTTTCCTTAAACTTACTCTGATTCAGGAGTGAACTGGATATATTTTGTACGGTTGAAGTGTCTCTGACCTTAAATCTTGTTACTTAACACGCACTGAAACTTTTAAAGTAAGCAAAATATCTACCAACTGTTCCACCACAGAAACCCTCCAGCCCTTTCCCTTTATCCTCCAGTGTACTCTCACTGTTTGGTACCTTGTGGTGGCATGAAATTGCCAGCCAGTAGTTCTAACTGAACTATGAGGCTCATTTATTTTTCTGCAAAAAAAGCCCTCACTTGAAAATCATGCTGCTTTTTGGACTTTGTAAACTCAGACGTGTGGAATAAAGCGGTTCAGTCTTGTTAACATGATCCCACACTCTGAGTCTCTCCAGCTCTTCGAGTGTGTTCCCCGCAGCTCTCTAATGGTGCTGGAGATCTGTGTGAAGAGGCTGTTCAGTAGAAGAGGAATAGGCCTCAGTGTGTGTGCATCTGTGTGTGTGTGTGTGTTACTGGGACTTTTGCTTTGCCTGGCTGAAATACGACCTGCTCTGAATTCAATCCCTCCTCCAACACTCGCAATCATCTCAGCCATTCGTTTAACTCCAACTCTCTCTCTCGCTCTCTGTCACGGGCTTCCCCCCTGCTTACATACACTTACCTCCTCGTGTCCCCGCTGAACCCCTCAGTAGAAAAGTGTTATTACATTAAGAAAACTGAGAGCACTCAGACGGACGCTGTAGAAAATGGTCTCGGGTACGGGGGCTAACACTTTAATGTATCACAGCTAATATTTCCAGGGCAGATTGTGTAATGGATTGACTCATTTTATGATGAATGCAGGTGGTCCGATCAGCTCGCTGCCAAATGTAGCTACAGCTCACTTATCTTGGAGATGCCTCAGAATGCAGCAGGATGGAGACAGAATCATTAAGCTAAGTATCTTAGAGTGAATCATCTTTATGAGATTGACACCTGCAGAAGTTATCAGGCATTTAACTGTGCTGACAACATATAAAACCGTCTGGGTCACTGAGTGGTGTTTAAAGACACAGTTTGAGACTTTTGGGCCATTTGCTTGTTTATTTTCTTGATTAAAACTAGATTAGAGGGTTGATGTGAAGTCTGTGATGTGAAAATATGTGGATGTTTGGTAACATAGACTGGAAAAGGAGTGCTGCATGGGTGGAGCTGTCTTAAAGATGTAAACTCAAAGCTGTTTTTTTAACTCACAATGATTTGTTCCAGTGGTAAACAGCTTTATAGGTGAACTCTTTAAGCTGGAAAGACATGTTTATAAGTTACAGAAAACAGGGCTGAAAGATGTTGGGGAAAAAGATATTGCAAGACATGCTCCTGTAATGTATATTGCAATTTATTAAGGGAACTTTCCAGACAATACTGTCTTTTTATGTGCATTTGCAGAAGTTAAATTTCCATGAGTAGCCACCATTTTGCTCTGCTGAGTCTCTGTGGATGTCACAGTACAGACTTAGGGCATCACAAAACCAGATTTGTAAACTTCAATACCCTGCCAGTTAAGATGTGTGATATTCTATACTTGTTTCATTACCAAAGCAAAAATTTAAATAATGAAATAATAAATAGTCCTCGTGAAAATATCTTTTATTTTTTCATTAACAACCTGCAGTGTAACAAATGCAGGTCCAGGGCAGTAACTTTTCTTAAATTTCTTTCTCTTTTCTCTCTAATTTTTTTTCAAATAATAAACTCAGGACAATGGTTACAATCTTTTGTGTGTTCAAATGAAGTGAAAAGTTACAAGAACATGAAGATGAACTAAAAACTACAGATGCCACCACGGCATTTCTGACATTCATGCCGAGTTATGTTGAAGACAGCCCTATCTCACTGTGTTAACAAATCCTTCTAGAGAAATTCCTGAATTTGGATCACTTCCAAAATCGTATCATTTCTTCCTTTTGCCATGTTCCCTTAAATTTCATCAAAATCTGAGGAGAACTTTTTAAATTAAAGATGAACAGAGGGACAAGCAACTGACAAATTTAACAACAAAAACATGCCACTTTATTTTATTCTATTTATTTATTTGAAGGATTTGCATTTCAAATGATACCACAGGACAAAAAATCACTACATGACTACAGGGATTTGTCTCCAGCCAGAGCATAATTAACTCTGCACTTGATGAAATTTTGCCAGCACCAAAATTTGACCTCTTCTCAGTTTGCTGTGTATTGAAACAATCTTGAAGTATCATTTTTTACAACTTCAATACAGAGAGGTTTTGAGGATGCAAAGTGTCCTAACAATGTTTACTGTTACTGTTACTAAAAGGGGAAACAAGAAAAAAATCATCGGCTACGTCTCCATTCAAACTGGTCACTCTTTGAACTGTAACACCACTGTATCTGCAGTGAGTGTCACCAAAAATGGATCTCAAAATCATCAAGCCCTCAAATAACTTAAAATCCAAAACCTAACTGGAATAAATACTTATTATCTCTCAACATGTGAAAGTAAAAAATAAATAAATAAAAATAAAGCTGAAAATCTGTAGGTTCACTCCTTAAAGTATGATTAAAGTTCAAAAGAATCACTGATACAGAGTGTGTTACCACTGAGATAGCCTCAGGTTCTTAATAGTTAATCAATAAAGCTGCTGGCTCCAAATCAGCGGCTCTTCCCCACTTTGGAGAATTTAGGATTCCTCCCACTTTACATTGCAGAGTAAATCGGCAATGCCGCTCTAAGTGCTCTCTCGGTCCTGTATTAGCCTAATTGTGAAGTTGTTAATCTAATGAATAGAGGGTTAAATAATGTGAGTTTGTCTGGAGGAGGAAATGGTGAAACATGATGGTAAAGCACCAGAAAGGGGCTTCAGATTTAAGGAGTAATGAGAAATCAGCAGCAGGAAAATATCATTGAGGGTGAAGGAAAACTGAAAACACACAACATTAATAATTTAAGACTGTGGCTGTATCTGACAGCAGCCATGTATGTTGCTTGCCTTGCTATATTGTGTTTGTATGGTGAAATTTCCTTTACATGTAAGGTTTTCAACATGGTTTCTAAGTGAATTCTGCAGGTGTTCATCAGTAAAAGAGACTTTTTCTTTTGGCAGGAAGACAGAGAGAAAATATTTAACCATCAAATTCCTGGAGATAAATCCATTTATAGGCACAGGTGTTTGAGTTCCTCTCATCTGAACAATCAAACTAGACCAAGTGCAAACATTTCTCTGCTTGCTGTTCCGCTCAGTCATCTTCTCCATTTTGACACAAACTGGCATGAAAACCTCATGTTTTCAAAGTCGAGTCAAGTTTCTGTCTCAGTTTTAAAGTTACACCTAAAAGATCTGGAAAAGGGATCAATCAATCAATCAATCAATCAATCTTTATTTGTATAGCGCCAATTCATAACAAGTGTTATCTCAAGACACTTTACAATAGAGCACAAAGCTCTTCATATTATGGATACACATATATGCATAGATACATATATACATATAAAAATACACATATACATATATATACAAATATATACATCCAACACCCAACATGAATCCATATAGCCAATCATGAATCCCTCCATCATGGCGGCAAGAAAAAACCTTCTGTTAAGCAGCAGGAAATCTTGAATGTGGACCCCAGTCTCATGATGAACAGCAAATCCACACGATGCTGTGTTGGGTGTGTGGGCAAAGGGAGGGAGATAAGTGGAGACAAGTGGACTAAAGTAAGAACTAAAGCTAGTGACAGATCAAAGGACCAATCATAGACCTGTCGTCGTCAAATTTGTTTCTGCTGCAAATAAATTTATTAGAGGAGTCTGTGTGGTTGTGGTGAAAAATTTATAGAAGTATAATCAATAAAAGTCTTACTGGAAGTAAGAATTTATGGTAGTGATGAACTCATGGGTGCCCAGACCACAAGTGCATCCCTACCATATTTGTCTCCGTTAAGTATAGTCCCCCCGGATCAAATCCGTTTGTCACACACAAAGTAACCTAACCTGACAAACGAGAAAGACAGTCCATATGTTCACCAGTCCATCAAGGCAACAGCCCATAGGAAGTGTTTGAGAAGGCAGAACCTTTCACAAAACATATCTAGAGAGTGTTTGGAAAATCGCTCTGTCAATTACTTCAATAATGGCCACTTGAATGATGTAGTGGATGCTGCTGCTTATAAGATGAACCAGTTTGTGAATCAAGCTGTGGCCAAAACAGGACTGAATTCTTTTTTAATGATGTCATCCAGCTCTGATAAAACTGTTACTGAAGCAGGCAGCATCCATGCTAACCTCTGTGTAAGTCACAGTTGTTTACAGGCCTGTGGTTGTCTCTTGTATCAAACTTAAAACTCCAACATCTTTTTAACTTAATTGACGTTGAGTGATGCGTTCTCGCAAGCTTAATCATTCCAGCTTGAGGCTTTGCAGGATGATCTGCATCATGACAGAATTATATCAGGTGGATCCAGCTGCTCTGCAAGGTTAAAGGTAACCCCCAGGGCAACAAAACTTACCACAAACTAACCCTCCAAAAACAGATAAAACAGCTGTCAAAATACAAATGCAATACTTTAACAGGATCCAATTCAAAAATGGACTAAGGGTTACATTCGGCCCCTGGGCCATAGTTTGGACACCCATCATTCACATTAATTCCACAAGGAGTTAGCATATGTCTCAGTTCCCACAATATCGCTTGGATGTGCACAAGATGGCATGTGCTCCCACACACACAGAGGCAGAGATACTCACTCACGGAGCTCCCGTCTCCCGCCGAGTCCTCGTGCCTCCCTTTCTCCAACATCACACCTCTGTTGATTCCCCTAGAGTCGAGATGAATTTGAGGATCACCAGTTCCCCCAATATTGTCTCCATGACTCCCACCAGCCACCTCATTATGTGCACCTATGCTCCTGCTTATAAACTTAATTAGCTATAACCAATCACATGGCATCAAGTCAATGCATTTTAGACATATAGACATGGTCAGGGTGACCTGCTGAAGCTCAAACTGAGCATCAGAACAGAGAGAAAGGTGATTTAAGTTACTCTAAATGTGGCATAGTTGTTGGTGCCAGAGGGGCTGGTCAAGTATTTGAGGAAGCTGCTGGTCTTGTGGGAATTTCAGGAACAGTTATCCCTAGGGTTGACAGAGATTGGTCCTGAAAGGAGAAACATTCTATGAGCAGCAGTTCTCTGGACAAACATGCCACGTTGATGCCAGAGATCAGAGGAGAATGGCCAGAGTGATTCAAAATGACAGAAAGGCAGCAGTAACTTATACACCCACTCGTAACGACCAAGGTGTGCAGAGGACCATGTCTGAGAGCACAACACGGCAAATCTTGAAGCAGATGGACCACGGCAGCAGAAGGCCACACTGATTTCCGCCTCTATCAACTTAGAGAGAAAAACTAAGGCAGCAATGTGTGCAGGTTCATCAACAATGGGCAATGGATGATTGGAAAAATGTTGCCTGGTCCAAAGTAAGGATCAGAACTTGGGCTGAACATCATGAAAACATGGATCCATTCTGCCTTGTATCAGCAGTTCAGGCTGGTGCTGTGGTTTAATGATGTGAGGCATATTTTCCTGTCACACATTGGGCCCCTTGGTACCAACTGAGCGTCTATTAACAACATAGCCTGCCTGATTGTTGTTGCTGACCTTTATGACAACCCATTTCCTGGTGGCTACTTCCAGCAGGATAAAATGCAGATGCACAGAGCTCAGATCATCTCAAAGTAATTTGTTTTTTATTATTATTATTATTATTTTTGGGGGCATTTTGTGCCATTATTATGAAGAGAGAGTGACTGTGGATAGGCTTGTGAAGGGGGGCAGGAGAGTAGGAGGAGGACACTCAAACATGGCCACAGGCTGGATTTGAACCTGGACCAGCAGACGCATGTATATGGGTCCTGCCTGGTTGCTTACCACTCTACCAAACCAGCACCCCTCAAACTTCTTTCTTGAACATGAAAAGGAGGTCACTGTACTCCAGTGGCCCTTAAGCTGCGTTCACACCAAATGCGGCTTGGTGACCAACATCGCCTATCCATAAATAACTCATTTTTTCACTGTCACATCAGTGACGTTTCACCGTGATCATATCATATCATAGATCATGTATTTGAATGTATTAGTTGACATTATTCCAACTGTATCATTTTCACTCATCTACCAACCATAAAACACTGCAGCTGATGCAGATGAGGAAGGACAGGACCACAGAGAACCGCTGCTTCTGTTGAATAAGGCGGAACTAATGTACTCACTCACTAATGTTCCCTTACGGACATGGATTGTCAATCAATGTGATCCGGAACAAAAACAGTTGTTGTGGGTGCCGTCACTGACACATTGCTGTGTGGCTGTCGCTGCACAGCCACATGCAATGTTGCCTGAAAAGTTCAAGTTTTTCAACTTTGGCGACTTAGCACTGTGACCGGAGCACGCGTCCAAAGCAACCAGGTAGTGTCCAGATCGTATCCGTCGCATTGTGGGAGGGCTGGCCCCGCCTCATCGCCCAGGTCGCCCAAGTCATGTTCGGTGTGAATTTGGCTTGACAATCACCCGATCTCAATCCAGTGGAGCACCTTAGGGATGTGGTGGAACGGAAATTTTTACTTAATGGATGTGCAGCCGACAAATCAACACTGAATGTATCAACCTGGCAATTATTATTTTCTCTCAGTGAGGTGTTACAATTAAGTATTTTTATGGGCCAGTTCAGATGTGGAGGCAGATGGGGATCACCAAGTGAAAACTTTATTCATAACCCGAGAGACTCAGGGTTTGAAGAAAAGAAAGTATGCTACCTCTTGACTCACACTGGCTGCCATTTTTTTAAGCTTTTATGATGCAATGACTACTGATTAAAAAAAATACTGATATTGGTGCTGCATATGGTCAGCCTCAAGAGCTGCTTACACAGATTCAGACTTTTGATTTTCTCAGCATCCATTGCAGAGACTTCTTGTTTTCCTTTTTAAAGCTCTTTAGTAGTGAAGTAGCCTCCCTGAGGAGAGTTTGAGTTCAGGGTTAGTTGTTCTAACTCTGACTGATTGATCTGATCGGCTGAGGCGTGCAGATGCCTCCTGTCTCAGCCAGAGCCTCCGCTGACATCTCAAACTGATGCAACTTTTACTTAAAGCATGAACCAAATGAGCTGTCAAAAGCAGAGAGGCAAAGTGTATCTGGCATGTAAACAGGCGTCTGTGAGGCAATATAGGACAGAAGGAGAGAGAGCGAGAGAGAGAGAGGAAGGAGAGAGAAAGAGAGAGAGAGATAAATTGCTCTGCTGCCTGCGCACAGACTGTTGTGCAGCGTTGCATCTGGAGAGTGGTTAATTTGATTATGAGTCATTGGGCGAGATTAAAAGCAAAGTTGATTGATCAGTTTGTCGGAGAGCGAGGGAGACAGAGTCAAAGGAGAGCAGCTGAGGTTGCTGTGATCCCTCCCCCCTTTATCGTCTCCCTCTCCTCCGTCCAGCTGCTCTCTCTTACACTCCTCACTTTGTTTTTCTCCTTAACTATTCTCTCTATAATCTCATCTTGTCCTGCTCCTCAGAATCCAACCTTCCCTTTCTTCCTCTTCTTCTCCATCTCTTCATTAATTCTCTTTGTGTGCCGACATAAATCAATGTGTCTGTTCGTATTGATTAAACCTGCTTTAACATGCAGCTTAAATAACAGCAAATTCTCATATTCTTTCTTCCTGGTTGTTAACAGCAAACAGGGGCAGATAAACATCCAGTGTGTCTCTGTGCAGATGTTGGATTTGTTGTGTTTTTTGTGCTTGAGTTGCTTCAGCTGCTGGAGACTCAGGAGGCTGCTTGGTGGTGTCTGTTCGCTCCCTGAAGTAGCTTTGGTTTTTGCTGGCAACGCTGCAGAAACCCACAGAGATGCTGAGGAGAGAAAGAAGGTTTTAACACTCAGATACAAAAGGTTAGAGTGCAATTGTGCTGCAGCTAAGTGAAAGGCAACATAGCCCTGAAAAAAATGTTCTATATATTCAGAACAGCGGGAGTGTCTGCACATGTATTGAGGGAGATTGTAAAAGCTGCCTAGTGTCTGATGCTGCAATCATACCTGAAGTGTAAAGACATATTATATAGCCTACACTTTTATGAGAATCTTGCAGATTTGGAGGCCACATTAAAATAATTTGTGGTATAATAACTGAAGGAAAATATTTTTAAGGAATTCGTAAATTAACACTGCAGTGAGCTCTGGAGTCATTTATGTATGGTAGCTTTTTACTTCTGCAGTAAAAACAGTCGAATATGTGACATGACTAACTAGAACATCTTTGAGTTAGCCCATTGATTGACACTAAAGGGTTAGTCTGGGATTTTTTTTGAAGTGCAGTTGCGGGAGGCTCATGGCACTGGTAAATATGAGTGCCAGTGAAGGAACTTGGAAGTGTTTTCCCCAGGGGGGAGACCTGGGGGTGGTACTCAGCAGTTTGATGCCACTGAAAGCCTTACCAACTTACAGGTTAAAACTATTCAAAAAACTATGTTGCCTCGAAAATACGATGAAGTAAGATTCTTTACAGCGTTTAACTTTTCCTCCACAAGGCCCCTTTGCTACCTCTGCCAAGGAGGTTAGATTATATTAGATTAGATTAGATTAGATAGTACTTTATTAATCCCCTTGGGAAAAACTCCCTCAGGGAAATTGAGATTCAGTAGCAGTTAGTTATTACAGATAAAAAGATATATAAAAAGAAAAGATAGATCTAAACAAAAATTTAAATAAATATATATAAATATAAATAAAATAAAAATATATGGCTACTGGCTGGCTACTGCTCCTTCCCATCCTCTGTCTTCCTTTTACTGTTCATCCCCCTAGTGAGGAGTTGTACAGTCTGATGGCCTGAGGGACCAAGCAGTCTTTCAGTCTGCTGGTCCTGCACGTGGGAAGGAGCAGTCTTGGACTGAACAGGCTCCTCTGGTTGCTGATGACGGTGTGCAGAGGGTGACTGGCATCGTGAACAATGTCCAGCGGTTTGTCAAGTTGTGTTAGGTTTTGCTGGTGTGTGTTTGTTTGTTTGTTTGTTAGCAAGATTACTCAAAAACTACTGGACAGATTTTGCTGACATTTTCAGGACAAGTTGGTAATGGCCCAACCTAAAATCTGTTAGATTTTGGTGGTGATCCAGATAACCACTATTAGTGAACGATCGTTTTTGCTCAATAACTGTCTAACTAATAATGATAACATGATTCCGAGTGCTATCTGTGGGTTTTCAGGGTCAAGGAATCATATCATGATGTTAACTTTATCATGGAACTATTACTTAAAGATATAACAGCAATATGTGAGCTACTTTCGAGGAGATTTGCGCTCTCTGAGTGTTTTCTAGTTTAGAAATGTTTTTTGATGCAACAACGGGCTACGTATTTCTCCACCAGCAACTCCCCTCATTAGATCAGGTCAGAGAGCACAAACCAACCTAACGAAATCTAACTTCCTGTCTACTATTCTGAATTCAGCTTGTTGTTTTAAATATGGACATCAGGACACAGAGTTGTGTTTGCAGTGTCTATTTTACCAGTTAGGACTATGACACAGGACAGCAGTTTGAAGGTTTACCAAAAGAAAAGATCTCTGATAAAAGGTACCACAGTGTATCTCCTCAATGCATAATAAATCTTTCAGAGCTGTCAACCTGCAAGGTTTATTGCACAGTGAGGAGATACATTGCAGTTGCAAAGCTAGTGCATTTTATTTTCATGTTGGAGAGACAGTGGACTAAATGTCCTCTAAAATTGGAATTTATGCAACAGCAGCAAACACATTGACATGTTTCAACAACAGGTAAAATTAAGAGTAAGGTCAAACTCAAACCTTCAGGTTTTTTTTTCTTATTATTATGTTATGACACCTCCTCCTGACATTGACACTACCTGCGCCAGGTGTTCAGTCCGCAGGAGGCTCCAGAGACGGAACATATCAGGGCATGTCTTAGCAGAACAGTAAACATTTGAGCTCAAGCTACATCGACTTTTTGTGAGAGGCTTGGTCTAACTGAGCTAATATGGGTTCTCTCTGAAACAGCATGTTTTGAGCAGGGCTGAAAAAGAGGGGTTTATAAGCATGCCAAAATCTTAAAATAATAGCTTTATAATTCATCCACCACCCACTGTATCAATAAAGGAGTCTGCCAATATCAATATCAAAGTTCAGGGATCCCCTCTTAAAACTGGAAGTGTGATTACAAATGAGCACATTTAATCCTTAGCATGCTGGTAACCAAGACAAAGACAAATTTCTAAAAGGCAAATGTTGGCAGCTTGGTTGAATAACCCATTTCAACACAAAAACACTCGACCCACGATGAAAGTTTTTATATCAAAGTGTTTAAATCAGAGCTCATGTGAAGAAATCTCAAACTTTACCAAGGCTGTTCTCACAACACAGAAGTGAGTTGCGATGAAAAGATTGTTCAAACTGAATTTAAATGATTTGTAAGGCAAACAAGGTCAGCAATACAAGGTAGAAAGTAAATGATGGGAAAGAAGAAAACCTCCATCTGCCAGCTCCTCGCATGACCTGCTTCATCTCATTTTTCAGCTGCCTGCAGTAATTACAGTGTTCTTTACAGAGATCAGGGGTTGATTGTAGTATAAAACGTTGTTTTAATGGCTGTAACTGTGTTTGTGTAAAGGCAGTATTGGTGGAAAAGATTTGATAAATCAATCTACCTCATACAAATATGGTATAAGACTAATACAAAGGGATAAACATGGCTGGACACAGAAACACACAAATTCTTCAGGGGAATTTAATATTTAATTCCTTCAGGAAAGGAAATGTTCATTTTGGCAGCTATTTTACGTTCAGAGCCTTATTGTATGCCTCACTCTAAAGTTTTGACATGCAGTGCAGATGTCTTTCCTATTTTTACCACCTGACACACTTGTCTCTATAGAACAGTGCACACATGTTAGCTTAATAGCAAATGGACATGTTTTGAGAGGTGATCAGTTGCAAAACTGGTGCAATCCAAAGAAGGCAGAGAAGAACCTGAGACCCTTGGTTTCCAACCTAGAGGGTCTGAGGGGGGCATGAGGCTCTGTATACTTCAAGGTTGTTAAAATTGTGTTAACTTGTATTATCTAAAACTATGACCATACAGTAAAGGCATACTTTCTTTAAGGGCGTCAGTCAGTGGCTTAGTGTGGCAGTACACTTACTTTTTTATATCCTGTGTTCTGTTTTACCCTGGGTACTATACAATGCTGCTAGAATCTTAATATCCCTGAAGGAGTCTTCCCAAGGGATTAATACAGTTCTGTCTAATCTAATCTAATCTGAAGGTCAAGGGTTCAAGTCCAGCTCAGACTGTCACATGTTGATGTGTCCTTGGGCAAGACACTCAACCCCAAGATGCTCAAACTGCTGCTTCAGTGGCATGTAAATTGGTATGAAAGAGTGTTGATGTGTAAATTGATTCTGATGGACAACTTACAGACACTTCAACCCTCACTGTGATCGTGAGAATGACTGGGTGTGAATGGGTGGATGTGACCTGTGGTGTAAAAGGTCTTTAAGTTGTCATACAGACTAGAAATGTGCTATACAAGCTCAATTCTGTTTACTATTTACCACGCCATTTACCAAGGGTCTTTGCACAAATGATTGTATACACTGGCTTTATCTTGTTTTTGAACAATGAACAAATTAAAAGTGGCATTTTTATATTGCATAGCAACATATCATTTTTTGTGTAGGTCCCATGAAGGCTTCACTCTTTTTAGAAACCTGTTTTTTAGTCTAAAGTCAGTGGCCCTGTGTGATCCTGATATTTAAGGGCACAAACTTGTAAGATCATTGTCTTTATATTTCGATATAAGATTATTGTGGATAAATTCACATTAAGTCTCTAATAGGAATCTGAGAAACATGCAGCAGTAGCATGCAAACTGCATTTTTTTTTCAATTTTTGCAAATATTAGAGAAAAAAGCCAAAGGATTCCAGCTGAGTAAACAAGTTGAAATATTGGAAAAGCTGCCTTTATTGATGTTGAGCTCAGGAAAAATGAATTTAAAACATTCTGTCTGATTGTGTAGGTGTGTCTGGAGTTTTAATGATCTGTAAGGTGAGATTAGCTTTGGACCAGAGCAGTCCAGGGTCTACCCCATCTCTTGCCCAATGACAGCTCAGAAAGGCTTTAGCCCCCCCTCAAACCCAGAAAGGATAAGCAGTAAAGATAATTGAAGGGAGTTAATGAAGTCATGCTTTTGTGTAGTCTGGAAGTGCCCGAGGCATCTTACACAATTAAAATTTGTTTCTGAGAATTTGGGAACACTTCAGACAGTTTTATTCATACAGTGTCATGTGTGTTCTCTCTGTGTTTAGTAGCACAATAAAAGAAGAGGAATTTAATGAGTTTTTCTGAGTTCACACCAATGAAAGGTGTTTTACAAGCAACAAAACATCAGCCTGCAGGTGCTTAATGATTTAAAATGCCTTTGTTTTTTTCTGAAGTTAGAGGGCTCTAATTTCATAGACCAGGCACAGGCGGGGCGCACCTGCCCTGCGCCGCGCCTGCGCCGCGCCAACAGGATTTGTCCAGGGCATTTTGCAAGTTTCGTGCACGGCGCAGTCTGGCGCAGGCAGGCGCACCCACGCCTCCGTCTCTCCTACCGGTGCACGTAGCAGAGAGGGAGGAGATAAGACTTGAGTGGGTTTAACACAGCCGAGTGTGATCTTCACCAATCAAATGAACGCCTCTCCTCGCCTTTAAATGCGCCGCGGGTGAGGTGCAGTGACAATTTCACCTCGGTAGCGAGGAAGGTCAGAGCGGCTGTCACTTTTACAGCAACTGGGAGAGTGCAGGGGCCACCGGGCCGTCACCGTGTGGACCACCCGCGGGACAGATGTAATCTGTTCCTGTGTCATAATAGGAGTACAAAATTAAGTGATAATTACATTTAAACACAGCAGCAGGCTAATCCATTCATCATGCTTGTGTTCCACCTGCATTCCTGGTCTGTCATCGCCAAATAGCAGCGCCTTAGGTGAAATTATATTTCCTCCTCATTGTCTTTGCAATAATGTACTCCATCTTTTTAGATCACATTATGAATAAAGATTAAAACAGAGAAATATGGGCAATCGCAGGTAAATCCTTAAGACACCGAGTGACTGACATTTATTCAGCGAGCGTCTCTCTCTTTTTTCTTTTCTGTTGAATTTCATGAGATGAGGGAAGCAGGATACTCCGTATCGGATGATGTGGCTGTTTGTGGTTGGCTTGAGAGATATGAACTCATTAGTTATGACAAACGTCTCTGATCTGACATCAGATGTGACGGGACAATTAATATAGATACAAATGTATGTGCTGGTTCAGACGGTTACATTAAATAGTGGTTGTTGTGATTGTTTATTGCATTGAAATGTGCCTGACACTCTGGACACCTGCCTGTGAGGTTTTGGTGACATGTGCGCACAACGTGCCTGTCAGCCAAATTACCACTGCCCTGAGTGCACCTCGCCTGTGCCGAGAATAGACCAGGTTGGAGCTGGCGGGCTTTCAGCACACCTTCCGCGCGTTTTTTTTTTGCACGAAATTGTCACTGCGCCAAGCTAAATCTTTCGACACCTCCCCCTGGTGCGCCGTCACACCCATCTCGGCACAGCCGTTCTACCAAATTGCCAAATCGGCTGCGCACGGCGGTGCGCCGGACGAAATTACCACTGCGCGGGTTGCGCCAGGCTGCGCCACCTTGAGATGTGCCAGGAAATTAGAGCCCAGAGTCTTAGATTTGAATTTAATGACTGCCAGATTTGTTCGTAGTCTCTAATAATCAAAAAACCCTCTGGTTTTGTTATACTAAGAACCCCTGATCCAGCTGTATTCTCAGTCTGTCTGAAGCCAATTTTATACCCCCATTTCAAGGTGTAATATTTACCGCTCTGTGACATTTCGCCTTCGCTGTGAACTTCCTGCAGGTGGAATGGGGTTGACAAGTTGGCCCCCTCTTTGCTCTGTCTCCAGAGGTAGTAATAGAGGTGGGAGACAGGAGCGATGTGAATGAGCTTCTCTGCCTTTGTGTGTATGTGGGGTCACGTGCTTTGTTGCATTTTTCCAAGCTGTATCGCAGCATGAACTGACACAGATATTACAGCCTTGTGGAATAAATGTAACTGTCTTTAGATGTAAACATAGCAGAGCCTCTTTGTGGTGCTTTTGCATAAAGACACTGTGAATTGGGCTTGAGACTTTTTGTTGGGGCTCCTGCCAACCAAGAACCCTTGCCCTTACCTTAAACCTAACCTGAGTCTTTAGTATATGCCTAAACCTAACCTGAGTCTCTGGTATATGCCTAAACCTAACTTGAGTCTTTGGTATATGCCTAAACCTAACTTGAGTCTTTGGTGTTTGCCTAAAACTTTTTTCCACTAACAGGATGGAGTTGTATAAAGGTCAAAACATCAAAGGGCCTCCCAATTCCCTGAGATCTTATTCTTTACTTTTTTATTATTTTTTACTATTTTCATTACACAATTCAAACACCGACCCTGGACCCCAGCTCATTTCCTCTTAAAATTTTATCCATTTTAATATTAAACACATATTTCTCAATATACATATTGAAATCCAGGCTACCATACATAAACCACTGAATAAGTTGGAATGAAATAGGCTATGAAACAAATCATGTGAGCCCGTGCCAGAGGTGCCCCAATAATTGGGCACTTCTACCAAACCCCCTCTTCGAACCTCACCTCTCGACTCTGATTGGTCAACTGGGCTACTCTGTGGTGATTCAGCAATGTTCCTCACCATGTTATCAGCAGCTCTGCATTCTATCTAAGGTCTTTGCTGTGCACTGGGCTGCCAACCTGAACCAACAGACTTAAACGACATATGAAATAATGATGGGACGCTACACTGGACGATTTATTGTGGTGGGATAAGCTGTTTTAGGCAGCTGCTGGTGCTGTAAACAGGGTGAAGTGCCTTGATGCAGACTTTTTGTCTTGTGCATAATGGTTCTCTATCACATGGAGGAGACATAAAACTCACTTAAGAGCATGTAAAAATTAAAAAGCACAATATTGGCCCTTTAAAGGTTATGAGATTTTTTTTTTTTTTTAATTTATGTTACGCCTAAAACACATCTATATTTACTGAAAGCTCATGATCCAATTTCTTTGCACTCTGTGCCTGGCTTTGCACCAGGATTGTACACCATGTAGATGGCAAAATGTAGACAGAAATGCCCAGTCACTTTGTGCTCAAGCTTTTAGATAATATACTTCAAGCTGTCAAAATAAACCCCATAGCCCTGGTCCAAATAAATGAGCTTCTTTCTTTTAGTCTTATTGCAGCAACTCTTCCCCCTTCTACCTTTTGGTCTAGTTTTATACCAAACAGAGAAGTAACGTGGATTTAAATGCCTCATATCCCAGAAAATTGCTCTTATGTGGTTAATAAAAACATGCATTTTTAATCATCAAAATTTACACTGAATTGATGGCAGTAAGTTCAAACAATGACCTTCAGTGCAACTCGTGAAGCATTGAAAAAATGTCTTTTTTACACCTCCATGACTTTTCCCCATAGCTTGTTTTTCCTCGACAGCCTCACCACAGATCTCAAACACAGAATTCTACATACTACACAAGCTGCTCCGTTCTATTGAATTATTTAAACACCAGTAACGGCTCATCATCGCTGCCTGTTTTGCAAGCTGACATTGTAAGAAAGGACTCATTTCACGGGTATCTTGGTAATTAAAAACGTCCTCCGCTCGACTGCTCTCTGTGAGCTGGAGGAAGACGGTCTCTTTACGCCTTATGAGGAATGTTATCAGACAGAATCCCTGCAGCAGCAGTGAGATAAATCTAAAGTAGTGAGACAATCGTGATCGTGCGACACATCAGAAGAGAGGCTCTATGCTAATGTTCACCTTTCCTCTCACAGCGATGTGCTAATGAGCTGTCAGCAAAGGATAGTCTCTAATGTAAAGGGGAATACAGATGTGATGAAAATCTCTGATGTGATGATGATACCATGGAAATAAGGCATCGTAATTTAATCCCCATAACTGTAAAATCATTCAAAAATAAGGGATGATAATCTAAGTAGGAGCAGCATTATTCTTCTTTGTGTCTTGTCCTTTATGCTGCTATCGTTTCATCCTATTTTCCATTTTCCCGCTGTCACTTCTTCCCGTTATCGCTCCATCTGAGACTCTTGTGCTTGGATTTTATGTGACAGATGGTGGCAGATAAAATGGGAAAGAGAGACAAGATGACAAGAAGTAAAGGTCACCAGCCTGATTGTGTCCTCTGTCGAAGGCTGTGTGCAGGGGAGCTGCTGCGAGGCGAGAAAATGTTACACCAGACTGCAAACTCAAACACGTGTCTGTTAAATTTTCAAGCTCGTCTCCTATAGTCATGATTTCACTTCCCATTTTAAGCCAGGGTGGCACAGTGGCACAGCAGGTAGTGCACTTGCCTAACAGCAAGAAGGTTGCTGGTTCAATCCCTGTGTTGGTCAGGGCCTTACTGTCTGGGGTTTGCATGTTCTCCCTGTGCATGACTATAAATTGCCCTTAGGTGTGGGTGTTAGCGTGACTGGTTGTCTGTCTCTCTATGTGACCCTGCGAATGGCTAGCAACCGGTTCAGTGTGCACCCTGCCTCTCATCCAGTGTCAGCTGATAGGCTCCAGCCCCTGCGACCCTTAAGCTGCGTTCACACCGAACGCGACTTTGCGGCCATAATCGCGTCGCCCACTGAAGTCACATCCCGTGTCCATAATTACCTCATTTTGGTCATTGTCGCCCGTCGCCGTTGCTCGGTGACGCCACGTCCGCTCGAGTTTCACCAAGATCATATCATATATCATATAATAGGATGTATAAGCTGACATTATTCCAACTGTATCCTTTTCATTCACCTGCCAACCACAAAACACTGCAGCTGATGGCCCTGCAGCAGCATCGATGTGAGTTCTCTGCAGTTCCGTCCAGGTGGAACTAATGTACTCACGAACTAATGTTTCCCACACGGACATGGATTGTTACTCTGTGAACCAGAATAAATACAGTCTGTCACGGGTACCGTCACACACCAACACAACGCTGATTGGCTGTTGCCGCACAGCCACGCATGACATCCCCTGAAAAGATCAACTTTTTCAACTTTGGCGATGGAGCGACAAGCGACGTGGTCACCTTGATCGCAGCCGTCGCGTCCCGGGAGGGTTAACTGCGACTGTACATTGACTTTACATGGAGAGCGGTCGCCGAGGTTGCCGAAGTCGCGTTCGGTGTGAACGCACCTTTAAAAGGATAGGCAGTATATATAATGGATGGATGGATTTTAAGCCTTTAGCTTTAGGCTCACTGCCACTTTATTCTGTAAACCTTACTTATACTAGATTAGACCCCTTTGGCCTTCAGAACTGCCTCAATTCATCATGGCATAGATTCAACTAGGCGCAGGAAACATCTCTCAGAGACTTTAGTCTACCAAGTATACTTCTTGAAAAAAAATTACAAAACATTATTTTGGTTGATTATTCCTCTCCTTTAATAATTCCATTTAGTATTGTATTTTGTATCATTGGAAAGCCTCATTAGTCAACTTATCAGTGAGGTACAGCTTGTATGGATTGTGCATTCATGGGATGAATGTATGAGTACCACCAAAAAATGTGCCAAAATACCCTGAAAATGGAAGCTGGTGTTCTGGTATGCAGAGTGGCAGCATTATTTGGTGTCAGCCCTGGTATCATTTCCAAACTTAGGACCAAGTTCTGTGAGACTGATGAAGTCACAGACAGCAAACACTCTAAGAAGTCTGGTTCCTCACCCTTGCTTCACTGAGGAACCGTAAGCTTTCTTCCAAGGGACAAGGGGATCACACATTTCCTGCAGCTTTGTTGCCTATACATCCATGATGCAAATCTCTCACTTCACCACAGGTGCTCTTGTTGTTGCAATATTATCAGTGATGAAAAGAAACCGGATTTTAAATTTTCACTTTTAGGAAAAAGTAACTTGTTATTTAAAAAACATGGAGCAAAACTATATTCCCCACATAAATGTTATGTGCTTCTGAGGGAATCAGACCCACTGTACCTTTAAGAGCCCATATCATGCTTTCTGAAGTTTCACCCTTTACCCTTTAGTGTGTTCAACAGGTCCCCTCTGCATGATAGAACACTTCTTTGCACAAGACAATACATAAACCCAAAATGTATGTACCTACATCAACAGATAACCTGGATGTTATCATGTCTACCTTTCTGTTGAGGTTTTTTTCCATTTATGATTCAGAGACTGGTGAAGTCACAGACTGCAAACACTCCAAGAAGTCCAGTTTCTCAACTTTGCTTCACTGAGGAACCCAAGGCTGTCTTCGAAGGAGAGGGGGAATTTTGGCACATTTGTTTTGGGCCACCCACATGTGTAGCTGTGTCGCTCATTCCACCTATGCACAATCTTTACAAGTTGTACCTATTTGTAGACGGTTGATGGTCTAGTTTGCCTTCATAGATCCTCATGAGGCTTCAGTGTCATTAAGTCAGTTTTATGACTTGCTTAAATCTACTTAGACACTTCTGGAAGATGACACTACTTGTTTGTCAAGGTGATGTTTGAGCTGTTTGACTAATATCTATAATACAGATAAGCCCACCTTTTAATCTACTGACATTAAATCAGACTTATAAAGCTGCAGTAGGTGTGTAGGCTTGTGCGGTTTCCCATCTGCACATGCATTTCTATTTCAGTCAACGTAGACATGATCGTTGGTATCCTTCCACTCCAAGCCCACTGAGGCGAGCGGAGCGCCCACGCTGCCTCGATGTTATTTACTAAATCTGTCTGATATGGAGTCGTCCGCTCTCTTCTTCTCCCTGCTCTAACGCCACCTTAAGCCGAGCTGATCTGTGCGATGCTGGGTCGAGTCAGAGGGAGGAGTGGAGGTGTGTGGGTGGAGGTGGAGGAGGCGGAGGGGGATTGGGGGGAGGTGCTCGGTGCTTCCCTCTCTGCCAGAGATTCCCCATGCTTTGCTAATGGCACATCAGCAGCTGTCAGTGGGCCCTGCACTGCGTCAGCCACTTTAATTGGCCTGCATGGACGTGGTCTGCAAAGCGCTCAGCAGAATTGAGTCAACACACCCACCCCCCTGTCTTTTTTTTTTCTATATCATTAGTGTAATGCTCCATTTTTTTTTCTCAAGCCTCTAAGATGTGGGGGGATTCCAACACAGAGGGGAGGAGGAGGAGAGGAATGAGTCACACTCCAGTAACCATCCTTTTTTTTTTTTTTTGTGCAGTTTTGCGTAGGAAGAAAAGGTCGCACCAAAATATTGTTTTTCTTTTGTTTCTTGACAAACATCCCTCGCTGCTATTTTGAGAAAGAACCCTGAAAATGGTATCGATTTCCTTTTGTAAACTGAACAGTCCTAAAAGCTGCATGCTCAGAGGGTAAATGTGAAATCAAAGTTAAAACAGAAGTTTTATTGAAGACTGAGAAAGTTTGAAACAGTGATTATATAATTCTTCAAGATCTCAGTGCAGCATTTGAGACCATGATCATAATATTTCAATAGATTACACTGGGTGGGTATCAGGAACATATCACTTAGCTGGTTTCAGTCTTTTCTTTTAGAGCACAATGTACCATCAAGTCAAATAAAGAAGAATTATATCTTCCTAAACTCTGTATTTCCTAAAATGCTGTTGAACTAAGGATAACAGTCAAATTGGGCTACAAAAAAGAAGATATTTGTTAATACCATGTGACTAATTGGATCTTGATTGGGTGACAGAGAGGGGCAGATGAAGACCTCTCCTTCTCCTCTTGTGAACAGTGTCAGTGGCTGCCGGAAACAGCTCATTCTTGAAATATACCAGGAGAAAGCCTCATGAGAAAAAGAGCCAGCAGGAATGCAGCATCATAAAATAGGACGAAGAGATGGTAAAATCAATTTAAAGCAGAAAGAAGAGATAAAACAAAAACGTTGGAGGCCATTAAACAACACCAGAGTGTAAAAAGTTATGATAAAGTGACCAATACATGTTAAGTAAAATAAATAAATTCATAAGTTATTAAAATATTTTGATGACATTTTCTGGTCATGGCACAAAGTAGAAGTGATTAGATTTTGGTGCTGATCTGAGTACAGATGTGGATATAGGAATTTTTTCACAGATTTCTTAACAGGGGGAGATGGAGCAGATTTCCACATTTTTGACAGTAACTCACTTGCCAATGCTCAAAACACTTCTAGTTGATAATAAGTTCATGATCAACAACATGATTACTCATTGATTTTACATCATCTGGATCAGGGGCATTCATTGGACAATGAAACTCCTAAAAACAGAAAACAAGCAACGATATAACATCTAAAATAAGTAAATGAATAGAAATAAACAGATAGAAATTAATTTATTGATAGAAATTAAAATTAATAGAAATGAGAAATTAACTTAGTACATGTTCAGGTTTGGTGGCACGGTGGCGCAGCAGGTTGTGCACGTGCCTCACAGCAAAACGGTTGCTGATTCGAACCCCGGGTCAGTCAGGGTCTGTCTGTGTGGAGTTTGCATGTTCTCCCCCTGCATGCGTGGGTTCTCTCTGGGCACTCCAGCTTCCTCTGACAGACCAAAAACATGCAATATGAGGGTGAGTGGATGTCCATGTGATTCGCTGGTGTCCAGTCCAGGATGTACCCTGCCTCCCGCCCAGTGTTAGCTGGGATAGGCTCTAGCCCCTGCCACTCCGAAAGGGAATAGCCAATGAATCCTTGTATGGATGTTTAAGTTTGTAGTGATGTATTCCTGTTGCAAAAACTTAACAACAAACTCTAAACAGTTTGGCATGCATGGCATGGACAAAACAAACCAAACATGGTACTTGGCAAATTAAACTTGATTATCCTGTTTTCATAACTGTTGTAAGCAATAATTTAAATGGAAACTTAATTAATTTCCCAGCGCTAAATTAAGCTGTGTGTACATACTTTGGTTCACCACAAAGGCAAAAGATTCAGACCGAGCACTCATTAGAGTTCATTAAAGTGTTTTTAGAAGGATAAGGTCAATCAACCTAATGATACAAACTAACATAATTTTCTCGTAGCTGAATATTTATATCACTTGGAGAAAGAATACACTTAATATCATTCTGCCTGATGGATTAAATAGCTAAGTCAAGGTTTGCAGCAGCAGCTCAGTGTATCAGACTCCTCTTTGTCATGGTTAATAATGAGAAAAAGACCCTGAAGCAGATGGTTTGATTTTCTTCCCTGTAGGCTGGCTGCAGCACCATGTCCTCGGCTCAGAGTGGGGATATACCAGGCTACCATCTGAGCGGTGAGTGGACCAGAATGTTCCCTTTCTTGTTCTTTTCTGCATGGATAATTCTGTGTAAATGACTGCTCAGCAGCTCACCTTTGTTATGAATGTGTGTGACAATGTTCACAAGGCTCTAAGAGGTAATGCTTTTTGTAGGCTTCCATTGACTGATGTACATTTATGTGACTGCTCTGAGGTTTATTTGACAGCATTTGATGCCTTTATGTCCATCTTTACAGCATGCACGTCTATATCTGCAGCTGAAGGCCATCAGTGGTACAAAAAATCCTCACTTACCCTGTAATTGGCTTATTTCTTGTGTTAAAGAAGCAGAGATAAAGCTGTCAAAATCCTCCCACGGATACAATTCATCTCGAGAAAGCCAGCCCGGCTCAGACTTGTAATCCGTCTCTGAAATGAAACCGGAGAAGCTCTGACATTTTATTCCAAGTGGCATTTTAGAGACAGACACATTTTGTCAGAGAGTGTCCCAAACTATTATCTGATTCAAATAAAACTTTATGCGTCACAAAGTGTTTTCAATTTTCAGCCCTAAATGACAAGGCTTAAATCAGAGGCAGGATGTGATCAGTGGCTGAGAGCTTTCAAAAACGCCTCTTAAATCAGTTGTAGATGTTGAAGAAATAGGGCTGTATTTAAGCATGCATTTAAAGTGTTTCTCTACTCTTTAAGTACCTTTTGTTGTCCTGAAATCGTACAGCTTTTAGTCTACGTTACTTGACAGGCAGAAGCTGTACTTTTGACTAAACCACATTTTAATACATAAAAAAAAATCACCTCATTCGCCTTCCTTTAAATGAATTTGATTATGAGTAGTAGTGCTTTAATCATCCAAGGTGTACTAACCATGAGCTACCTGGAAGTAAAATGATGATGAATGCTCCATTAGAAGACAAAAGTTCATATCAACATATCAACCTTGTTTAAGGGAAATAGCATGGTTAATTCATAATCAAAGAAAAGAACTACATTATCCACGATCCTTGCGTGTCAGAGGCAACGTCTCTGAAACAAGGTGTGTTTTATTTACCTTGAAAAATAATTAGTTTTTTTAATGTTAAGAGTAGAAAGAGAGCGTATAAGAGCATTTCTGTGCTTTGTTTGTTTTTCAGGTTGTTGTTATATATATATATATATATATATATATATATATATATATATATATATATATACATAACAAAGTTATATCTTTTAATCAATTTTGTTTTTTAAATTCAGGCAAAAATGCAAGGTATCAAGTTTCATAGCTTATTTTCAGGTTTGATGTAGAGATATTGTTTCTATTGCTCTCCAAGTGCTTTCTAGTTTTCTTAGATTTGGTTTCTTGATTTTTTTATCATAACCAAATGCTACATCAAGTCGTTTACTAAACTAATTTCCTGCTTTTGCTTGAAACGACTGCAGAAAGGAGCTACAGAGACTAATGAACCCAAATGTTCTGTGTTACAGCATGCCGATTCCTATAGACTTCTGGTGCTGCTTGTTACAGCAACTTGTGACAGCATGTTCCTCACATTGAGCTGCTTTAACAACTAAATTTTATCCCTTTAGGGCATCAAGAAGGTTTTACTTTGGATCGGGGTAGCTTTTAAGGTGTAGTTTGTAGAAGTTGGCAGCATTTCGCTGAGCAGAAACAGTGAATATAGGATATAATGTTTCCATTTGTGAGTAATGTCCGTCAATATAGGTGTACAATAATCCCCATAAAACTTTCTTTTCTTTTTATTAAGTTAGAAAAAGGTTTTTACATTTATGTACCGCGGGTCTCCCCTTTGTGGAGGCTGACATAACGATCCGCCATGTTGTCTACCGGTGTGTTTTGGGGACAAAAAGAGCGAAATGCGATGTTTGAATACAAGTCTGGCCGCCAGTCCTGAAATCTACCTGGATGGCATGCGAAGAAGAAGAAGAGAGAGAGCAGGTATTACAAGAGAAAAAGACGGCGCAGTGTTTGTAACTGTTGTATGGCTCTCGTCGCTTAGTGATGTGATTTTTTTGTAATGGACAGGCTCATTGCAAAATCTGAAGGCTAGATGTCGCTAAAATGCCAATTTCTACACACTGCGCGTTTAAATAAACCTCTGCTGTTTGGTTTGTGTTTCAGTGGTGCGTAACCCGCCCGGATGGGAGGTGGGAATCTACCTTGTGGGCTTCTTCGTCCTGCTGGGTGTTGCTGGACTCAACATCTGGAAGTTGTGGAAGTCTGGGACCTTCCCTGCACCGTCTCCATTCCCCAACTTTGACTATCGGTATCTTCAAGAAAAATATGGAACATCTTTTTCAGAAGTCAGACAGAAGGTACATTTTATTTCATGATACTTCTCAGTGGAAGTTCCCATTTATTCCTCTTTAAGTGTCTTAAAAGCCAAAAAGTTAATGTTTAGTGTAGTCAAGGGTATAATTAACCAGCTTTCTAGCCATTACTGATGATCAGCTAACCTTTTAGACCAGGTTAGATTTAATATAATTTGTCCCTCGTTGAAAGAAGTGCACTTTGGGTAAGGAGCAGGCAGTTTTTATGTCTTTTCCTCACTATAATTAAAATGTCAGTGATCCTTTTCCTGTGTCTTTCCACAGCGAGTGGCTGCCAATAACCACCGGCGAGCCTCCACCACCTCCAGCCGAAAGCCCAGCCTGGCCCTGGGGGACACCCCAGATGGTTTCAGGGACCTGGGCCACCTTGAGTTGATGAGCAGAGAGCTGGACCCGACTGGCATGGCCCAGCTCAACCGCTCCATCTCCACCTGACTCACTCAGCTCCATCTCCTCCATAGCCAACAACTTCGGCCATGACTTCACGGTGGGCCAGCTGGAGGTGACGCTGGAGTATGAGCCATCCAGACAGCCAGGCCAGGGGACAGGACTGCTCCACATCATGCTGCATCAGGGCAAAGACCTGCTGGAGAGGGAGGAGGGGGACTTCCCTGGCTGCTTCATCAGAGTCTCCCTGGGGCCAGAGGAGCTCAATGTGGGAGTCACAAAGGTAAGAAGGATGTTGTGCTCTGTTTCTCAGGGATTTCATGGTTGTGCTTTTGATTTATAATGAAAGAAAAAAAATCACAGGGCTGGAAAGGTGTAGTTTTCCAAACACGGGGAGTCACAGCTTCTGATGCTTGACTGAACTGAGCAGTATGACATTTTTTGTTGATTTTTTTAAGAAGGTTTAAATTATCACAAACGCTGCAGTATTAAACAGTTAATTTCTCTTCTGATCAATGAGAAGGATGATAGGATGCATACATTTCTCAAATATTCAATACATTGATTGATCCAGAAAAATAAATGTAAAAAAAAAAACACGTTAATGAAAATGTAGTAGGACAGACAGGTAGGTCCGTTTGGGGAATGAGATGTTTTGAGCAGCTACTGCCACTGTAAATGGGGAAAGAGCACCTTTTGTGTGCTGTGTATGGAGGAGTCTATTGTGTGGAGAAGGCATGTAAAATGCACTAAAGGGCATATAAACTTGATCTGAGAAGGTAAGGGATAAAGACTCTATTTCAAGATCCAAAACTTAAAATAAAGTCTGAAATACTTGCAGTAAATGAAAAATTATCTGCCACTCTGTCAAGCAGATTTTACCCTCTTAATGTCTTCAAGGTGTATTATCTAAGGGGGAAAACACATGATATCAAGAGTCTCTCCCCATACCACATGTCCTATCAGAACACTTCTTACTGACTAAAGCAATGGTGCCATAAAGAGTATGTACATTTTTTGTCATTTATAGTTTTAAAACCAATGTTTATCTGAAACTGTAAGGTGAGTTTGTAAATCAATATTTAAGAAAAACTGCAGGGAAGAAGGTAATTTAAACAATACTTTGATGAAAGCAATGTCCTCAAAAGCAGATATGCAAATTATAATAACAAAGGAAAGTTTTATAGACCTCCAATATCAATACACTGATCTTTCTGCATTTTGCTTTATAGAGTAATATATATCCATTATGGTTGTAAACTTATCATCAAGTATGGAAATATTTAGAAAAATAAACTTATCCAGATTTAATGTGTTATTTGTGAAACTAATCTATACAGCCATAAATTTTGTTGTACTTGCATTAATCCAGTGGGATTTTCAGTTTGTTAAACGTGCGTTTCTTATTGATTAAAAGTTCCTCTTAGCTGAGTTATGATACCAAAGAGAGTACAAGACTTGAAGCATACCTGCCACTAGATGAGTAAATGTAGCAGAAACAGAGGAGGGGAAATGAAAGGACTAGCCTCTCAGATGGTTAATTAGCACTTACGCTGTAATGACTTATGAAAAGGACTGGAGATAAAAGATGCCAGATCTTTGTGAAGTGGAGTTGGTCTGAAGGGTCTGAGGATTTTTTACTTTTGGGACAGCTTTGGAGAGCTTGAACTGTTGAAGGTTCTCACCTCGGCTGAATTGAAGACAGAAGCGGTGATCTGTCTGTCAGGGTGAGGGGATTGATCCTTCAGGCTGACAGTCCAATACTTCTCTGCCTACGTCTGACTGAAGAGACTGTTTCATTTGGGTGAGTGTCGGCCTCTCTGGGAGCCGATAGAAGTTAGGAGGGTGAATTTTGCTTCTTTTACCCTCAGCAAAAGTGGTGCAGTCAGAAAAAGATAAAAACTATTTCACATCCATGGATATGAAGTTTAAAGAGCCCACATCATTCTTTTTTTAGTTTTATATGTCCTTGAGTATGTTAACATGTCTCCTCCCTGTGATAGAGCACTTGTACAGTATGAAGAAGTCCATGGCATTAAGACCTCTCCCTCTGCCCCTCTTTGTGGTGCCAGCAACCCCACTGGGTAGACTTGTGTGAAGTCCAACCATTATTTCACTGTAAGTTTAAATCCATTGCTTGCAGTAGCACGCCCTGTGCACGACCATGCAGAGTCCCTTTTGGTCGGATGGGCCTAACTCAATATGGACTCTGTCTGTCAGTGGGCTGATGCAAACTAAGGTTAAAGGTGTTCACAGTTTGGCTGCATCCACAGACTGGCATTAAAATTCTATGATGTTCTAACCAACATCACATGGCTTTTCCAATTCTTTTGACAGTCAGTGATTGTAATGCATTTTGCCTTTGCACATGGCATCTTGTGGCAAATTCTGCTGAACTACTCCATGGTAAATTTGACGTCTTTGCGTCTACATGTTTTGGAAATTCAAAGCTGACAGTGGGCATCATTGAGCAGGTAAGGAGGCTGCATGTGGCCCCATGGGCTTCCAGTTTTAGTTGATCAAACTAATACTACAACAGTTTGCTGACAAGTGTAGATGACAGGTCAAATTACCATTCACACTCTGACCGTCTGGGGCAGCACCTTGGTAGAAAATCCTAAGGGTAGCCTGTGCCATCCAGGACCACCTATCTGGCCCTTCCCATGTCTGGTCCCCGACTGACTTTTGTGGACGATCAGTACTGCGTGACTGATAGTTACCTAGAATTCAGACAATCTTCTGTTTGTAAGTCCCCCAGGTACGTGCAAACTGGAAAAAGAACAGTAGTCTAGTACAAAGGTCCACAGCTACAGGCCATGGACAGGTAGTGGGTTGTAGATCATTTGGTACCAGTTCATTTAAAAATAGAATTGTGTGCTTTCATTACCCTTTTTTGATTTGTTGATAAATCCAGAGGTCAGAACTAAAAAAAAAACACCCATTAATAATCAATAAGAACATCAGATCAGCTCAAACTGATGACTAATGGATGAAATACACCATCAACATTGCATGCATGCCATTTTTACAGCATCTCCATCCTCAGAAGGGGTAGCAGTTCAATTGGTTACCATGTCAGCTCGTGACTTTTAGTCAGCTGTGTTCCTGAAGGTCATTGTTAAGCTGGTGAAACAGAGTGAGTCCATATGAATATCTCTTTAAACAAGCCCATGGCTCCCTCTGATCTTGCTTAATGGCACAACATGTGTGTTCAATTGTTGTCCCCTGGAGCCTGTCCCAGCTGGCATTGGGCAAGGGTACACCTTGTTCTGGTTGCCAGCCAATCACAGGCCAAACATATAGAGGCAGACAGTCATTCAGTCAGAGTCACCAAATAAAAAAAAAAGCATATTTTTAGGCTGTGGGAGGAAATCAGAGTATTCAGGGAAAACCCACTCATACACAGGGAGAACATGCAAACTCTAAGGCCCTGGAAGACAGGTGGAGTTGAACCAGCGACCCTCTTACTGTGAGGCACATGCACGGACCGGCTGTGCCACCATGAAGCAGGGGCAGTAGTCTGTAAGATTGTTTGTAAGCTGTGTTTCTTAAAATCTGAGCAAAACATGAATTATGCTATAGGAGTAAATTAATGTTTAATAATTGAGTCTGCGTACTCTAACCAGTTACAGATGGTGAAGTTCATCATGAGACATGGGGAAAAAGTTAATTATTCTGCTTGATTTTAGTCTCGTTGTCATGATCTTGACTTCTTCTCTAAATTCCCTTGAAGAAAGATTCAGTAAAAAGCATGATGGGTTTTTTTGACAGAGAAAGAATAGTGTTTACATTCCTCCATCTGCTGCACCTGCAGCTCTCCGTCTGCTCCTCGCTCTCCTCTGCCAGCATAAAACCCTGTAATCCCAGAGAGTGTGTGTGAGTCATCAGCACCGCGCCCCCTTGTGACTGTGAATTTGTACAGTTTGTTCAGGCTGACGGGGACGACACACACTCACTGACGCACACAGACACACACTCCTCTCGCTCTCTCTCTCTCTCTCTCTCTCTCACCAGGGCTCCCCTCTCTCCGTCGTGTTGTGTTGCTGTATTAATGTGCTTGGGCTTGGTGTAATAATAATGGAGGCAGACCCCTCAGTGGCTCCCTCTTTAATGTCGAGGAGCGCCGAGGAAATGCTGACATCAGCTGCACTCACTCACATGGTCAACACGGCTCCTTACTACCTCTCTCTCTCTCTTCTGTCTCTATGCTCTGTTGCTCATTTTCTTCCTCTTCATTTCTTTGTTGATGCTGGTTTTTTACTTTCTTATTAGCCATCGAACACTCCCTCTCTCATCATCATTTATTTGAATCCCAAGAAGACACAATGTGTGACAGCCTTCATTTTAAACAGGGCCAAAGTGCACAAAAGAAAAGATTCAGAGGATGATAGATGAAAGAAAATCACAATAAATTCAGATGTGATTTAAAAATGATCCAAACACTTGAACATTAATACCAGAACAATGAACACAAAGCCTAAACTGATCGAACAATTCAATCCTTAACAGCAATGAAATTAACTTACTTTATGATTTATATATTTACTTTATTTATAATTTACTTTAAAATTACTTCTGCTAATGATGAGAATGTTCTCTAATGTACCGGGGATGTGTTTGATTTTGAAAGAATTACCAGATCCTCGCATATCCCTCTGTGTAGCTTGATTACGAAGGCTCAGACAGGATTTTTCTCCACTCTCAGGAAGTGTAGCAGTTTAAATAGCTACCGTGTCAACTGGTGACCCCCTAAGTGTCATTGTTAGGCAGCTGATGAAAGCATAGTGAGTCCTCGTGAATGTTTAGAAACAAGCCCATGGCTCCCTCTGATCCTATGAGAGGGAAGGACATGTCTATGCAACATGTGTGTTTGTTCCTCTCCTGTAAAGGTCGGTCTGCAGCTGTATTGCATTTCTGTAAACCGGGCCGTGGTATAAAAGAGGAGGGGGACCACTGCTCTAATGGATTACTTTAAAATGCCTTATCACCAACACTGAAAACTACATACATAAAATGAGTTCATATTAAAATAAAACCAAAGCCACTGGGTGAAATTTATGTTAAAACAAAATTAATGCCCAAATGACTCCTCAATAATATATTTTAAGGCTGTTGTGTTCCTTTATATTGTGCTCATGCCAGTGTTCAGGAGGGCCTATAAGGAGGGCATTGTTAACTTAGTGGCAGTCAAAATTTGGGGCACATAATTTGGGTAAATATAAAACAAATAAAACAATAAGCGTTTCCAAGGTATTTTGCACAAGAATATCCCAGTAAGCCCATTTTGTTCTGATGTTATTCATGAAAACATTTAAAATTGGTGTTTATGTTGAACAGCAATATATCCTTTTATTCCATGCAGGTCACAGTGGGGCCTTGACTCTTCTCAGGTAAAACAAGGGAATTGGAAATTGCTGTTCTAGTGTCCAAATATTTGTTCACTCTGCACAGCATTAAATTCCTTTCCTTTATTTTAATTTTTATTTAAAAGTTTAAGTCCTGCTTTTCGTTTTTCTGCTTCTGTTCTGTTTGTATATGTTCCTAGTTTGTACTTAGAGAGTGAAGTAAACCGGTGTCACATTCCTTGTATGTCTAACATACCTGGCCGATAAAGCTGATTCTGATTCTGAATTCTGATATCTGGAGTGTCATATGTTTTAGCATCGGCTAACCTGGCACACCATATGGCATTTTTGGCAGTGTATTGCACGAATACACTGCCTGGCCAAAAAAATAGTTGCCACCAAAAAACAAAGGTCATACACTCTAATATTTCGTTGGACCGCCTTTAGCTTTGATTACAGAACACATTCGCTGTGGCATTGTTTTGATAAGCTTCTGCAGTGTCACAGGATTTATTTCCATCCAGTGTTGCATTAATTTTTCACCAAGATCTTGTATTGATGATGGGAGAGTCTGACCACTGCACAAAGCCTTCTCCAGCACATCCCAAAGATTCTCAATGGGGTTAAGGTCTGGACTCTGTGGTGGCCAATCCATGTGTGAAAATGTCTCATGCTCCCTGAACCACTGTTTCACAATTTGAGCCTGATGAATCCTGGCATTGTCATCTTGGAATAGGGAAGAAAAAATCCATTGATGGAATAACCTGGTCATTCAGTATATTCAGGTAGTCAGCTGACCTCATTCTTTGGGCACATAATGTTGCTGAACCTAGACCTGACCAACTGCGGCAACCCCAGATAATAGCACTGCTCCCACTGTCCAATCTTTATGCTCCCTAGCAAGCTGAAGCCTTTTTTTCCGGTTAGCCTTACCGATTAGTGGTTTTTTAAGGCTGCACAGCTGTTCAGTCCCAATCCCTTGAGTTCCCTTCGCATAGTCCATGTGGAAATGCTCTTACTTTCACTATTAAACATACCCCTGAGTTCTGCTGCTGTTTTTCTTTGATTTGATTTGGCCAAACATGTAAAAGTGGGGTTGGTAGTCACGGAAAACTGCATGAATTTGAATGTAGCATCTCCTCAGGACTCTGTCTAGGACCCTGCCTTTAAATGATCGCCGATCATGACCACATTTCTTCCTCGAAGATGATGGTTCCCCACTATCCTTCCAGTTTTTAATAATGTGTTGGACAGTTTTTAACCCAATTTTAGTAGTTTCTGCAATCTCCTTAGATGTTTTCTCTGCTTGATGCATACCGATGATTTGAGCCTTCTTAAACAGACTAACATCTTTTCCATGAACACAGGATGTGTCTTTCAACATGGTTGTTTTAGAAATGAGAAGCTACTCATTGCATCAGCTGGGGCTGAATAACTTGTTGCCAGCTGAAAGATAATCACCTTTGCAGTAATTATCCAATAGGAGGCTCATACCTATTTGCTTACTTAAATCCAGGTGGTGACTTTTTTTTTTGGCCAGGCAGTGTATTTCACTGGTCCATCTGGGAAAGAGCCCATAGAAAGTGTTTGGGGAGGGCAAAACCTTTCAGAAGCATATCTAGCAGGTGATTGGACAATCATTACGTCAATCACATTTTTTTACAGACCAAACTATGATGTTGTAGGTGGATGCTACAGAACGTGAGCCACTTCGTAAACAAACTTTCGTCATACATGTCAAAAGTGGAGCAGAAATATCCTCCCTGTATGGAAGTTTGTAGTGTTATTTGTTTTCAATTAATAAAGAAATGTACTCTAGATCTGTTAAAACTGCTACTTATGCTGTTAGCATCAATGCTAATCTCTGTACAGCAGTCACTTTCTGTTGTTGTCTTTTTCGTTACTTCCTGCTGTAAAGGAGTCTTCTGCTTTGTTAAAGAAGGAATCAGCAGAGGCATTGATAAAGGACTGTACTGATAAGCAGGATCAATAAAGGCATTTTCTTCATAAAGCTCTCTATAACTCCCGTTCTCATTTTCACCCTTCTCATTCCTTTTCCTCCCCGCTGCTTTTTGTCTTTATTTTGGCTGTAATAATGTGTGTTCCACTCTCCCATCATTCTCCCTCTCCGAGACTTTATTGCCTCATTTTCACCACACACATCGCCACTGTTATCCCCCAAGCAATAACCCTGACAGAGCCGGCAGACTGTCTGTGTGCTGTGTCCCCTAAAGATGTTTAAATCTCTCTGTTCGTGTTTGCACAGCAGCAGAGGGACATTTCTCTACACTCTGGAGGTGTGTGATTATGATGCTGTTTGGTGATATGACATAAGGTACGATCCAAGGTCACAGAAGCACATGAAGAAGCTTTAATCACACAGCGAGATGTTTTTCAGATCATCAAAAACACCTTGTGCTGACCTTGCTCTTGTTGTCTGTTTGATTCTGTTTAACTGTGTTTGTGTGAAAGCTGCACTGTTTGATCCAAAGATATTTCTCCTGTTTCACACCTCAAGAAAAAAACATTGTTGTGAAAGAGGGGCTATTATTAAATCCCTTCTCCTCTGCACATGCACTAGTTGCTTGGTTACTCCCCTCTGCCTTACAAACCTGTTTCCATACTCTCACTGTAGCATCTGATGACCTGAGATGGACAACAGCCATGGAGAAAAGGAAATGTTGGTCACTTCGGCTCTGGCAGCTCAGGCTCTTCCTTTGATAAAAACGATTTGCGATGCTTCCTGCTGCCTCAAACAAACTGCCTTCAGTCTGTGTTTTTCTCCTATTAAGCTGTGTTAGCTGCCAAGAGAAAAATTTAAGGGAAATCTTGAGGCCGGTGGTGGAAAATCACAGGTGAAATGTTGTTTCTTGGTCTAGAGATTTATCAGGGGGTTGTTTGACTGATGCTATTAAAGCAACAATGTGTCTTTGTTTGAGAAAGGGACGTCCTAAATGGTGAGTGCTTGATCTCAAATAGATGGTTTGAAGATTCCTTCATCATTTATCTGTTTAAGTTCTGTCTCCATCACATTACTTTTCAATTGGATGCATATGACCCTTATAAGATAAACTAAAATAGATTTTTAGATTTTGCTTATGTTGCCCTCCTTAATACCTCCATTATGTAAAATTTATTTATTTATTTTTTATTTATTTATTTATTTATTACTCTTTAAGATGTAATTTTCTTTTGTATAAAATTAACAGGAATTATTACACTTCATACAGAATGTTATTAGTGGGTAGGCCTGAGAATATTTGCCTTTTTTCTTTAACTTTTTGTTCCTTTAACTCTTTTCTTAACAATAAATCACCACATTTTCTTGACATTGTTCTTTAGACTTACCTTAAACATCTTATCAAAATGTAATAAGACAGTTTATCCACTTGCTGAATAACCTATTGCAGTATAATTAACTTCTGAACACATTTAATCTCACATCCACAGTGAAACAAGAGTAGTTAAACCAGCTCATTTTGGAAGTTGAAAAAGGCTTTTTTCTTTTTATGCAAAACAACTGAAAATCTCCTTTTACTTAAGTTGGTCTGTTCTGAATATTAATCACTTAAAGGAGCTGCCCTGCATTTTTCAAAATCCTTATTTTATCAATGAAAAAGTCACTTCAACCTAAAATTAAACCATATATTGTTTAATTTATTTTTTTCCTTTTATTCAAATATTATTATTTTCACAGGGTGGACCTGTGCATATCCAGGCCCACCCATTGATCTGCCTCTGTTCATTGGCAAATAGTTGTTGTGTTGTGTGCTCCCATTTTAAAGGGATAGTTAAGTTTATTTTTGAAGTGAAGTGTTCAAGGCCCATGGCACAATTAAACTTTATTGCAAAATAAATGAACTGACCATTTCTCCCTCCTGGGGGAAGAAAGCTGGGTATGAACACCAACCAATACACAGCAGTTAATGGAGCCACCAAAAACCTCATGTTACCCAACTTTTAGGGTAAAACTACACAAAATATAGTTGGCTCGACTAGATGCTACAATAAGGTTCTTTACAGTATCACACTTTTCATCAACAAAGTGTGCTTAAACTATTTTGTGATACAACATATGGGCTACCTATCCTGCCGCCAATAACACACCACCATCCTTTCAGCGGTCTGCACAAGAAACAACAACCACTAACTTCACTGAAACAGAACTTAAAATGAACGATTTTGACTCGAGTGACAATGGCATGCCGTTAGTCGTGGCTACGACAGGATATCTCTCTGACTGGAGTACACAGAGGAAGAACTTTTGCAGATGGCGTCACAGGTTAAAAATTGGGACAGAAAAACTGTTCTGAAAACTGAGGAGCAGGAAAGATTACAACTTACCTGGTGGTGCAGATTCATAAACTGTGAGCCCTTTGAATCACTACAAACTACATGTTAGTAAATCAGTAAGTTCTGCTAGTGTAGTATGCAGTTTGGAAAATGTCCATAGGTTTGGGTCAAGCAGCAAAATCTGGTGATGTAAAATGAGGCCACTGCTGTAGTGTGAAAATATATACAAAGTGTCTTCTTAAGGATGGCTGCAGAGGCACAGGAATCACATACAAAGTCAGTTTAAAATGCAGAGTTTAAAACTGAAAGGCTTGATCCAGTTATTTCTTTAGTCAGCAGCTGAGAAGGGAGTCTTCTGCATGTTTCATTGCTTCTGTTTTTAGCAGTTAAACTAGCTTTAGCCACTATCTGTGGGTCAAAACATGCAGCTTACAGTCTTGTACTGCTCTCTTTCATTAGGCTACTTAAGATAATACTTTATTGTCTCAGCACTTCATAAGCAAAGGGACGCACATACACTTGATCTTTGTTATCCAAATATTTGACAGTAGACTGTTAATGCTTGTTAGTCTTTCTGCAGCTTCAACTGTTTAATGACTATTTGTTCACTATTTCAGCTTCCAACCGCCCTGACACAGGAGAGGTGGTTATATTCAGTCTGATGTGCCAAAGTTTGGAAAATTTAATCACAGAAAATCAGACCACGCCAGAGACAGTGTTCCTATTACAGCTCACACTCCGGAGGACCTGCAGTGAATCAGAAGTTTTATTACAGCTATTTCTTTAGCAGAGAGGAGATTGAAAGAAAAAGTCTACCGTATCACAGAGGAAGTAGAGACCTCAGAGAGAGACCTACGGAGAATGTCTGCATGGTTAGATAGAGCCAGAATAGAGGGATAAAAAAGCCTCTGTCTTTTTATTACATCAGGGTTTATTGGTGCAGAAGTACCAAAGCGCGATGAACTTATTTAACCTCCATTGACCTCAGATGGCCTTAGTTAAATCATGCTGCAGCTGAATATATGAGGATAAAAAAGGGCTAATTTTCACATCACACAACTGTCTCTGCTTCCCACAGGTCCAGACAAACGCATTCACCGTGATTTTTGATGAGCGTTACACCATCCCCATGGACCTGTCCACGCTGGAGGAGTACAGCCTGCGTTTTGCTGCCTTTGGTATCGATGCTGATGAGAGGAACATCAGCGCCGGGGTCGCAGATCTCAAGCTGTCAGACCTGGACCTCACCATCAGACCGTTCAACGCCTGGCTCTACCTTCAGGATGTCAATAAGGTGAGTTATGATACAGTGATGTGCCACACAAAACAGGGCTCAGTCTTAAATATGTTTGTTCATTTAATGCTCACACTGAAAATAATCCTGTAAAAGTAATGCTTGGGATTGTAAACCCTTTTTCAGGGTGACATGTTCAGTCCTTCACAGTCAGTTATCAAATTATCTCTTCATACAGTGACATGCAAGATAAAGCATGTTGGTGTGGTAGGACCTCTGCTGGACATTTAGTAGAACTACAAACTGTATCTGAAAACCAAGGACAAGTAGAGGTGACAGAGTTGTAATGTGTTTAAATGAGTTTAAAGTAAAAATGTGGTCATGTATCATAAAAAATAGATTGAAATAATGTTTATTTATGTATCTATTTATTTAAGTAGAGGACAGTGCATATTAATGAACATTGGCATGTAAATGTGCCAGTTTATAGCTACAGGCTAATTTCCATCTGTAGTCCCTGGCAGGTTGATGTAATGCATTTGTAAAGGTGTGTACAATCTTAAAATACATGAAGTACACAAAACAACAGTAACAGGCAGCAGCAAAATGACAAATACACATAACAACATGAAATTCACATTAAATTACAGGACACACATACAACAATACAAAAGATATGCTAAAGACAAACCATAACAGAAAGACCCTCAGAGTTAAAGTGTGTGAGTTGTTTAATGTGCAAAATGCAGTGTTAAAGTGCTGAAGTGCTAAAGGGCTGATGTATTGTACACCATAGTAGAAGTGCTAATGTATGATTGCACACTTGCCCGCACCTGTTATATTGCATAGGTTGTGCAGAAGCAGACATGTTTATGCACAGTATTGCACATGGTTAGCATATAAAGATGTAATTATGTATGCAAAATTGCACTTAGTGTACATACGTAGAGGTATTTATGTACACACATTAAAGACAGATGTTTGTAAATGGTCACAGGTCTGGTTTGTCCTGAGCCACACCTTCAGATGATCCTTAACATCTGCAAAGCTGTAACACCTTCATAATAATTCATGGAAGAAAATCAATTTTTATGACAGAAAATAAGCTCTGAAAAGATATTCTATAAACCCCAATTCCAATGAAATTGGGACATTGTCTAAAACGTAAATTAAAACAAAATGTAATGATCTACAAATCTTTTACAACCTATATTCAATGGATACAACAAGATATTTACTATTCAAACTGATAAAACTGATTTTTTTTTTTTGCAAATATTCACTCATTTTAAATTTGATGCCTGCAACATATTCCAAAAATGCTGGGACAGGGGCATGTTTGCTACTGTGTTACATCACCTTTACTTTTAACAACACCTAATAGGCATTTTGTAACTGAGGACACTAATTGTTGAAGCTTTGTAGGTGAAATTCTTTGCCAATCTTGCTCGATGTACAACTTTAGGTGCTCAACAGTCCTGGACTCTGTTGTCCTATTTTGTACTTCATAATGCTCTACACATTTTCAATAGGAGACAGGTCAGGACTGAGGCAGGCCAGTCTAGTACCTGCACTCTTTTACTACTAAACCACACTGTTGTAACACTGCATTATCTTACTGAATTAAGCAGGGACATCCTTAAAAAGAAGTTGCTTGGATGGCAGCATATGTTGCTCCAAAACCTGTATGAACCTTTCAGCATTAATAGTCACAGCTACCAAAGTTACAGGTGCTGTTGTTTAATTCTGCAGGAGTTTTACAGGATCGTTTTACTTTCTAGGTTGTTGTTTGTTTTGTCAGAGCAGACTTCGTTTTAAAATCTTATAACCACTGTAACCACCGCCACGCTGGTGTTTCTTCACAGGCTGTGGATGCAGTCGGGGAGATCCTCCTGTCTTTGAGTTATTTACCAACTGCAGAGCGCCTCACTGTAGTCGTGGCAAAGTGTAAGAACCTGGTGTGGACAAACGGCAAGACCACAGCAGGTTAGGGGATGTTTGTTTCTTCGTGTGCTGCTGTCAGTGTTTTTGTTTTACTTGCAATATGTGTGTGTGAACAATAGCTTGACATGTTTCTAGATCAAACCACAAATGAGAGATGAGACATGATAGGATGAAATACAATGGCTTTATGAGTCAGTCATGATGAATGAGGCCTTATGGCATTTTCCATCTTAGTGATTCATTTTTTAATGTTTGTAGTGTCTGCTTCCCTTCTTTTTCTTGTATGTGTCACATTTCCTGTATTTCCCCAGACCATCCCAGCATCCAAACCTTTCTTTAGTTTATTTTTAAATCTTTGAATGCTTCAGGAAAACAGTCATCCTTTAGACAAAACATCCTTCTCTCAACAGACTTTATGTTGACTCTCAAAGTCTTTATTTATGCTCAAAAGGGGCCAAATTGTGTTGTTTTTCATACATTCAGTTCTCAAAACAGCCATGCAGCAACACTCTGAAAAACGCCACTCACTGAAACACAGTCATTTTCATGTGCAGAGGTATTATTTGTGCAGGACGGTGCTTTCATTACAATTCATAACACCTTAATGAGGAGGTAACCTAATATATGGTTGTAACCCAAAGTTACCTCTCTCACAATCAGATCCATTCGTCAAAGTGTACCTCCTACAAGACGGGAGGAAGATCAGCAAGAAGAAGACTTCCACCAAAAGAGACGACACGAACCCCATCTTCAACGAGGCCATGATCTTCTCTGTGCCGTCCATCGTCCTGCAGGTGACACTTTAGACTGTGAACTACACTTAACCTGTGTGATGAAACATGACAGGAGGCTTTATTTGATCCGTATGAGGGAACGGAGGTCAAGGAAAAGATAAGACCTGTAAAAGGTGACTATAAAAACAGGACAATAAAACAGTGCTGCCAAGAAACAGACAAGCCAGCGCTTATGTAAATCAAACAACGAAATCAATACATGGACACCTGAACTTGTCTGTCATAGAGGTCACCCTGTCTAGCTTTATACTGAATTTTAAACACTTTATAAGCATGTTTATTATGCATTAAAATGCCCTTAATATGCTGTCTAGTAGGGATTGTGTTTGATCCCCACTGCTCCTGTACAGGTAGCTGTTGCACCAGGTCTTTCTAATGGATGTCAGCAGGGGTCTTCTCAGACAGAACAACCATTAACTGTCTCAGTTACTTCCTCTTTTACCAATAGCTTCCTCTTTCCATCTGCTATCTCCATAGCAATTCTTCCTTTGTCGCCAATCAGACAGTTCCTCTTTCTTCATGTGATGCCATTCTCCTCTTTGCACATAAACATCTTTCACCTCTTGAACTTAATCTTACCTCAGTAATCAATGTTTTGCTCTTGCATTAACGCTGCCAGTGAGCCCGTCCTGCTCTCTTATCCTGCCCCTCTCTCTGTTGTGAGCCCACCTCGGCCTTTATGGACAGAAGGCCCAATATCTCTTATGTGATCTTCCTCCAAAGGCCGAGGATGTCTGGCACTGCTAGAGTCAGACTTAAGATTAGGCCAGAATTGTGACCTCAAATCCTGATCTCCATGTCATCAATATCTAACATACAGATATATCCCCAAATGTAATATCACAGATACTGATATCGACACGGATATTTGGTGTTAGGAGCTTAAAGTCGTTACTTTCCTAAAACTGACCTATTCCTTTCAGTCCATTTGTGTTTGACATGAGAAGCAATCAAATCAACATTTCATTCTTTCATAAATAATACATTTGATTCATAAAAGTAAACCATAATGGTACATAGTAGGCCTGTGCTAAAAATATCAATATGGCAAATTATCGTCATGCACTCTCTGCCAATACGTGTATGGATACAGATTCTACAGAATCGATACAGCCTCAAATGCTGTGACAGCTGTTGTCGATACACTTTGGTGTTATCAATGGCACAGTTCAAAGTCGAGGCCGAACTTCGTGAATGAAGCACGTTCAAAATTTTAACTTGAGTCTAAAATCTTTGAGGACCTAAATTAAAGTGTTTTTGAGTTGTAGAACAATCTTCTTCTTTTTGCAATGAAAAAACAAATTTAAAGTTGTCAGGAATTCTGATAAAACCATTATAATTGTACATAATTTACACTTAACGGGATGGATATTGTATTTTAGCCTCAGTGTTGGGATACGTATCATATCGTGAGCTTGTTGGAAAAACCCAGCCCTGGTATATAGTACATTCTTCTATTATCACAGCCAATATATGGGATATTTAAAGCCAATTTCTATGTCCAAAATATCTGCTGTAAATACCAGCAAAAAAATGTCATATCTGCTGATACATATAAACTTTTTACACATTTATCTGCAGATACTGATATTGGTCTGATAATACAGTGCATCCCTACAGTATAATCATATTCATAAGCACTCTTGATCATTTATGATGCTTTGTTAAAATAATAAGTCATTACAGTCATTCATAATCATTACAGCTGTTAATGTAGACATTAGCATGATCTTTCTAACCATTGTTGATACATCTATAGTAACTATCATTAGCACCACATAGGCATGAGGTCCCTCTTGAAAATGGGATATCACATCTCAAGAGGCCTTCCTTTGATACATTTATACTTAAAGGAGACAAATATGGTAGGAACGCATTTGTGGTCTGGGCACCCATGAGTGTGTCACTACCATAAATTCTTATTTTCAGTATGACTATTAATGATTATACTTCTATAAAATTATCACCACAATCATACAGACATGAGGACCCACCTGAAAATGAGATGTTGCATCTCAAGAGGCTAACCTCTAATAAATTTTAAAGTTTTCAGCAGAAACAAATATGACAATGACAGGTCTATGATTGGTCCATGGATCTGTCACTAACTTTAGTTCTTACTTTAGTCCACTTGTCTCCACTTACCTCCCTTCCTTCGCCCACACACCCAACACAGCATCGTGTGGATTTGCTGTTCATCATGAGACTGGGGTCCACTTTCAAGATTTCCTGCTGCTTAACAGGTTTTTTCTTGCCACCATGATGGAGGGATTCATGATTGGCTATATAGATTCATGTTGGGTGTTGGATGTAAATATTTGTATATACACAGTTGTGTTCAAAATAATAGCAGTCCCACATCACTAGCAAGATAAATCACTGTTTTTGTTAGAATTTCAACTTCTACACTGCAAGTAAGTTTCTAGAAGGTTTAGTAAAGGTATAAAAAACCAACAGACCCAACAGGCATGATGTGCATGCTGCTGGTTCTGTGAAACCAAATCATTAACTGAAAGGGGTGTGTTAAAAAAAAAAAATAGCAGTGCCGAGTTCAATTAGTAAGGTAATTGATTGTGTGAAAAAAATAGGTTTTCAACGGGTGGCCCTTATTTAAGGATCAAGGCAACTGACGCTGCATATGCTGGCTGTGCATTTGTCCTTGAAAAACAGAGTAAAATGGGTCGTTCAAGACATTGTTCAGAAGAAGAGCGTTCTTTGATTAAGAAGTTAATAAAAGAGGGGAAAACCTATGAAGAAGTTCAGAAAATGATAGGCTGTTCAGCTAAAATGATATCAAATGCTTTAAAGTGGCAGCCAAAACCAGAAAGGCAAGGAAGACAAAGAAAAACGACTATTCGAATGGATCGGAGAATAACCAAAATGGCAAAGGCTCAGCCAATGATCAGCTCCAGGAGGATCAAAGAAGATCTAAGGTTGCCTGTGAGTACTGTAACAATCAGACGACGTCTATGTGAAGCCAAGCTACCAGGAAGAAGCCCCCGCAAAGTCCCATTGTTAAAAAAAAAAAAAGACATGTGCTGAAGCGGTTACAATTTGCCAAAGAACACACTGACTGGCCTAAAAAGAAATGGTGCAATATTTTGTGGACTGATGAGAGTAAGATTGTTCTTTTTGGGTCTAAGGGCCACAGACAGTTTGTCAGACGACCTGAAAACACTGAATTCAAGCCACAGTACACAATGAAGACAGTGAAGCATAGTGGTGCAAGCATCATGGTATGGGATGTTTCTTGTACTATGGTGTTGGTCCCGTTTATCGCATACCAAGGATCATGGATCAGTTTGAGTACATCCGAATACTGGAAGAAGTCATGTTGCCATATGCTGAAGAGGAAATGCCCTTGAAATGGGTGTTTCAACAAGACAATGACCCCAAACACACCAGCAAGCGAGAAAAATCATGGTTCCAGACAGACAAAATTCAAGTAATGGAGTGGCCAGCACAATCCCCAGACCTTAATCCCATAGAAAACTTGTAGGCTGACATAAAAAATGCTGTTCATGAGGCAAAACTAAGAAATGCAGAGCAATTGTGGAACATAGTACAATTGTCCTGGGCTTCAATACCTGTTGACAGGTACCAGAGATTGGTAGGCTCCATGCACCACAGATGTGAAGCAGTTATCAGAAACCGTGGTTATGCAACTAAACATTAGTTTATGATTCTCAGGAAAGTTGAATCAAGAAATTTTGTTTATACACTACATTTTTGAGTTTGTAAATAAAGATGTCAACACTGCTATTTTTTTGAACATATTTCTTGATTTTGTCATGACCTGGCTCAGGCGGTCACAACAAAAGAGGGAGACAACACCATGGCAAAGTTTTCAAATGTTTTATTTTTCAAATCAAACCAAGTTAAATCAAGTTAAACATTCAATTCAAACAAATCTCGGATTAAACCAAATACAGCAAAACTAAACCAAATTAGGCCAAATCAAATATTTAAATTAGGCAGTTTACTGTTAAACTGAATTGAACCAAACTAAACAATCAGAAAAGCCAAATTAGACCAAATTAGACCACATTACTCAAAATTACTTCAAATAAGATCAAATCAAATGTTTAAAACACAAAATATGTAAATCAGTAGAGTCAGTAGTGTAGGATGTGCATGAGTGAAGATAATGTGTGTAAATGGTGTAAAAATGCAAACTGAACTAAACCTAATCTAACATAACTAAGCCCAAATGTGATACCTGTGTGGAGGCCAGGTCAGAGAGAGTGAGACTGTGTCTGCAGAGCTTAAATAACCTCACTCTCAACCCAGGTGTCTGACATCACTCCAATCAAGGAGCTGCACCCACAGGCACAGGCTGACACTTCAAACACCCCATGATGTCATGGCCATGATCATGGCCAAAAATTCTTAGTAAACTACAACAAAAACACTTTATCAGCCAACTGGGCTACAATGAAATGCACTACTCCAGTGGAGCACGTGAAAGGGCATCGGCAACAATATTATCTTTGCCTTTAATATGTCTTATGTCCAAACTATGAGACTGCAGGAACATAGTCCACCTCATCAGCCGCCTATTAGGACAACTCAAGGACCAAAGAAAGGTAAGAGGATTATGGTCAGTGTAAACCACAACAGGACTAACACCAGAACCCACATAAACCTCAAAATGCTTGAGGGCCCAGACCAAAGCCAATGCCTCCTTTTCAATGGTCGAGTAGTTAAGCTGGTATAAGTTGAACTTCTTTAAGTAGCAAACTGGCCTATCAATCCCCTCATGTTCCTGCAGCAAAACTGCACCAGCCCCAACATGACAAGCGTCAACCTCTAATTTAAAAGGCTCATCAAGATGTGGTGCAGCAAGTACTGGCGCAGCACACAAAAGAGTTTTAACATTTTCAAATGCCAGTTGGCACTGAGAAGACCACACAAACTTAGCTTTGGCCTTTAACAAATCAGTTAAGGGTGATACAACTGTTGAAAAGTTCTTACAAAAAGCACGATAGTACCCAACTAAGCCTAAGAACCGCATTAGCTCTTTCTTAGTAGTAGGCACAGGATACTGCATAACAGCCTTGACCTTTGCATCAACTGGACAAACTTTCCCCTGTCCCACTACACGACTGAGGTAATTAACTGTTGCCTTGGCAAACTCACACTTGGCAAGGTTGACAGTAAGACATGCTTCTGCCAACCGACTAAACAGAGCACCGATGGGCTGTATATGATCATCCCATGTGTCACTAAACACAACGTCATCAAGGTACACAGCACAGCCTTCAAGACCACCAACAACCAGATTCATGAGGCGCTGAAAAGTAGCAGGCGCATAACTGAGACCGAAACTCATGACTGTGTTCATACAAACCAAAAGGTGTCACAAATGCAGAAATTTCTCTTGCACGGGCTGTCAAAGGAACCTGCCAGTACCCCTATAACAAGTCAAACTTGCTGACAAACTTGGCTGACCCAACTAAATCAACACAGTCCTCCATTCTTGGCAAAGGGTATGAATCTGTTTTTGTGACCTTGTTTACTTTATGGTAGTCTGTACAAAATCTTTGGGACCCATCTGACTTGCCAACCAGCAAACTTGGTGAAGCCCAACTAGACGAAGATGGTACCACTATTTTATTGTCCAACATGTACTTCACCTCAGACTCCAACACCTTTCGCTTGTCTGCTGCACAGCGATAAAAACGTTGTTTTATTGGAGGACTATCTTCAACAACAATGTCATGCTCAATGAGGTTTGTATGAGTTGGTGTATCACCAAAAAGCATGGGAAACTTCCTAATCAACTCAATCAGCTCAGTTCTCTGTGACACCAACTGACATAGTGATTCGGAATTTTTAAGCCTACCACATATGATAGGATCAGTTGGACCATCAACATCTGTCTCAGTGTCCAAACTCCCATCTGGGACATCAACATTTGAAAGTGCTGAATCAACCATTAACACAGGACCAACGTCCCTTTTATTATCAAAAGTTTCACAACCACGTGCATATTATGGCTTCAACAAATTGACATGACATAACTGAGATGACTTTCTTCGATTTGGGGTAGAAATCAAGTAGTTCTGATCAGATAGTTTTTCCTCAACAGTGTATGGACCTGCAAACTTCGCCTGAAATGGTGAGACTTGCACAGGCATAAGTGCTAAAACCTGATCTCCAGGACTAAACTGGCGCTGCTCTGCCCTGCGATCATACAACTTTTTCTGAGTAGCTTCAGCACCCTCAAGATTTTTTCTTGCCACCTCAACAGCTGCATACAAACGTCTGCAAAATCCATTTACATAGTCAACTAGGTTTTTTGGTGGGTCACTTTCAACCAGCCCATCCTGCAACACCGCAAGAGGACCACATACAGAGTGGCCAAAGACAAAATCATTGGGGCTAAACCCTGTACTTTCTTGGACATTTTCTCTGGCTGCTAGCATCGGCCATGGTAACCCTTCTTGCCAGTCCCTCCCCAACTCCATACAATATGAACGCAACATGGACTTCAATGTACAATGAAAGCGCTCTAGTGCCCCCTGACTCTGAGGATGATAAGCTGATGAACAATTCTGCTTTACCCCAAGCTGTTTCAGAACCTGCTTAAACATATGTGAAGTAAAGTTCAAACCCTGATCACCCTGTATTACACGTGGAATACCAAAAGTGGAGATAAACTGAGTAAGGGCCCTAACCACAGACCTCACAGAAAGTGAGTGCAAGGGAAATGCTGCAGGATATCTTGTAGTCTGACACATCAGTCAGCAGATATGCGCAACCAGACCTGGAAGGAGCCAATGGCCCAACACAATCTATAATCAAATGCTCAAAAGGTTGGCTCATGGCAGGGATAGGACTGAGAGGAGCTGGCTTAATAACCTGATTGGGTTTTCCTGTAAGCTGGCAAACATGGCAAGACTTAACATACTTCGAGACACTACGCTTTAACTGAGGCCAAAAGAAATAACGTAAGACACGGTCATATGTCTTTTTCACCCCCAAATGTCCACCAGCATCATGTGCTGTACTAAGCACCAGCTCACGAAAGCAACTTGGTACAACCACCTGAAAAACTGGCTTAAATCACCATCACAGGGAACCCATTTACGCACAAGCAAATCATTTTTTACAAAATACCCCTGTGCGACATCTGACTTTCTATTTGCAGCGCCTCCTTCCATAATGCAGACAGACCTTTGGCTCCTCACCCATTCATCCTTTGAAACAGATGAGGGGAGATCAGGTAGGCGAACCTGATGTTCAGCCATTGAACTGTCACTACGTCCTGTGTCAGGCACATCAGAGATTCTTTGCGGCTCTGTGCACGGGTCACAGCACAGGCCGGAAAAACCTCTGGAAGATCTAAATTGGTTTCCTCCAACACATCAGACACTAATGGCTTAGAAACAACCACAGGTGGTGGTGGAACCTCAGCCCACACACGAGAACCAGCAAGGTCATTACCCAAAACCATTGCGATTTCTTCTATTGGTAACTCAGGGTGCACACCAACAGGAACAACGCCCCGCACTAGCTCACAGTTCAACTTTAAAAAGTGACGCGGTACAGTTTCCAAACCCATTTCCATTCCTCTCATCAGTATATAATCACCCGTCTCAGACTCTGATGAGAATGGCAAAACAGAGCTAAGGATAAAAGTGTGCCTAGCACAAGTATCACGCAGTAGTTTAATGGGAACACATTTATCACTACCTATTAACGATACAGATGCATCAGCAATGAAAGGCTCAAAACCAGAATGCTGATCCTGGTTGACACAAATGGGTATCTTGCCTGACATTTCACTTAAAGAAACACTAGGAACAACACAGATAGACTTCTCAGAAACATTAGAGCAAAGCATGGCAGGAGCATGAAGATTTGCATTAACCTTAGCTTTGGGTTTTAATAAAGGACAATGATCTTTCCAGTGACCTTCCCCATGACAGTAATTACATTGCCTGGACTTGTCATGTCGCTCTGTCAACAAAGGCTTACGTAAGGGGCTAGGTTTCCCCAATTTTTCACCAATACCCGTGTTCCCTTTGTTACTATGATCAAGCTTAAAACCTCCCCGAAAACACGCTTCCACAGATCTGGACTTGTGAGTTAACACAAAATCATCAGCTAACTCTGCTGCTTTTAGCGCTGTAGAGGGCTTCTGCTCATTAACATAAGTAGCGATGCGCTGAGGGATAGCATTTTTGAACTGTTCCAATATCCTCAGCTCACAAAGACCATCAAAAGTGTCAACTTTAGCAGCTGAGCACCAACACTGAAAATGGGAAGTCAGATCTCGGATAAACTCCACATTAGTTTGTTTCTCGGCCTTTACCCAACTTCTAAACCTCTGGCGGTAAGCCTCAGGAACCAACTCATACGACTTTAAGACAGCTGTTTTTACCATCTGATAATCTAGACTAGCTTCACCACACAAAGCTGAATAAGCCCCCTGGGCTCTCCCAGTGAGAACACACTGTAGCATTAGCACTTTGTCTGAATCTGGCCAATTTTTAGCATCTGCAACACGTTCGAAAAGAGTGAAAAAAGAATCGGGGTCACGTTCATTAAACTTAGGTACCAAACGCAAGTTAGCAACCACATCAATTCCCCCTGATATACTGCCACTAGAGGCACCAGAGCCCTCAGTAAACAGCTTGCCCTCTCTGATCAACTGCAATCTGGACTGTTCAACATCTAACTTCATCCTCTCAGTGTTCTGCTTCAGTCTCTCCAACTCCAGTTTCTCTTCTTTCTCCATGTTTCTACAAAACTTCTCCTGTTCAAACTGCAAAAGTATCAACTCTTTTTGTTGCTCCAAAGTTAAATTTGTTGCCTGAACTGCTGGTACAGACACTGAAACAGGTATTGGCTCTGCCTCAACCTCCCCTTCAGGTAACACACCCTGGTCATATAAAGACTTCAAAACTGTTTTGCGAATCTCATCTTTACGACTCTTACCAGCAACAACAATGCTATAGTGGTCAGCTATTTCCAATAACTCTTCCTTTTTACATGCATTCACAAATCCCACCGTGGGCACCTTAAAAAATTCTGATAAAGAAGCCATCATCAAATCACCAAAACCACCTCAGAAAACAACTTGACTGCTTTAACTGCACTTGGGCCAACATTTCCCACAACAGAGGGCTTCCCCCTAACTGCCTAACTGAGAGCTAGCCAACTCAACCCTCTCTTCGTGTGGCCTGTGGCAGGTATTTATGCACAGCATTACCTGTAACAGGATGTGCTCCCTAACAAGCAAATGCTCTCCACATAAACCACCACTTTAAGACAAAAAAACCCAAATAAACAGACATCTTCCCTATTGGAAAATGCCCCATTAACCTGATGGAGAAACCTCTGTCAGTGCATCAGCAGTAACAGTTATTCTGAGTGGAACCAACAAACCAGCATTAACTGACAAAATGGCTTCCCAAAGAGCACATGGTAAGTCTCCCAACAAACAAAACCTGAGTACTATCAAAACACAACATACAAGACAAAACTACTCAGGCACCAAAGCTGATCAAAATAGTCTATAGCTGATCAACCAATCAAATCTCCAATACCAAACTACCAGACCAAAAAATTAAACTAACCCAAATGGACGAGCCCCCACTTGTCATGACCTGGCTCAGGCGGTCACAACAAAAGAGGGAGACAACACCATGGCAAAGTTTTCAAATGTTTTATTTTTCAAATCAAACCAAGTTAAATCAAGTTAAACATTCAATTCGAACAAATCTCTGATTAAACCAAATAAAGCAAAACTAAACCAAATTAGGCCAAATCAAATATTTAAATTAGGCAGTTTACTGTTAAACTGAATTAAACCAAACTAAACAATCAGAAGAGCCAAATTAGACCACATTACTCAAAATTACTTCAAATAAGATCAAATCAAATGTTTAAAACACAAAATATGTAAATCAGTAGAGTCAGTAGTGTAGGATGTGCATGAGTGAAGATAATGTGTATAAATGGTGTAAAAATGGAAACTGAACTAAACCTAATCTAACATAACTAAGCCCAAATGTGATACCTGTGTGGAGGCCAGGTCAGAGAGAGTGAGACTGTGTCTGCAGAGCTTAAATAACCTCACTCTCAACCCAGGTGTCTGACATCACTCCAATCAAGGAGCTGCACCCACAGGCACAGGCTGACACTTCAAACACCCCATGATGTCATGGCCATCACAACTTTCTGTAAAATATTATCAAATTCAATTACTTTTCCAATTTTCTTGCTTTGAAATAGAATGTGCAGTGTCCCCAATGCATTTGTGTGCATTAAAATAAAATTTATTTGAAGAATTTTGAGGTTTACTCACCTTTTTAAACACACTGCTATTATTATGAACATAACTGTATATGTATATGTGTATTTTATACATGTATATATGTATCTATGCATATATGTGTATCCATAAAATGAAGAGTTTTATGCTCTATTGTAAAGTGTCTTGAGATAACACTTGTTATGAATTAGCGCTATACAAATAAAGATTGATTAATTGATTGATTACAGTTACAGGGTTTATACACATTCATAGTGTGTTATATTGTCCTTAAGAGATTATAGGTACTCGCAATGCTTCATAACAATAAATCTGAAACACAGTAAAACATTTCATAAACGTTAATGAGATTAGGTATAAATTCAACATATATGCATGTTATTGCTTATAGAAAAAGACTAATGTTATTGCGGCTTTTATTCTTGTAATACATTATAATATCATTTTACTGGACATTATAGACACCCTTATTATTCTCTGTTATTAAAAAAGCTGTTGATGAAATCTATCACTTCAATTTTTATTGTCCTGGTACCAAATTATCTTGGCCCAGAACTAATCCACGGCCAACGTGGAAACACGCCCATGGACATATAAAACTTGAAAAAGCATACTATGGGCTTTGTAAATTTGCGGGAAAGTATGTTTTAGTCAGTATTTTCAACTTCCTGACAACCACAGGGTGTTTTCAAAACACTGTATCGGTTCAGGTAACCAAACTGCCAATGTCACTCAGTGCTTGCGCATCATTTTCTATAGTCTGCTTTTAAGTCACACAGATTAAGCTGTTCGTCAAATGCAGCGCCAGATATTAAAGTCTGTAAATAGTAATTAATCCGGGTTACCATAATATTTTAATCTGATATAAGACTAAGATGAGACTGAGCTGACTCAGTCCTGCCTCTTTGTCTTTCAGTTAGTGGAAAAGTTAGTTTGAGACACTTTTAATCATGCCGGCTGCAACAGGATGGAGTCAAAGCCCTCTGCAGTTACCAAACAGCTGACGTCAACCAGGCCTCCATTGTTTCTATAAAGTATTGGTTAGGGTAACAAATCCACAGTTTGGTATTATTTCATTCTGTCATTAAGTAAAACATTCAATACAAAGAAAAAATTCTCAAATGTGAATGAAAAGGAGCAAAAAGAAGAAAAAATTTATAGAATCTACCCTTCTCTCACAAGATATTAGCTAAACACATAATACAAATTAAAAAGAGCTGCAGGCCAACATGCCTTTTCACATTTCATAATTTTTTTATTTTCAAAAACAAACAACAAAACAAACAAACAAAAAGACCACATGTTCATTCACATTTTGTCACAAAGCAAACATAGCAAGACTTAGATGAACACATTTCCCTGTATTTTCAAATCTGCTCTGGATGTTGATTGATAAAGTTTTATAATTATGACTGACACACAAAACCAGACAAGGTTGATCTGCCTCATTTCTGCCTCTTTGTCCTTAAGGTTCGCATAAAGAATGAGTTTCAGATGGCTTTTTCAACATACCTGCTGCAACAGATTCAAAATACTCTGTAGTAACCACACTGCTGATGTCACTCAGGCCTCGTCCATCATTTTCAAGCCTAAGCCGTTGGCGAAATGCAATGTCAGACTTTAATGTTTGCACATGGTTATAAATTCACCTGTTGCCATAATATTTTATCCTGACACAAAGCATTAGAGGACAAGGTTGATCAGCCTCATTTCTGCCTCTTTGCTTTGAGTTTAAGACCGCTTTTCAACGTGTCAGCATTAAGACACTGAAATTAAAGTCCTCAGTATAAACCAAACAGCTGACATCACTCAAGCTTTGTCCACCATTTTTTTTTTTAATTTATTGTTTATTTGACATGGACACACAGTTACATTGATGCTGTGATATTTAAATATACACAGGTCCCAAATGCACTGCTGTAAGTGTTTATAGCACAGTGCTAATTTTCAACACCAGTCCATGGTAGGCTTTTAAAGTTGTTTGTTTACAGTCTTTGCACTGAAAAATGGTCCTTAACTTGTTGGACAAAGTGCAGCACCAGGAATCATTCCACCAATGGCCATAATATTTACCTCCAAGGCACAAAAGTAGAATGAAAAGTTGACCTACTTAATTTCTATCCCTTTAACCCTTTTCACGGCACATTTACCCAAAAGCACCCTATCAAAAGCCATCGATATGACAGCTCGAGACATTCATATTAGTCCTGCAAGAATGTGATAATTGTGTTAATTCACTGTGCGTTATGGCTTTAAAGCAAGCAAGGCAGCCTGACACAGTGTGGTCTTCACACACTTACAGTGCTGCTGTGACCTGCCTTGTCTGCTAGCCCTCATCTCATTTACATCAGAACTGGGAAGAGGGGAGTTATGTCCGAGTTATCAGTGTTCCAGTTACAAAGTCGGAAAAAAATTGCTAATCTACCAGGCTATTGTTAGCCGTTGTTAGCACGCCCTGCGTTGTAGTTCGCACATATCACATGAAAAATGTAAATAACACTATAGCAGCATTTCCATTTATATACGTGGAACAATACTATGTATACAGCTGAATTAGTGCAGCAAGAACACTAGTCAGAAGTGCTAATAAATGGAATATTACAGGAGATTAATAACCGTTTACACCTGGGACAGCCATCTTCGACTGTCAACTTGGGGGGGTGATGCTGCATTCCAGTTGTACTGGGAAGTCAGGATTTCCGAGTTCCGAGTGGGAAATGTCACCTTGAGCGCCCCCTGAGGTCAGAATTTCCTACTGGGTAGTCGAAGATCATCACCACCCCTGAGTTGACAAGCAAAGATGGCTGCTCCCAGTCTAAACAGTTATTAAACTCCTGTAATATTCAATTTATTAGCACTTCTGACCACTGTTTGTTTCACTAAATCAACCGTATACATAGTATTGTTTGATGTTTATATATAGATATGCTGCTATAGTGTTATTTACATTCTTCATGTAGTCTGTGCCAACTACAATGCAGGGCCTGCTAACAATGGCTAACGATAGCCTGGTAGATCACTGAGTATTAGTATTCGAATGATATGATTATGATCATTCAGAACTAAAGAAGCTTCTTGGATGAAAAGTGAAACATCTTCCCAAAACTCGACACAGTCCAGTTGACTTGTTTTGAATTTTCAAGATGGATGGATTTTACAATGGTAGGGCAGTTTTTCACTTGTTTGACAAAACTTGCCCAACAATGTTATGTATACCTTAATGGAGGTTTGTACTCATGGGGCCCCTCGAGTTTCAGTTTGTGGTTGTAGTCTCTTTATGGCACATCATAAAAGCGAGGATGCTGTTGTAATAGCTTGAAAAACCTTCCTCTGTCTCAATGTTCCATCCCAGTGCAGCATTGTCACATCATTTACATCCAAAGTTGTCCTGAATGCAGACTTATGTGCCTCTTGTAGAAGGCAGGATATGATAGACTCACTGTTGGGAAGTCATAAGGCATCCCAGATGGGTCCTTGCAGTTTTTGTTCACTATGACACACCACATGGGATGAATCAACAGATTTTTGTGGCGCATAACCCCATGACAGTTGGGTTGGGCCGTAATTGTGTATAAATCCTGTAGTCTGACCTCAGCATTAGACTGACGCTGCTTTGTGATCCAAATACAAACACTGCTACAACACCAGCCTGTTCAAGGGTTGTATAATCTTAACATTAAAACCCCAAAGTGTTGATGTTTCTGCACTGATGGCTTTGTACAACTTTAGTCAAGAAAGAAAACTAAATGCATGTAAAAGATTGGAAAAAAATCATATATTGTTGAAATATTTAATTTAGCTGATCCTGTAAAAACATGGCCCGATCACCCACTGCAAAGATGCTGACTCATGCTCACACAGCAGGTTGTGTAACCAGGCTGCTCTGTTTGCAGGAGCTCTCCCTGAGGGTGACAGTAGCCGAGGCAACAGACGACGGCCGGGGCGAGAACCTCGGACACGTGATCATCGGCCCTGAGGCGAGCGGGATGGGCATCACCCACTGGAACCAGATGCTGGCTACTCTGAGGAAACCGGTGTCCATGTGGCACCCTCTGCGCAGGATCTAGTCCTCTCTAACCTCATACACACTCGACCTGATTCAAGTAAACCCTCGCTTTTTCACTTTACTTTGGCCTCTCCTCAGTCTGTGGTGCCAGGCTCCAAGCCTAATGTTGTAAAGTAAGAGATCCAGGCTCACAGGATGACACTTTTTGTGATACGTGATGTTCTGCACTGCAAAAACTCTCATCTTAGCAAGTGTGTTAGTCTAATTTTCAGTGTGAGAAATGTCATTACACTTATTATGAGCCACATTCTTCAGAAGAACAGCAAGAACATCTCATTTCTAGACATACAAACCACCAAAAAGGCCTGAGTTGCCCCTAATGCATAAAAAATTCTGAAATTTAGAAAGCAAATTTCAAATATGTCTGAATTCCATTTAAATAGTACATCTCATTTTAAGACTTTGAATAAGAAAATGTTTCCTGCAGCATTTGGTCAAGCATTAAGCTATGCTCTCTTTGGTAACTGTTGCTCGGTTGGACAGAATCTCCCGTCTTGCATTAGTTTGTTGAAAGTTTGCAAACACATGAAGATGTTTGAATCTGAACTAAGTTTGAAAGAGCCAGAGACCCCACTCATGATGGCAAATATTGGCAGGTTCAACAGTTTTGTTCTGATGGTGTGTGGTGTGCAACAAAGACCATCACTCACCAACAGACTCATTCACCAACAATCAGGATTCTTTAAAATCGTTTGCTGTCAAATGCAACTGAAGCGTGAACAAACATTGCAGACAATGAGCAGGAGAAACTAAAGCTTAATGTGGCCAGTGGTTGGCCTCCTGGGACATTTATGGAGGTTCAAATTTAGGTCCAGCTCCTCTCTTTGTGCAGTATGTTTGGCAGGACACACTGCTTAAACACTGGTGTTCTTGCCACCAATAAACAGGTTGGTCCTTTGCTCTTTACGTCAGTCTAAATACATACTAAGTGTTTACTTTAGTCTCCACGGCTGTGTTTGTTGTGTCGCTTGCTTTGGCCTGCTTGCTTCCTGATTGTCTTTTGATCCATTTGATGAGGTAAAACACAAAAGACACATTTTGTGTCACACTTTCGACCAAAAATCCTGATCGGGGTGTTAGACATGTTTTGTAATTACAATGACTTCTTATGTAATTGAACATGATAAAATCACTCTTACGCACCTCACACTACATGGAAATCTTGAAATATATTTTTTAAGACCTTTACATAATCAAGCCTTCATCGGCTTTGTTTGGAAGTAGGACTGGGCATCTTCACCGGTCTCATAATTTAATTCAGTTACGATTGTTCAGTCAACAATTCAGTTTCGTTAATAATCACAATGCATTACAATGGGTAGCATCCTTGATTTTCCACATTACTGCACATTGCTACTTTTTATTAACAAATACCAAGTGTCAGATGTGTATGAACTCTTTTTATTATTTAGAAAGGGCTTTTAAAATCAATTTAAACAAACATTTTCATTGTAATATATTTTATAGGGTTCAGACAACCTTAAGTTGAAAAATTTCCTCCTCAGAACAAAATACTGCCGTCTAGCATCAGCCTCCAGCATGTGTCTAAGGAAGGACCCTCCAGACTGTGAAAATATGACTAAAATTACACATGAAAGTTATTTACAGCAGTGTTTACTTTTATAGCATCAAACCGTAAAGTAGTTTAAAGTGCACAGTGTTTCCTCATTAATGGAAATACTTCAATGCTGATATTGCTAATATGTTAACAGGTTAGTATTGATGCATCAAAGACAGGGTCATTTTCAGCAACCCTGGTTGGACGGAGGGATTCAAACCAAAAATCAGGCTTTTATTCTTGTCGAGTGTGCCACACTTAACTAAAAGGAGCTCAGCAACAGTTGCCTTGAGAGGAGGCTCTCTGGTTGGTGCATCAGTGGACCATTCAGAGAGCCATCATATGGTCATTTTTTAATATTCTTTTTACATATTGATGAAGATATTCATCCATTATTGTCATTTAAATGTGGCTAATATTAAGTGAAAGGAAATATTTTTAATTGAATTTAGACAAAATGTCTTGCAAAGATTTGAGTCTCTGCAGTGTGGTGGTGAGTGGAAAAACTGAGTCAAAGCTGTCTCTTCATGAAGGGGAGGAAGACTAGTAAAACAAGAGTGTGACCTTGATAAATATGTTTTTAACAGAAAAGTATTTTGAACAGGCTGGAGAAAAACTCCTGGAAGATTTTATTAAGTGTGAGGAAAAGGAGTCAAAATGTCAAGAATGAAGTTGAAATGTTAAAAATACATTTATATTTTAAGATCAAATTTATTCTTAATGATTTCTCTTTTTTTCTTGATATTTTATTTCAACATCATTCTTAATATTTCATTTTGACCTTGATTTAAACTTTGATTTAACTTTTTTTTTACAACATTTTGACTTTAAACTTGCCAATCAGATTTTTTTGCTTTTCAGTCAGTTTTTGTTTCATGTACATTGTAATATAATCTTCTCAAATCTTCATTTTTCTCATGCCTGACACTAAAACTCGTTTGTGGTTCCAGATTATTCCAGGATTTTTTTTATATCAACCTGAAGTACTTTGCCTTTCTCTAACTTGGATGCATTATGGGTAAAAAAATAAAAGCTTCCAGAGAGGATCAGAGTTCATTATTTTTTAGGATGTTATACTCTGAAATAACTCCAATTTTTTTTTGTGCCATGATCTTGCCGTCTTGGCTTGAGAACCAGGCATAGATGACGTGAGTATACAGATGTTTTTCGCCTGTTTAAAGTCTAAATCAGACGTTTTCTTTCTGACTTGGAGTTGAGTTTTTTCCCCTAAAACAGAGCCCACCCTCTGCATGGTGCCCACCCTGGTTGTGGCCTGTTATAGCTCTCTAAAGAAAGACTGACTGGAGAGTTGAGGTCCCCTCTATGTCATCAAATATATTTTTCTTTCAAACAGGTCATCGACTGCACCTACTCGGTTGATTTCGTAGCTGTTTCTGGAGGCAGGTTGAATTCGCCTCAGCTGGATCTGGTTGTGTTATTTGTTAACAGTGGGACTGATGAATAATAAAGGTTTTGGTCTGTTTGGTATTTGTTGTGCTTTTGAAAAAGAAAATCCAGGTACTCTTATCCAGGTGAAATAATTGTAATTTGTAGCAGCTGTTACAGGGTGGCCAAATCAGATGTAACTATCATGTAATCATTGTTGTTCCATTTTTACCACGATTAATGCAATACAAGTTGCATAAGCGTATTAAGCAGTGTAAATAATAAACTCTTATCTTTGCAAATCATGGTCCTCACTAACTCAAAGATCGCTTGATTAGGTATTCCTGTTAAACTGCTCATTAACACAAATATGTAGTCAGCCAATCACTTTGTAGTAAATGGTGCAATAAGGAATGCAGACATGGTTACAACAATCTGTAGGAGTTTCAACAGAGACCTTTTTCACTATCCAACAAAGCTCTGTCATCATTTCACCTCAGGACTAGTTTTTAAAATTCTTTTTAACATCTTAATGAAGTCATTCATCTGTTATTGTCATTTAAATGTGGCTAATATTAAGTGAAAGGAAATATTTTTAATTGAATTTAGACAAAATGTCTTGCAAAGATTTTAGTCTCTGCAGTGTGATGGTGAGTGAAAAATTTAGTAAATGCTGTCTCTTCATGAAGAGGGAGCCAGTCACATTGCAGTAAATGTTGTGATAAAGAAAGCCGACATGGTTACAACAATCTTTAGGAGTTTCAACAGAGACCATCTTCACTATCAAACAAAGCTCTGTCATCATTACACCTCAAGACCTTTACAGTAATTCCATCAGGATGTGATACTTTGGCCATTTCCTGATAAGAAACAACTTAGGATGCAACTGAGAGAAGGACATAAACACAAAGGCAGAGACACAAACTCACAGAGCTCATGTATCCTGCTGAGTCTGTGGTCCCCCTCTCACTGATATTTTACCTCTGTTACTCCTGCCTCTGGAGGTTGAGCAAATAGGACAGGGGTGTCAAAGTCAATCAGAGGAGGGGCCAAAAATTAAAGCAGTTGAGTTGTGGGACAAACAAGATCAGCAATTATTGAACAGTTGACAGCTGATTAGTTTTAATCTGAAATATTTAGAATTTGAGCAGCATATTGATTTTAAGGCACGTTTAGAGGGGCTACAGTGCATTGTGGGACTTGTAGTATGAGTGCTATGTAACAGAGGGCCATTTTATTTTGTGTATTTACTCATATTCTGGGCCGAATATTGAAAGGAGGTATTGTATCAAAAAATGCCATGTTTGTTGGTGTCAGAAGTAGCCTGACACACCAGATGGACTGTTTCATGCTTTCATGGGAAATATTTCATATCCATCATGGCAACATCCCATAAAAAGAGCCCGGAGAGGGCAGAACCTTTTAAGGAAAAACTGGAAGGTGATTGGACAAACATTTTGTGTCCATGTCACATTCATTACAGGTCAGTCAGAGGGTTGCAGCTATTTCTCGTTTTCAGCACAACTAACCCACGCTTGTGGCCTATTTGTCCTAATAAGAATACTGATGGAGTATTTTGGCTTTCACAACAGCAGAACAGGTGTTAGGAAGACATTTTTCCAATGTTGCTTGAGATAATAAAACTGAATTTTTGCTTTATAATTCAAATGATCGGGTCAGATTAGGATGTAAACTACATAAAAGTGCCACACCATCAACAACCAACAGCATTCAAAGTCACTTAAACCAACTTTTCCCAACCTGATGCTTGATTTGAGCTCCAGTAAATCATCTTTACCATGTCTACATGCCTGAATACATTGGTCACCATGACTTGGCTGGCTAATCAGCTGTGTTAATGAGCAATTGAACAACTAGGGCTGGGTGATATATCAATTAAATGTGTAATTAAAATTTTTTTGAAGCAGAAGTTAAAAAAAAAAAAAAAATCAAATTCCAGTTTCTTTTTCTTGACTTACTCAGTCACTTGTTTTGCCCTCTTGCACTCCTGAGTTAAAACCTCAACTTTCCTATCTACAATAACACAACAACAGTGTAGAAGTTGTGGCATTGTTTGAAAATAGAAATACTGAAAAAGTTCACTAGTTTCTTTTTTTTAGCACATTTTTGGGCTTTTGTTGCTTTCAATCAGATTAGATAAGAGCATTAAATGTTAATATATTGGGAAAAAGGCTGAGCTTTTGGTGTGAATGTAGGCAAGCCTGCCTACGTCCAAACTACAAAATGTACCTTTGATAGCAAAATAAATAGCACGTTCTCACATTTGAAGAGGAAATTTCTGTTTAGTTTTGGGATATATTTTGATTAACATATAGGTTAAACTTGTTTTATGTAATATCTGTGTCATATGGAGGTTTTCTTCTCTTTCAATTAAAATCAGAAACTGAGATTTGCAAGAAAAAAAATCTGAATCTATGTTTAGGTCATATCACCCAGCCCTGTGAACACCTATAAAATGATTGTTGAGTGTATTGTTCACTTGTACAAACATCAAACTTGACTTCATCCGTACACTATATTACCACAAGTATTGTTGCTGATCAGTGGATTATTAACAAAACACCTCTGGGAATTTAACATATGATGTAAAGAAGATAAGCCTCTTTAAATGGGGTCAGCGTTTCTTTTATGTTAAAGGAAACACCTTGATATTCTGAATGTATCTGCTGTTTAATTCCAGCAGGACCCTGTCACACTCTCTCAGTACTCCTGCTGAATAATTACATTTAAATGTTTGGCTATTTAAAAGAAGATAATGTGACAGGAGCCTTGTAAAAGTCAGAAAATCAAGGTGTCTTTTTATCCGTCTGAGATATTCTCTCCAACATTGTGCAATAGTGCTGTTTTGCTGTAACTTTTGAATGTGAATTATCATGTGAAATATTCTCTATAACTCTGAAAGCATCATCAGCCTAATGCATTGTTGTGATTTTTTTTCAACACAGAGCCTATACTTCACATTTTACGGTCAATTCCAGGCTGCGTTCCTCACCTCACTTTGAAACATGGATCCATAAGTAACACATCTGCTCTCATATTAAAGACAATATTTCCTACTGTGCCAAATAACAAAGCAATATTTTCATTTACAATCAACATCTGCGTTCAGTTCATCAAAGCTGTAGCTCACATTTCTCCATGCATGAACTTATTTAGCACTTGATGTGAATGTGCCTCAAGAATACAGTGTATTGTGTGAATGCTGTTTGAAATAAAAGCAATTCAACAGTGAAGGTCTGAGCAAACTTCTTTTGTCCGGTTAAAACATCGTGCACACCATCTCATTGGAAATTTAAAAAGAACAAAAATATCTCAAGCTGATCTTAAAGCTCTTCTGTATCTGCTGACTGTGACTATCTGTAAATAGACTTGAGCTTGAACAGTTCTCCAGTTTTTCTAACCACTCAAAGCACTTTTACACCGTGGGTCACACCTACCAAATCACACCCATTCAGTCTCACTTTCACCCACCGATGGTTTGAGTTTCTATGAAAGTTATCCATCAGTATCAGCAAACACCTCAATGCCCTGTTATGCCTATTTACTCTCCACTGACACAGCTTTGGACGCAACTTTGGGTCAAGTGTCTCACCCGGGCTGAACCTGGCCTGGAACCCTTGACCTTCTGATTGATTGTGGAGGGAATTTCCAGACTAAAGCCTCCTGGTTGGATTGAATTGATTTATATATTCTTTCCACACATATGAGTCACAAAGTGCTTTACAAACAAACAACATAAAAGAGAAGAAAAGAAAACAAATAATAATGATACTAATAACAGTTTAATACTAATCAAAATCAAGACATAAAAAAAAGAAAAACCTTGCCGCAGCACCCATACAGCAACAGTATGAACAGCTGAAAGTGCTTTGAGAACACAAACCTCTGACAAAGCATTTCTGTCTTTCTTAGCTGAGTTATCATAAAAAATTAACCTGACACACCAGATGGACTGTTTAATATATTTCACCAGTCCATCTGGGCAACAGCCCATAGAAAGTGTTTGGGAAAAGGAAGAACCTTTCCAGAGACATATCTGGCAGGTGACTGGACGATCATTCCATCGATCACATTCATTGCAGGCACATCAGTTAATGCAGTAGGGGCGTTACTGAAACTGTGTAAAGCACAAAACATGAGCACTGCTTAGAATAAACTCACCAAAACATGTCGCAAGTGGAGCAGAAATATCCTTTAGAGGAGTTTGTAGTGTTGTTATTTGTTTTTCATTTAATAAAGAAATGCAGTCCAGATCCTGACAAAACTGCTACTGAAGCTGTTAGCATCTATGCTAATCTCTGTCCGAGCTGTCAGCTCCTGCTGTCGTCTCACTCGTAGCTTCCACCTCCTCCTGCTCAAAGGATGCTGATTGAGCCAGGCCACTTCAGGCCGAACAGTTGTAGATTGGAGCTTCGTCAAATGGATTTGCCCGATTACAGACATTGAACTAGGCTGATCCAGCTGCTGCGCAAGGTTAGTGGAGAACTCCTTTATCTTGCAGTGTGCTGCTTATGATCATCACCAAAATCTTATCACTTCTTCCTTGTGGCACTACCAAAATGCCCTAAAATTTCATCAATATCCATTGAGACATTTTTTGAGTCAACTTGCTCACAGACAAACAAACAAACTACATCTACCAGGACATTTATGTCATTTATAACTGAGTAATTACCAAAACTGTGATGACAGCCTTATTGTGAAATGTTAAATATTTTTCCAAATCTAGCAACCAGGACTTTTTTCAAAGATTTTCTGAAGATCAGACAGTGTGAGATCGGGCAGTTTTCCACATTAGGAAACTTTCCAATCTAGTTTTTATTTGTAGGATGCACTTTTATTTTTTTTTTGCCGATATCTGATATGCTGGAATTTTCTAACTCAATATGGCAATTCCGATATTAAGTGTCAAGAGCACAAAGTCTCTACTTCACTATAATTGATCTGCTCCTATTATAGTAACTGTGCATTTGTGTTATAAACAGATGTGATGCTTCTATCTATCTATCTATCTATCTATCTATCTATCTATCTATCTATCTATCTATCTATCTATCTGTTGACCTTGGACCCTAAACATATAATGATGAGTTAACATATTAAAGCCCTAAATTCTGAGTCAATTTTTTTTATTCTTATTATGTAAAGGTAATATTTTCCCAATACCATTTATAGCTCTGCACAGAAATATACTTCAGTGGGATAATTATGGCCAATTTTTGTTGGAAATATCAGCCTTGAATATCTACAAAATTGTTCATATCTCCCAATCCTGATGATCAATTATTCAGGCAAATATCTGTCAATACTTATATCAGTTTGGTAATATTGTTCGCATCTAATTGTTTGGCTTTATTTTTCAATTTTTATTCTATTGTATTTCTGCTTGGTATTCACTGTACAGCACTATGTAAAGCTTGTGTTATATGAATAAAGTGGTTGGATGGACCATTGTAAATAAGTATATGGATAGACAAAACTATAAACAAAAGAGAATGTTCACGGGATTTTTACTTTAATTTGCCATAGTAGTTTTTCTTATGCAATTTCCAATAACTTTATTTATCATCACCTTTTCAACCGAGAATGCATCTTGATATTGTATTGACATAGTTTAGTTTAGATATGTTAAAGATGAGTTAAAACCTTTGAAAATAAAGATTCTTCTTAGAGATTTCAGTAGAACCAGTTTGAGATATTAGCATGATAAAAGAGTAAGAAGAGCATGCCTCCAGGTCAGTCCTTCGTCCTTTCTCCTGTTGTGTGGAAACTAGGTCAGTGTTCCCCTCTCAGCCAATGAGAAGAGAGGGGCGCAGAAGGGGGCGGGGCCTCAGAGCAAAGTCCAGGAAGACATTTGGAGGCTCTGGATAAAAAGATAACAGTTTGGACCGAAACAACCCCCGGAGTATTCGTCCTCTAAACGTCCAGGAGCGCTGATCCGTCGAGATGGCTGGAAAGAGGGATAAAGCTACGGACCAGATGAAGCTGTGGAAGGAGGGCAGGAGCATTCAGGTCCGTATGTACCCTTCATTTTGCACTGTGTTTCTGCGCAGTGCAGAAATGGGTGAGGGGTCGTTTGAGGTAACATGCTAACGTTAACGGTCAAAATCCTAGAGCTAGCTAGCGTGTGGGCGAAATAGCGTTTTAGACAGTTGCTTACATTTGATTTAGAGACATTTAATAGATTTTTTATCATGTTTGTTTGGATATCCCGGCGTTAAAAAGCAATTTCTTTGTTATTATGTCAGTAGTTTAATGCTAATGTGACGCTAAACTGCCATCTCGTCCCTTAAAGCAAATAAGACCTAACTCCTTTATAACAAGCACCTGTTTAACACCCAACTTGAACCACTTTAATGCCCTTAGAAAGCAATCCAGTGTTCAGATAAGAAGTAGGTCGTCGTCCAGTGACTGAACTTCAGCACTGCTTGTTATATAACCAGAGAACAGCAGAGCAAACAGCCCCATCACCTAAAGCAACCCCTATTTTTATCCACGTCTCTCAATCCCTGCATGATAGTTGGCTCTGTAGATGAGATATGTAACTGCAGCTGTGACGAGGATGAAGTTGAGTTGCTTAATTTAAATGCATAAGATTGTCTGATGTCAGCATTTCCAATTCTGGGGTCTAGATTTATGCAATATGTGCTTCATTTCTGCAAGCAACAGTGCTGTGAAAGCTGCAGACTTTTACACAGAATAGCCTTTATTGTCATTGCACTTTCGTCCAACGAAACTTTTGAGCTCTACTTATAAAACGGTGAACAGTAAAAACACAGTATATAAATCCAGAAATAAATATAGCTTTAGAGTTAAATAGTAGAAATGACATTTCCACCTGCAAATGGTGTATGCAGCTGTTTGCTTTTATGCCAAATATAGAGCTGGGTGATATCTTGTAAAATTATATAACACATTTTTTCCACAAAGCTTGATTTACAATTTGAATCAATTGCTCCACTCGACACAAAAATTATGTAAAACAAGTTATGCATAATATTATTGAAATATTACTAAAATTACGGTGCATTCTAGTTGTACTTGTAAGTCAGAATTCTGAGTCAGAAAGTCCGAGAATCCTCACCACCCCTGAGTTGACAATCAAAGATGGCTTCCCCGGGTGTAATAGTGCGTCCAATTGATCTCATAACTGGGATAGTTCAAGTTGCAAATGAAATTAAATTTAGTCACTGGGAATGCCCCTGTTAGTTGGAATTTGTCACTTTGAAGTCGGACGTCTTCAGCTAGCCCAACTTTACCAGCTCCTAACTGGAATGCATCTCGCTGGGATGTGATGTAATTTCCCACTCCCCTCTTCCCAGTTCAGATATAAATGTAATGCACTATATCCTGAAACGACCTGGGTGAGCCACGTGTGCGAACACAAATATGCTGTTCTCAACCTGTAAATACCTTGATAATCATGGCGTGTCCCAGTTGAACTCCGAAAATAGATTTTACACATTGCAAATTAGATTAATCACTGGAAACATTTCCTTTGGTCAGAATTTCCCACAATGAAGTCGGACGATCTTCTGCTACCCTGACTTGAGCAACTCTGCCTGAAACAAGTTTAAGTTGGATGTGAAGTAATTCCCACTTCTCACATCCGAGTTGTGGGGTGTTTGGAAAGCACCATTACCTGCTGCCTATTTTTCCTTCCCCTACTTTTCCATTAACAGTTGATCCTGGAACTGGGATAGTCTCCGTTTCAAATTAGATACATCACTGGGAACGGCCCCAAGTTGGACGTTCTTCAGCTACCTCGACTTTACCAGCTCGTAAATGGAGCGTGCCCAACTGGGATGTGGCGTAATTCCCACTCTCCTCTTCCCAGTTCTGATGTAAATGGTTTGCACCATCAAATACAAACTGCAGGGAAACCTCCTGCTGTGACGGGCCAAGTGAGAACAAAATGGTCAGGGAAGTACTGGGTAGGTTGCCCAGGTACTTTCTAGGAAATATCAGGGTTTTGTGTGTGGCTTTAACTTCCCTCTTACATTTCATGCAAGTGCATTCTATAATTTAGTCCTCAAATGTTTGTTATGATGTTTGGATGGAAGCAGGCTTGTCTACATAAACACTGAAAGCTGCACTGGTTCCACAGAAAGTTAACATTCAACTCTCTGATTAGTTTTTAATCTCATTAAAAACCAAATGCAAGCCTATGCAAGCTTGTGCAAAACCTGAGAGAAGTGGAGTAGGAGCAAGTCCAGGTAAAAGAATCTAAATTTTACATTTTTTAATCTTCTGCAATAATAATTCAGGTTCATCGACAATCATCCAGCCTTATGTCAAATTTACTAACGTTATTTTACACAGACTATAAAAAGCCAAGTCTTTGTATTTCCAGTGTGGGGATGTGAATAAAAAACTATTTCCAGGTAAGACTTGATAACAGCTCCCTCGGTGAATCAGTATCATTATTTTTGCTCATCAGTTCCCTCATCGATTCCTTCAACTTTGCTCTGCATGCCTTGCAGTTCAGGGATGTAGGCTAAAATCAGGGGCAATCAGCAGAAAGGATGACAATAAAATCAAAAATCATGGCAGATGGCTTGCAGAAGTGGTCATATGTTGTCTTTATTTTTTTCATTTCAATGAACAGACACTTACTGCTCAATAAGTGAAAACACCAGTCACATGCAGAAGCATTTATCTATGCAGCACAGCACTGAATATCAAGAGTGACATGTGTTTGGCGTTGATCAGGGTACCATGAGGGTATCAGCCACATAGTATCACAGGATTCGTACAGGCGCTTGAAATTCATGAGGGTGCTTGAATTTTAATGTTGTGTTTTTAAGGTTTGAAAAATGCTTGAGTTTGGGATAAGGAGCTTTGAAGTGCTTGGGTCAACAACTTTATGTGGGTTTTAAGGGCTGAAATTTCTGGTCTGAACATAAATAAACCTGAAAACCTGTTATTCGGTCAGGAGAAATTAAATGTCAGACTGCTGCAAAGAAGTTGTTTTTTTAAGGGATCAACAGGTCTCACTGTCTTTGCAGTGTTGTAGCCCTCAAAAATGTCATACAAAGCTTGTTTTTTATTAACAGTTTATATCAATATCAATATTGGTATTGGCCCAAATGAGAAATTAATCTATAAGGATTTCACAGGGATGCACCGTATTATTGTAGCAATATCATAACCGGCAGGAAATTGCTTAAGAATTTGATGACTGGTATCAACGGATATGAAAATTGTGGTCAATATTTACAGATGATATGTTGGCCATATAAATTGGCCATAAATGTCGCTTATATTAGCTTTAATATTGGCGGAGTTTACAAATGTGCAATTATAGTTTGCCTCAACACTAGAAGTCCACTTCTATAAAGCAAAGTATTATTTATTAAAGAATAACATGTTTTTTTTTTTATTGCTTCACATCTGTTTCTAAAACAAATAGGCTGTATACATGAATTGAATGATTGAACAGAAAAAAGTTCAGTCAAGGGCTTTTGAGAAAAAAAATCCTGAATCATCATTGGTATTTAGCAATAACCAGTTCGAAAATATCGGCATCAAAGATATCAGCAAAAATCTAATATCATGCTTCCCTACTTTATTTTTTAAGTCCTGACTTGTTTTGAATTTCAGCTTATGTTTCTATTGTTTATGGGTCCATTTAGTTTGGTGTTCATTTTAAGAGAAAATGAAGTTTTCTTACAGTTTTAGACTTGCATTTGAACTTTGTTCTGTTTGTTTTTGGTAGTAATTTGGGGAACAATTCAAAAACGACTTTATTAGAAATGCTCCATGGAATAAAGTGTACAAAAAAGGACAAAAGTTGATTTCTGCGGACAATAAGCAGGAACTTATCTCAGTGCATTCACACAAAAAGCACCTCAATAGATCTCCGTCATCACAACAAACAAGGGGGTCAATTTGTACCTGACCCCCTTGCACACATTCTGGCTTTGGGATGTTTACAGTGGATTTATCACGTCAGCATGAATCGGCTTTTTCTTTAAATCGACACGCCCCAGACAGTTTTGGCAGACGTTCTCCTGCTCAGTGTTATTGAGCCAAAGATGTAAACACAAGCCCTGTGCTATAATTTTGCCTTATTATTGTAGTTTTGTAAACACACAGTTCTGTTTCAGTCGGTCGTTGTTTGTTTCTTCTCACATTACAGTCTATATCATATCCTTGCCAAACTTTCTTTCCTTTTTCACGCAGCCCGACTACATAATCAGACAAGAACTCAGCACCCTGCATAATAACGTCTTTGCTCACTCGGTCTTCTCTTTGCATCAGGGGCCTGACATACTGACCACAGGGGCGGGCCATCCCATTGGAGACAAGCTAAACCAGCAGACTGCAGGACCCAGGGGCCCCCTGCTGGTCCAGGATGTTGTCTTCACAGACGAGATGGCCCACTTTGACCGGGAACGCATCCCAGAGAGAGTGGTGCATGCCAAAGGGGCGGGTAGGTGTCTGGGAGGAATCTGTTACCCTTGTGTAAGCTGGATCAGGTTGATATTACACAATAAAGCGACTCGGGCTTTTTTTTTTTTTTTTGTTAATCCTGACAATAGCTCTTTGTTATTCAGCCTCCTCCCTCAAGAAACTACATGTCTGTACCTGAAAAAGTAAAATAAACCAGTGTTAAGTTACACAATTCAAAATTACAGAGCAGTCTGCAGGTTAATTTCTTCTGAGATCAACAGAAAACCTTGTCTTTTTTTCAGTTTGTTATGTTAGTCTTTACTGGTTTTAAAGAGCAATTTGCAGCCTTAATTTCCTTTGACATCTATATAAACCTTGTCTGGTAATGTCTATATTTGGAATTCTTGATCTTTAAAGTTTCTCAAAAGCAAAGGCACAAATTTTAATGAGAAAGTGTCTATTATTATCAGTAAGGCTGCTGAATCACTCGTTTACTACACTGCATTATGTTATATCACTAAAGGGGACCATGTGCTCCATCTCTAATTATGATCCATGTACAGTTGTAGGTTTTTCAGAGTCTCAGCACCTGTTTCATGTTATATTTATATAAACTTAACATTTTACACTTCATTTTGCCTGTTAGGATGGACAAAAATCAAGTTTGAGGGGACATTTAGTCAGTTTTTCCCCAATATAAAAAGTGCTGCCATGTCCATCTGGTGTATCTCTTCATTGAGTCATATAATACTGGTTTTCTCTGCTAAAGTGAAGTCAAGTTAGATGATGAAAACCCTCTGTTTCCTGTAAATTCTTCACAGTTTTTAAGATGAAAAAGCCTAACAGGATACAGGGATGTTGACAGCAGCAGCAACTTTTTTTGTAATGCTTTATTGGTGAGACAAGGTGATATTTACCAAACAAAGCAAGAAAAGGAAAAGGAAAAAAGACAAATGTTCAAAACAATTTAAATAGGGAACAAAGAAAAATATATAAGTTAAATTAAATTAAAAATAAACAGAAAAGACAATGTACGCGAACAACAGACATTCCAGCTTAACAGAGGATCCAGTACTTAATCACCATGACATCTCTGAGTTGAGGTGCTTTCCCTTTTCCCCAGTGAGCAGAAGTCAGAAAGCACTTTCACATTATTCAGTCTTACATGATGAAATAACGACTATTCCCGTAAGTTTAGCGCTTAAACATTTTTTCCTAAACGCGTTTACTTGTGGGGCTTAAATGAAGTTATCTCATTTTGTGGCACTTTTCATCCATCAACACCAACCAAATTGGAGCTCCAGCTGCAGTTAGCATAGCTAGCTCATAACTGATACAGACAGCGAGACGATTTGCACCAATGTCAGCATCACAGTATGTCCACATGTAGATGGTGCACAGTCCTTAAGGATGTGACTGATTTCAGTGCATCAGAACAACCCTAAGTTGTTATTTTAGGTAGTAAGGCACTTCTTTTACTTCCTGTTTACACACCGGACAGCCATGTATGTTGACGAACTCGGGGTCTGTGAGGGTTGTCAGTTTCCCAGTTGGACCTTCGACTTTAAAGGGCGTTCCAGATGACGTTTTCCGACTTCCAACACAAAGGGAACACAGCATTATAAAGGCGTCTTCTTCTGTTTGAGATAGCACAGGCTTGAGAGGGAGTGAGTTTGTAATTAGTTGTGATGGATGATGATTCTGATGAAAGACTGCTTTGAACCAGAATAAAACTCTGTGACACTTTACAGCCGTCTTATATTCACAAAAGAAATAAGTTATGTTTTTATATAACAAAGGGACAAAATCTTGAGTCAATATTTGATCAACTTTTAAGCTTTTGTTCAACTTCAAACTGGTTCACAGTTTTGTCAGTGTTGTGTTTGATGATATGATGAAAGGAATTATGGGTCCTACTTTTTAGTGCTTTTTAGTTTTTTTTTTGTCATAATGTTCTGTATTTATAGTTTTTAAAATCGTTCTCATCATCTATTAGAGCCCTATTGTCTACATAAGAGCTAATACAAGCTGGCAAGAGTTCATGGATTAGCTCCAGACTAATGTTAATCTATGAGGTATTTCCGTTCCAGGTCAGAGACTTTGTTCAGAAATCAAACAGATCATGTTTGTCTGCCCTCTCTGTGAGAGGCTGCATGGTGACATAACAAACAAACTGCTTCAGGCTGCAGGCTTCAGGCGTGTTCAAGCAGATACATATATGTGAATTAAACAAAGACCTAATTCTTGTTGTTTCCTCTGATGATGCAGGAGCTTTTGGATACTTTGAGGTGACCCACGACATCACTCGCTACTCCAAGGCCAAAGTGTTCGAACATGTCGGCAAGACAACACCCATCGCTGTCCGCTTCTCCACTGTGGGTAAGAATAACTTTGTGAAAGTTGTTTGTTAAGTCCAGAATTGATTGTCAAAAACTACACTTTATTTTAAAAACAGACTGAGGTAAAAAAAAAAAAAAACAGTTATATTTTTCCCTATTTATTTATTTATGTTCATTTCATTTTCATGTTTTCTGGTGATTCAGTTTGAAAAACAAAGACTTTGCTTGTAAAGTGATGAAGACTGAATGGATGTCATGGAAATTTCCAAGATACATGAATCAAAGCATTGAATAATGTGGTCTACTCAGTTATTATAGATGGTGAATATGCAGGCTTTTGATTTCTGAGCTTTAGCTTAGTAATTTTATTTTTTAATGCAAAAGAGTTTGGTTTGGAGACAGTACAGTATCAGAGTACTCTAGAGTCAACATGAAATGAATTGTTGATACAATGCTCATAAAAGGCAAACAAATAAAAGAAATAATACTTGTTGCAAAAAAAAAAATGACCTCCTGGGTGCCAAAAAACTGATCATGTTAGACTTCCAGCCTGCCAATTAGAGTTGATCAAAATTACCACAGAAAGGTCAATGCTGTACCCTGTTTTTTTTTTTTTTTTTTTTTTTTTTTTTTTATCATTAATTCGATATTTTATTTTATCCTTTTTTTATTTAATCTTTTTTTTTTTAAATATTTTTATTTATTTCATTTCTTGTTTGAGAAGTGTAGTAAGACTGAAGCGAGCAGAGACAAAGTGTTTAAAATGAGATGAAATAATAAATTTACAAAGCAAATCTGTTATTATTATAAATCAACTATTATTATCATAAATCAACACAACAACACTTTTGATACTTTCAATACTTTTGATAGCATCAAATATTAAAATCATTTATATGGTGTCAATAAAAGCATTTGTTATCACAAAAAAAGCAATGAAGTTAAAAAATTTTGACAGCTTTAGAATATTTTATAAAACTGTTCAGATTAAAAAGTTTAATAGTTAAGCCACAAAGAATGTTTCAGCAATCTTAACATTTTCGTGTCCTAATGTGTTTTTACTTCATCGATGTGTAAACTTGGACCGAAACTTGACAATTTTCAGCTGGTGAGTCCGGATCAGCAGACACAGTGCGAGACCCCCGAGGCTTTGCTGTCAAGTTTTACACTGAGGAGGGAAATTGGGACCTGACTGGCAACAACACCCCAATCTTCTTCATCAGGGAAGCCCTGCTGGTGAGTATTATGTATATTTTAGATTTTCTTATAAAAAGCAGAAAGAAAAAAAACAGATCACAGAAATACCATAAGATGTTTTAACCCTTTAAAATGACAGATGATCGGGGGTCACTGACAGAGGCTTTCGAAGGAGGTGGCCCAGGTTCAGAGTCTGCTTGTGGCTTCTTTCCTGCTTTTTGTCAGTCCGTACTCTCTCTCTCCTTGACTATCCAGCCTGGTCCTCTATCCTGTCTCTGAAACATAAGGCTTACAGTCCTGAAATCAAATCTTAAACAAAGTGAATGAAAATGGAGCAGGCAAACATTTCAGAAAAACAAACACAGATCCCAAACTGTGGCACAGTGGTGCAGCAGGTAGCGCACGTGTCTCACAGCAAGAAGGTTGCCAGTCCGATTCCCGTGTCAGTCAGGGCCTTTCCGTGTGAAGTTTGCATGTTCTCTCTGTGCATACGAGGGTTCACTTTGGCACTCCAGCTTCCTCCTACAGACCAAAAACATGCTCATAAGGTTAATTGGTGACTCTAAATTGCCCTAAGGTATGTTTGTGAGTGTGAATGGTTGTCTGTCTCTCTATGCAGCTCTGCTATTGGCTGGCGACTGGTTGGGGGTGTGCCCCAGCCCTCGCGACCCCGCGGGGGGATGGGCAGTATGGATAATGGATGAATGGGTGGATATCCCAAACTGCAGCATCATAGACAATTAAAAAAAGCGATTATTTATTAACATGATTAAGAGAGGGTCTTTCTCTGTTCACACAGTTCCCGTCCTTCATCCACTCCCAGAAGCGCAATCCTCAAACCCACATGAAAGACCCCGACATGGTGTGGGACTTCTGGAGTCTGAGGCCTGAGAGTCTGCATCAGGTTAGTGATGAAGAGTGGGACAAACTATTGATACTACAATATGTTGTATTCATTTCATGTTCTGCACATTTACTGACAGCCCTTAATGCAAAAGTATAAATCATTTAGATAAATATAACTTTAAATATAAATGTAGTCTTTACTTCCTTTAAACTCAAATCTTGACACTAATTTCACAGACAAGCCAAAGACGGACTCAGAAATGTTGCTCAGTCAGCACTCATTGTCTTGCTGAAATATTTCAAATAATTGAGATTGACTTGAACCCGAGGTTATTTCTTTGGCCATAATCGTGGCTCCAAAATTCATCCATCCGTTTATCTGGAGTTAACCTGTGATTTCCTGCCCTACCAGTTATAAGTTATATTTTGGACCACACTGTATCATTGTGCTTATTTGTCTCTACAATTTTATCTGTCAGATATTGCACAGGTGCTTAAAACTGTTAAAATGTGTGAACTTAAGATGATACTTCAAGTCTGATAGGTGCTTGGATTTACTATCAGGAGCATGAAAGTTCAGGAAATTGTATTGCATTTGGACTCCATCTGCTAAAATAGGGTTTATAATCTACTTACTGGTGCCACATTATGATTAAAAGTGAAAATTATTCCTGAATCTTTGTCTCGTCCTCCCGGTTCCAGGTGTCCTTCCTGTTCAGTGATAGAGGTTTGCCTGATGGCTATCGTCACATGAACGGCTACGGCTCGCACACATTCAAACTGGTCAACGCTGATGGCGAGTGCTTCTACTGCAAGTTCCACTACAAGGTTAGTTAAGGCCAGTTTCTGCCATCTTGACTTCATGATCACTTCTGGGGTTCTGGTTTTGTTTAAATGTCCTGTGCTCTGGTCTGTCAGACTGACCAAGGAATAAAGAATCTACCAGTGGAGGAAGCAGACCGCCTGGCTTCAACCAACCCGGATTACGCCATTGGAGACTTGTTCAACGCCATTGCTGAAGGAAACTTCCCATCCTGGACTTTTTACATCCAGATCATGACTTTTGATCAGGCTGAGAAGTTCCAGTTCAACCCCTTCGATCTGACCAAGGTACCTCATCCCTTAACAGGAAGTATTGCTGATTGGGTCAGTTGATGTCCCATTATATTCTGAGAAAAGCTTGCTTTGTAGAAAAACTTTGTTGCAGGCGTTTTTGTGTCGAAAGCATTGCTTGCAGTCCATTAAATATTAGATATAAGGCAGATTTTTTAGGCCATTTAATTTCAATGCTTATATCTGCCAGGCCAAATTGAGCAAAGCGATTCGCAGTCAAGATTGCTACTATGCCAGCATTTCATTGTTCAATAGGTGATCCAAAGCTAGCAAAGCAGCTGACTACCTTTGAGTGGCCATTGGCGCCACCTTATTTAAGCTGCTCTAGCCCACCTACTCTCTGCTGCTCCCTCTGCAGGCCGTTTTGCAACCGTCCTCCATCCCAGCTCAAGCTTCATGCCATTTTCTGTCACAGTCGACACGTAGAAGACCCCATCAGAGCCATGGTTTTAGATTTAATTTGCAGTAAAGCTAACATTAACTGCTCATAAATAATAGCAAGTAAGCTTAATTTAAAGTATACATTTAAATTTAAATAACTGCCCCGGTGTCTTTTCTTGACAAAGTGGTCCTGACAGAAATCTGAGTTAATGCCTTTTTATTGGTGGCTTTTCTAAAGAAGTCAGCTCTGATATGTAGTTTTGAATGTTAACACAAATATGAAGTCATTTCTGTTTTTGTTTGTCCCTTCTGCCAGCATTAGCCTGTATCTTTATTCTTCTGACTGAGTGTTTCCTCTTTCAGGTTTGGTCTCACAAAGAGTACCCCCTGATCCCTGTGGGTAAAATGGTGCTCAACAGGAACCCAATGAACTACTTCGCAGAGGTGGAGCAGCTGGCTTTTGATCCCAGCAACATGCCGCCGGGTATCGAGGCCAGTCCTGACAAGATGCTGCAGGTATATTTTACATCTTTGTATACCTTTGCATTTGATTCATTTTGCTAGAAGATATCATCATAAAAAGTAAAAATGTGCTGCTCATTGAACATTTTGATTTTTTAGCTTTGATAAATAATGTAAAAATGGTTTAAGAGTCATAAAAAATACCATAAAGTGCTATAATAAATAAAGGTGCACTCAAGACAACAAAGAATTTTATGAAGAAACTTAAATATGAAGAATTTAAAACATCAAAGATTTTTTTCTCATTTGCAGCTCCAGTGTAGGACCATGTGTCTTATTAAAATGATCATAGTGTGACCCCTTCAGCCCGGAAATGTTTGGTTATGTGTAACTCTTTATCTTTGTTTAGGGCCGTCTCTTCTCCTACCCTGACACACATCGACACAGACTGGGAGCCAACTACCTGCAGATCCCCGTCAACTGTCCGTTCAGGACCCGTGTGACTAACTACCAGCGCGATGGCCCCATGTGCATGTTTGACAACCAAGGTGAGTCAAAGAAACTGTGCTTGATTCAAAAACAAAGATGGAAAACAGAGGCTTTCATTTGCAGTCTTACATTGTAGATAGAGTATGTAAACACTGCCTCACACTTCTTTCAACAGAAAACAAGGCTATTGGCCTCCTAATAATGTGGTGATTCAGCCATGATCCCAACACATCATTTAATTTAAATCCTCTGTGAGAACAAAACAGATGGTTTTAGAAAATTTACCCAAGGTATTGTGTCTAAAGCAAATGACAATCATTCCAAACAGAGTGTTTTTTTGGACCATCTGTACCTTATTTCTGCTGTAAAGACTGACATCAGCATCAACAGTGTTTCTGCAGCCAGCCTTAAACTCCCACTTGAGCGTTTGCTGCATTCTACAAAACTAAAAAGGAAAAATTGATGTAGCAAATCTTAGGTCTCTCTAAAACAATTGTCAAGGGGAAAAATACTTTTTGTCTTGCTTTTATGCTTCCCCTTTTCTATATCTATGCTTTCAATTGTTATATTTTATATGGAATAGAAATGAATCCCTGAAATCAAGGGCTTGTATGAACAGTTTCTGTTGCATTAATATATAAATGCAATACCACGGTTTGTCCAGAAGGTGTCACTATTTAAACAATTAATTATATATCAAACAGCCACAGTGCTTTAGCAAACCATTGCCAGACGAAGATTTTTTACTTTCTCATCCATTTATCTGTCTGTCTGTCTATCTATCCATCTGTCTGTCTTTCCCTCTGTCTGTCTATCTATATACAGTGCTTAACAAATGTATTAGACCACATAACATAAAAACAAGAAACCAAATATTTCAGAAATCTTTCAAAAACTTGTTAAAAACTGAAAATGTTATTGCTATTGGACATATATTCTTAACAGAAATGAGGAATTTCAAACTGAATTCACCTTTTTATACCCAAATTTTGGCCACTCACTGGGCTTCTCTAAAGAGGTTGGGAATTAATCAAGAATAATTCAACCACTAAAACTTATTTTTCTGTTCAGAAATGCCAGATAATAACTATAATTTGACATCTTAATCAAGAAATAATAATGTGATTCAGTATTTCTCCGTCTTTGTAAAACAGTAAGTTTGAAAAGCCATGGATAACAATAATAAATATATTTTACAATTAAAAATATTATTCCAGCTGAAAAGAGCATCTACATACTGGTGTATTGAAGAAAATAAAATGATTTTGGTAATTGCCAGTGCTGTTAATTTACGGCAGTGGTGGAAGTTTCCTTACATTTGGTGATGGTCTAAAAAAATTTGGTAAACAGTGTATACACACACACAAACACACACACATATATATGTCATCATTTGTTAGACCTCGAAGGTCAAATTCTTTTAGCCTTATTATTAATTTTGGTTATTGACTCCTTGCATTTGGACAAGAATTCTAAGATTTCTACAAATAATATCGTCACATAATCGACTCTTGATCCTCTTGATTCATCCCTGTGCTCTCACTGCCTGATAATTGTTGTTTACCTTACCAAGCCTTAAACCAGCAGGTAGTAGCTCCATTTTTTATTTTTACTTGATTTTTCTTGAACTGACTCTTGAGGCAGTGTGTAAAAATTCTAGTATACTCTTCATTTTCAGTTAAAATGGCAGCAAGCTTGCCAATAAGCAAGCTGCAATAATCAAACTTGACTTGAGTAGTTTATTTCCTTGAGGATTTTCAGATGTCAACACAGCAGATCTTATCATCAATTTAATGGGCGAGTGTGTTGTCTCTTTGACCTCCAGCTGGCGCTCCAAACTACTTTCCCAACAGCTTCAGTGCCCCCGACACCCAGCCTCGCTTTGTGGAGTCCAAGTTCAAGGTGTCTCCAGATGTGGGACGTTACAACAGTGCAGATGAAGACAATGTCACACAGGTAAAGAAAACTATGATGATGCAGAATTAGAAAATCTTGGGAAGTAATTTTTTTATAAAATTTTGAGTTCATTATCATTTTCTTATTATTAAATTTATTTGAACAAAACTGGTTGAAACAACTGTCCTGAGTATACTGTTTGAGCAGCATTTATAGACAAAAACATTTTTAGACAAACAATAAAGTTTGTGTTAGTTAATACATTAAGTCCACCTTTGAGAATTTACTGCACTTGTTTTGTTGTATGTTCAATTACTTCTCCTGAATCCTGAATTGCTGGTGTTGTATTGAAATGTATGATTCTGGTATTTGACAACCCCATATGGGACTAAATGTATCAGTATCATTTAAATGAATGTAGAAATACTGGCATATCAGATATTGTCTGAAATCTAATGTCTTTCATTTCTAACACACACCCATTAATACTCAGTGTCTTGGAATTCTGATAAAGACCCAATATTCTGTTTTTTTTAATCAATGATGTTTTAATGAAATGTTATTATATATAAACAGGTTTTATTCAGTACAGTCTGCGCATACTTACCTATTGTGTTTTTCCTCGCAGGTCCGAACCTTCTACACTGAGGTGCTGAACGAGGGGGAGCGGGAGAGACTTTGTAAGAACATGGCTGGAGCCCTGAAGGGGGCTCAGCTCTTCATCCAGAAGCGCTGGGTGAGTCCACAGCTGAATTTCACAAACTCTCTGTCACCACAGTATCGCTCATACCGCCAGACTTCAGTGATAGGAAATTAAAATGTTGTGGTCTGTTGTGGATGTGCAGGTGGTCTGTTTGCAGAGATGCAGCATGCTTGAACCACAGGATGAAAATAAAAACCAAACTTTGTTGTCAGGAAGTTCAGCCTTGTATTTGATGAAGAGGTTAAGAGATGCAAGTTATAAAATTCACATAAAAGACACATGACTTATATCTCACATTTAGGAACATTTATTATTTATTTGATGGTCTGTTTGTTATTCTTAAAAAAAAGAAGCTTAAACTGACTTTATTTTATTTGCAAGATCTGAGAGGAATGGCACTTGATTATCCTTAAAGCATGTTTTCACTGTATTTTGGGAATGTACTGTAAACTGATTTTAAAAATCACTGCTGTTTTCTGGTGTTTGTGAAAAGATTCAGGCTGATGTTCATGTGGTTTCAAACAGTGGCTTGTTTGTGTAAAGTTAAGGGGATGTAAAGAAACTCTCTGTAGCTTGTGATGCCCCCACGCTGTTTTTCTGGTTTGTTTTTTCTCAATTCTTTTAAGTATGCAGACAGTCTGGCACCATGTACGGCAATGTGTAGCATTAGTGTCTGTCTCGAGGTCGTACTGTGTATCTCACACATCCCCACTTTAAAAAGCTCGAACTATCCCTTTAGTAAGTATCAAAATGATGATCCAAAGCTTTGTACAAGTAGGGTGCTGAAAAAGACCCCTTTTTAAAATAAGCTTGGATTTCCACCACCTAGATAACTGAGTACAGATTTAAAGGTCATGCTTCATTATAATATCACATTTTCTTCCTTTTTTTTTTTTCTTTCTCATGCAGGTTGAGAACCTGAGGGCCGTCCATCCAGACTATGCAAACAGGGTTCAGAGCTACCTCGACAGATTCAACAATGAAACCCAGAAGGTAAGCTGTTACTGCCCAGTCAAAGAAAATGTTCTCACCCAGTCCAAAGCCGAAGCTTGTTTTTCCTGAAAGCTGTTGTGGTTTGGCAAACCCATCTGTAAAACTTACAATCCAAAGTCAGGTCCAAAAAAAGAAAGACAAATGATGGGGTGGATTCCCTGACATTTTCTACTGTGTCATCATGACTCTGACATCTTACCTTTTTTTTCCCCTGAGACGATTTCAGAAGGAGATTTTCATGATTTTTTTTTTTTTTTTTGGGGGGGGCGGCTTTTTGCCTTTATTGACAGTGTAGAGAGACTGCAGATGGAGCTGTAAAGGTGGTGAGAGAGCAGGGAACACATGCTGTAAACTGGTCTCCTGCTGGAACTGAACCTGAGCTAGGCACACATTGGTCTGCGCAAGGACAAAACCACTGGGGTACCGGCACGCCCCAAAACCAATTTTTTTAAGGGATATGCCAACATTTTTTTTCCTTTCATGTCTTGCCTCACTCCCGAGTCCATGACAAGCAGATAGACTTCATTCTTTTGACTGTGCATGCAGCAACAAGGAAGGGGGGTGGGGTCACTCAATTGGGAAATAACAAGATAAATTTACATTAATGGATAAAATTTCAAAAGACAACAAAGAAGACAGTGTTATCTTTTTTTAACATTTTATTTAGGATTTAAAGTCATGCATAGTTAAAACATGGTTGAAATCTCTTCAAGCCTGCATTTGTCAGACAGCTTTTAGGAGCACATATTATGTTTTTTCAAGATTTATAAGCCACTTTAGATATTGTGCCTCCTTAGTTTGATTGGGAACTTCTATGCACAGGACAGAAAGCCCGTGGCGTCTCCCTAAGCCCCTGTTTACGGTGCCTATTGCTGCCTGAAATGGCTTTTGAATATGTGTGAATAGGGTTTTAGATTCGGCCTGTGATGTTTACAGAAGTCTGGTTTACTTTCTTTCTTTTGGCAACTTCTTGATGCCATATGATTAATGTTCCTTTTGATTTTCATTAGTACGTATTGAATATTTATAAAACATCTCCTCTATCTTCCTTTCTCCTCATTTTCTCTTTCAGAACACACCCATCCACGTCTACACCCGTCCTGGAGTCTCTGCCGTCGCTGCGTCCTCCAAGATGTAATGCCTTATATTTCCACTAGGGGCAGCACCTTCATGTGTCTCAAAGCAAATGCACTTCTTGATTTCCAACTGCTACTACTTAGTAACAAGACTGGACCTGGTATGACGAGATACCAGGTAGTGTGAGGGCTGGGGTTATTTCTTCTTCATTCAGTCAATCCAAAAGGCTTTTAAATTCTCAAAGCTTTTTAAATGTGGATTTTCTTTATCCCCAAAGTGATTGTTTAAGTTAAATCTGTGTTGATTAAGTGTACTGTAAAAAAAAAAAAAAGGGTAACCAGGATTTTTTTCCTAAAGATTGAAAAAAGACCACAAACGTATGCAAATTCAAATTGATCGGACACATCCAAACATGCTAAATTTGGCAGCTTAACTTTAACAAAACAAAGTCTGGAGGGCATTGTATATTTGCTATACAGAATTGGTTTGAATGGATTTTTAATTTGACCCCATCTCATTCCAAGTGTGATTGTTTCTGATGATTTCTCAGGTTGTGTGTACTAACATGTTAGGTCGGTATCAATCTTTTTGTAAGTTAGCTAGGTGAAAACTTTGCTTTCCAAATGTCTTCTTTATGCGTCTACTTATCATTTTATGCTTGAAATATTCAGGATAAATTCTAGGATTAAGCTGTAAAACCTTTAATATATGTTGAATAACTGGCTCATGGCATTGCTGGTAGTATTATTTTTGTTATGAGTGGCAGCAGTGATCATTTCTGTTTACTGAATTTATCTCAAACAACAATTGTGTGTAAAGCTAGCTTTTCAAATGGAGTTTAATTGTAGGTGTTTGCTTAACCTGCCTATAATACAGTTCACACACTAAAGATCTACAGTGCCTTTACTTTACTAAAAGTACCAAAACAAATTTAATCACGAACTTAAAAATCATTTATTTGTTTCTTATTTTTTTTCTATATCAGTGAGAAGCTAGAGACCGATGATCAGTGTGCTGAATTAGCTGTAAATTTACAGTCACTTGTGAGTTCTTGATTGTAACAAAGAGAAAAATCCCACCTGTCAAAGTTTTTTCTCAAGTTCTCTGGAGTTCTACTTTATGAATAAGACTCCTTAATCAATATACAATGTCAATGTCAAGTATCCACTATATGACCGGCTATTGTTGTGTACCCATGAGCTCTAAAATGTGCTTAAAAATGTTTTTTATCAAATGTTCTGCAAGTTGTAAATCTGCTTCAGATAATATTTGTATTTAGTGCCTGCATTAATCTTAATCAAAGCTTGACTGCAGCCTCTTTTGTCTCCGTCTCTTTTTTTTATACATGTATTTTACTCGAATGGTAAAAGTTGACATTAGTTTACAAGATACAATAAAGTTTATTTGTCAGTTTTGGCTCCAAAACAAAACAAAACAAAAAAACCCCAATCTCAAGGCCTGAGGGAAGAAGCTGTGCCACAGTCTGGTGGTACAGCAGAAACTTTTGTGTCTTTTGTCTGATGGCAGCAGGGTGAACAGGCTGTGGCCTGGGTGGGTGTTGTCCTCAAGTATCCTTTGGGTTCTTCGTAGGCGCCTCACCTCCCGGATGTCATCGATGCTCTGTAGATGGGTACCAGCGACATTTTTGGCAGTTTTAATCACTCTTTGCAGAATCCTCCTGTCCTGGGCCGTGCACATCCCATGCCAGTTTGCGATATTTCCAGTCAGGATGCTTTCAATCACTCCTTTGTAAAAGTTGACAAGAACTTGGCGTGAGAATTTTGCTTTCTTAAGTTTTCTTAAGAAATGCAGCCGTTATAGTGCATTTTTTAGCCAGGGCAGTGACGTGAAGTCCATGACAGGTTCACTGTTATGTTGATTCCTAGGAACTTCAAACTGCTCACTTGCTCCACCTCAGGTCCACTGTTGTAGACAGGGTTGTGTGTCTTTGCCTCCTTTTTTATAAAATCAACTATCAGCTCTTTGATTTTACTGATGTTGAGTAGAAGTTGTTTTCTGTGCACCAGTCCACAAGATGGTTGATTTCTTCCCGATATGAAGTCTCATCATTGTTGGAAATCCGGCTGATGATGGTGGTGTCATCAGAGAACTTCACAATAGAGTTCTCTCCATGTCGGAAGTTGCTGTTGTGAGTGCACAACATGAACAGGAGGGGGCTGAGCACACAGCCCTGGGGGGCTCCGGTGTTGACCACTAGAGTGGAGGAGGAGAAACTGCCGATGTGAACTGACTGGGTCTGTTTCTGTAGAAGTCAGTATCCAGGTGCAGAGAGTGGTACTGATGCCCAGAGTGTTCAGGTTTTTTTCCACAAGCAGTTTGTGACTTACAATTTTATGATAATAACTAACAAAGATGATTTTTAAATCATCAGTCAAGGACTACTAGTTTACGATTAAGATACATCAGATCAATTATTTTTGTTTTATAAGCTCAAAGTGTTTGGAAAATTTTGGTCAAAGTGAAACTCTAACCTAACCACAGAGAAACAAACACTGACATTATTCTTTCCAGAGTTCACTGTAAACCCACAGTGCTGTTTGTCGTGGTGAGCAGCTTATGGTTAAAGAGGAGGAGGAACACATTAAGGAAATGAGATTTAATGTAAATGTAAAAAAAAAAAAAAGTATTTGACATTTTCTTGAAGCAAGATAATCCGTGTAGATTGTTCTCACATTGATTTTACTTGAGTTATTTTCTAAGCTGATAGTACATGCATGCATCAGGCAACACTTTAACAACAGTTTAAAATTAAAGTTGTTTTATTCTTAACTTTATTTTACTGTTTTCTAAATGGTCTCTCAATAAAGAACAAAAGTCTGATGTTACTGTTTGAAACCACATGGACATCAGCCTGAATCTTTCACAAACACCAGCATTCAGCAGTAATTTTTAAAATCAGTTAATAATTAATTCCCAAAATACAGGGATGACTTACTTTTAGGATAATAAAGTGCCATTCCTCTCAGTTCTTGCAAATAAAGTCAGATAAAGCATTTTTTAAAAAGAAAAAGCAGACCATCAAATAAAAATAATTAATAATTGTTCCTAAGTGTGAGATATAAGTCATGTGTCTTTTATAGCTTCTCTAACTCCTATTTCTTCACCTCTTCATCGACTACAAAGCTGAGCTTCCAGACAGCAAAGTTAAGTTTTCAGAGCCCTCCATCCTGTGGTGAAAGCATGCTGTGTCTCTGCAAACAGAGCACCTGCACATCATCCAGGAGACCACAACATCTTACTTTTTTTCCCGACCCATCATAGAAGTCTGGCAGCATGAACATCATTGTGGTGACATGCTCCATTTCATTTAGCACCTTGGTTTAAGGCTTATGGGCTTGTCATCATACCAGAATCATACATTTCAACAAAATACCAGCAAGAAATTCAATATTCAACACATAGTTCAATACCACAGCAAAAACTGAAATCATTAAAATCATAATTATTTCTTGAGGGAAAGATTTTTTTTTTGTTTCACAAACAACCTGCAGTGCAAAAAATGCAGATTCAGGAAAAGTAACTGAACATTCAAGAACACACGTGCAGCAAATTCTATCTACCTACCTATCTACCTATCTACCTACCTATCTATATCTTTAATTTATCATGTTGCTGTACAGTTATGGTGGTGAATCATACTAAGTGTTTAACATCAAATGTTTACATTTTTATAGCTGCAACTTTTGAAAATTTGAAGCTGACTGAAGAGGAGGGCCCATGTGGCCCCTCGGTGGTCCTCAGCTGCTGCAGACCATCTGCTCCAACATGCGATGCGTTGCTCTTCTGAATGCCTCGGTTTCAAACCTCTCATATCATTCTTCTCTGACCTCTGGATTCAACGGGGTGTTTTCCCCAAGAGAACGACGTCAACTTGACGTCAACAAGTCACATGTCCCCACCCTTTAAATCACATCGTCAGTCATACCGCCACAGATTGTTCACAACTTTCTGCAGCTTCTCCTCCAAACTCTGAGCTGAACCGACGGCAGCGATGAATCCTGCACCCATGAATCCTGAGTTTGTTCCGCTGCAGGGGATGGGGTATCCTGGACAGCATGGAGGGGGTCAAATGGTCCAGTCCACCACAGTGAATATCATCACTGAGCCCGCTCGAGACCACTTCATCTGGTCTTTCTTAAGCTTCTCTTACGGGAACCCCTTCTGCCTGGGACTGGTGGCTCTCATCTACTCCATCAAGGTGAGTTAACATGCAAGAGCTCAGCCTCAGTGTTGGAAAGAAGGAGTCCTGCTGTATTCAAAGCTTTGTGTTCAGCTTTTGAAACTGGTTTGTCTAAGTTTTATTTTGGTTTTGTAAAACCATGTACTAGCATGTTTTCCGACTTGTTCGAGGCCAAAAAAGTCATATTTTAGGTCATTTTTGTATGTCAAATGTATCATGTCTGGGCTTTTTTTTTTTTTTTTTTTTTCTCAAAATTTTGACCTCCACAAAAAGAGCTAAAAAATGCATTTCCAGGATAAAGAGGGCCTAACAACATGTACTAGCAAGTTTTCCTGCCTGTTTGAAGCCTCAAAAGTCATATTTTGGGACATTTTAGGTGGTGATGAATAATAAAAAAAAAAATCATACGTGAGCATGTCGTTTTTTTTTTCAAAATGTTGACTTTGGTGAAACAGCTAACGGTGCTTTTCCAGGTGAAAAGGCCTAAAAACGTGTACAAACAAGTTTTCCCACCAACTTGAGGCGTAAAAAGTCATAATTAAGCACATTTTTGGTTGTGATAAAAATTCTAAAATTTTGACCTCCACAAAAATAGCTAAAAAGTGCCTTTACAGGATAAAGAGGGCGTAACATGTTCTATCAAGTTTTCCTGCCAATTGAAGGCCTCAAAAGTCATATTTTAGGACCTTTTAGGTGGTGATGAAATGTGAAAAGAAATCATAAGTTAGCATGTCTTTCTTTTTTCTTTCAAAATTTTGACTTTGGTGAAAACATCTAAAGGTGCTTTTCCAGGTGAAGAGGGCCTAAAAACATGTACAAACAAGTTTTCCCGCCAACTTGAGACCTAAAAGTCATAACAAAGCACATTTTTGGTTGTGATAAAACATGAAAAGCCATATGTTAGCATGTCTTTTTTCTCAAAATTTTGACTTTAATAAAATCAGCTAAAAAGTGCTTTTCCAGGTGACATAGAACCTAAAAACACGTACTAGCAAGTTTTCCTGTCCTTTCAAGACCTTATAAGTTATGATTTGGCCCATTTTTGGTGGTGATAAATGATATGTAAGCATGTCGGTTTTTTCAAAATTTTGACTTAGGTGAAAACATCTAAAGGTGTTTTTCCCTGTGACGAGGGCCTAAAAACATGTACAAACAAGTTTTCCCACCAACTTGAGGCCTAAAAAGTCATTATTTAACACATTTTTGGTTGTGGTATAAATTCTAAAATGTTGACCTCCACAAAAATAGCTAAAAAGTGCATTTCCAGGATAAAGAGGGCCTAACAACATGTTCTATCAAGTTTTCCTGCCAATTCAAGGCCTCAAAAGTCATATTTTAGGACCTTAAAGGTAGTGATGAAATGTGAAAAAAAAATCATGTTAGCGTGTCGTTTTTTTCAAGATTTTGACTTTGGTGAAAACATCTAAAGGTGCTTTTCCAGGTGAAAAGGCCTAAAAACGTGTACAAACAAGTTTTCCCACCAACTTGAGGCGTCAAAAGTCATAATTAAGCACATTTTTGGTTGTGATAAAACATGAAAAGCCATATGTTAGCATGTCGTTTTTCTCAAAATTTTGACTTAGGTGAAATCAGCTAAAAAGTGCTTTTCCAGGATAAAGAGAACCTAAAAACATGTACTATCAAGTTTTCCTGCCAATTCAAGGCCTCAAAAGTCATATTTTAGGTCCTTTTAGGTGGTGATGAAATGTGAAAAAAAATCATACGTGAGCATGTCGTTTTTTTCAACACTTTGACTTTGGTGAAAACATCTAAAGATGCTTTTCCAGATGAAGAGGGCCTTAAAACATTTACAAACAAGTTTTCCCACCAACTTGAGGCGTAAAAAGTCATAATTAAGCACATTTTTGGTTGTGATAAAAATTCTAAAATTTTGACCTCCACAAAAATAGCTAAAAAGTGCTTTTACAGGATAAAGAGGGTGTAACAACATGTTCTATCAAGTTTTCCTGCCAATTGAAGGCCTCAAAAGTCATACTTTAGGTCTTTTTAGGTGGTGATGAAAAGTGAAAAAACATCATACGTGAGCATGTCGTTTTTTCTTAAATTTTGACTTTGGTGAAAACATCTAAAGGTGCTTTTCCAAGATAAAGAGGGCCTAAAAACATGTACAAACAAGTTTTCCCGCCAACTTGAGACCTAAAAAGTCATTAACAAAGCACATTTTTGGTGGGGATAAAACATGAAAAGCCATATGTTAGCATGTCTTTTTCTCAAAATTTTGACTTTGATGAAATCAGCTAAAAAGTGCTTTTCCAGGATAAAGAGAACCTAAAAACATGTACTAGCAAGTTTTCCTGTCCTTTCAAGACCTAATAAGTTATAATTTGGCCCATTTTTGGTGGTGATAAAGAATAAAAAAAGTCATCTGTCATGTCTTTTTTCTCAAAATTTTGACCTCCACAAAAAGAGCTAAGAAATGCTTTTCCAGGATAAAGAGGGCCTAACAACATGTACTAGCAAGTTTTCCTGCTTGTTTGAAGCCTCAAAAGTCATATTTTAGGACATTTTAGGTGGTGATGAAATGTGAAAAAACATCACATGTTAGCATGTCGGTTTTTTTTAAAATTTTGACTTTGGTGAAATCAGCTAAAAAGTGCTTTTCCAGGTGACATAGAACCTACAAACAAATACCAGCAAGTTTTCCCACCAACTTGAGGTTTTAGGTGAACAAAAATAGCTAAAAAGTGCTTTTACAGGATAAAGAGGGTGTAACAACATGTTCTATCAAGTTTTCCTGCCAATTCAAGGCCTCAAAAGTCATATTTTAGGACCTTAAAGGTAGTGATGAAATGTGAAAAAACATCATACGTGAGCATGTCGTTTTTTTCAAGATTTTGACTTTGGTGAAAACATCTAAAGGTGCTTTTCCAAGGTAAAGAGGGCCTAAAAACATGTACAAACAACTTTTCCCGCCAACTTAAGACCTAAAAGTCATAACAAAGCACATTTTTGGTTGTGATAAAACATGAAAAGCCATATGTTAGCATGTCGTTTTTCTCAAAATTTTGACTTTGATAAAATCAGCTAAAAAGTGCTTTTCCAGGTGACATAGAACCTAAAAACACATACCGGCAAGTTTTCCTGCCCTTTCAAGACCTTATAAGTTATGATTTGGCCCATTTTTGGTGGTGATAAATAATATGTTAGCATGTCGGTTTTTTCAAAATTTTGACTTAGGTGAAAACATCTAAAGGTGTTTTTCCCTGTGAAGAGGGCCTAAAAACATGTACAAACAAGTTTTCCCACCAACTTGAGGCCTAAAAAGTCATTATTTAACACATTTTTGGTTGTGGTATAAATTCTAAAATGTTGACCTCCACAAAAATAGCTAAAAAGTGCATTTCCAGGATAAAGAGGGCCTAACAACATGTTCTATCAAGTTTTCCTGCCAATTCAAGGCCTCAAAAGTCATATTTTAGGACCTTAAAGGTAGTGATGAAATGTGAAAAAAAAAATCATGTTAGCGTGTCGTTTTTTTCAAGATTTTGACTTTGGTGAAAACATCTAAAGGTGCTTTTCCAGGTGAAAAGGCCTAAAAACGTGTACAAACAAGTTTTCCCACCAACTTAAGACCTAAAAGTCATAACAAAGCACATTTTTGGTTGTGATAAAACATGAAAAGCCATATGTTAGCATGTCGTTTTTCTCAAAATTTTGACTTTGATGAAATCAGCTAAAAAGTGCTTTTCCAGGATAAAGAGAACCTAAAAACATGTACTAGCAAGTTTTCCTGTCCTTTCAAGACCTAATAAGTTATAATTTGGCCAATTTTTGGTGGTGATAAAGAATAAAAAAAGTCATCTGTCATGTCTTTTTTCTCAAAATTTTGACCTCCACAAAAAGAGCTAAGAAATGCTTTTCCAGGATAAAGAGGGCCTAACAACATGTACTAGCAAGTTTTCCTGCTTGTTTGAAGCCTCAAAAGTCATATTTTAGGACATTTTAGGTGGTGATGAAATGTGAAAAAACATCACATGTTAGCATGTCGTTTTTTTCAAAATTTTGACTTTGGTGAAATCAGCTAAAAAGTGCTTTTCCAGGTGACATAGAACCTACAAACAAATACCAGCAAGTTTTCCCACCAACTTGAGGTTTTAGGTGAACAAAAATAGCTAAAAAGTGCTTTTACAGGATAAAGAGGGTGTAACAACATGTTCTATCAAGTTTTCCTGCTTGTTTGAAGCCTCAAAAGTCATATTTTAGGACATTTTAGGTGGTGATGAAATGTGAAAAAACATCACATGTTAGCATGTCGTTTTTTTCAAAATTTTGACTTTGGTGAAATCAGCTAAAAAGTGCTTTTCCAGGTGACATAGAACCTACAAACAAATACCAGCAAGTTTTCCCACCAACTTGAGGTTTTAGGTGAACAAAAATAGCTAAAAAGTGCTTTTACAGGATAAAGAGGGTGTAACAACATGTTCTATCAAGTTTTCCTGCCAATTCAAGGCCTCAAAAGTCATATTTTAGGACCTTAAAGGTAGTGATGAAATGTGAAAAAACATCATACGTGAGCATGTCGTTTTTTTCAAGATTTTGACTTTGGTGAAAACATCTAAAGGTGCTTTTCCAAGGTAAAGAGGGCCTAAAAACATGTACAAACAAGTTTTCCCGCCAACTTGAGACCTAAAAGTCATAAAAAGGCACATTTTTGGTTGTGATAAAACATGAAAAGCCATATGTTAGCATGTCGTTTTTCTCAAAATTTTGACTTAGGTGAAATCAGCTAAAAAGTGCTTTTCCAGGATAAAGAGAACCTAAAAACATGTACTATCAAGTTTTCCTGCCAATTCAAGGCCTCAAAAGTCATATTTTAGGTCCTTTTAGGTGGTGATGAAATGTGAAAAAAAATCATACTTGAGCATGTCGTTTTTTTCAACATTTTGACTTTGGTGAAAACATCTAAAGATGCTTTTCCAGATGAAGAGGGCCTTAAAACATTTACAAACAAGTTTTCCCACCAACTTGAGGCGTAAAAAGTCATAATTAAGCACATTTTTGGTTGTGATAAAAATTCTAAAATTTTGACCTCCACAAAAATAGCTAAAAAGTGCTTTTACAGGATAAAGAGGGTGTAACAACATGTTCTATCAAGTTTTCCTGCCAATTGAAGGCCTCAAAAGTCATACTTTAGGTCTTTTTAGGTGGTGATGAAAAGTGAAAAAACATCATACGTGAGCATGTCGTTTTTTCTTAAATTTTGACTTTGGTGAAAACATCTAAAGGTGCTTTTCCAAGATAAAGAGGGCCTAAAAACATGTACAAACAAGTTTTCCCGCCAACTTGAGACCTAAAAAGTCATTAACAAAGCACATTTTTGGTGGGGATAAAACATGAAAAGCCATATGTTAGCATGTCTTTTTCTCAAAATTTTGACTTTGATAAAATCAGCTAAAAAGTGCTTTTCCAGGTGACATAGAACCTAAAAACACATACCGGCAAGTTTTCCTGCCCTTTCAGGACCTTATAAGTTATAATTTGGCCCATTTTTGGTGGTGATAAAGAATAAAAAAAGTCATCTGTCATGTCTTTTTTCTCAAAATTTTGACCTCCACAAAAAGAGCTAAGAAATGCTTTTCCAGGATAAAGAGGGCCTAACAACATGTACTAGCAAGTTTTCCTGCTTGTTTGAAGCCTCAAAAGTCATATTTTAGGACATTTTAGGTGGTGATGAAATGTGAAAAAACATCACATGTTAGCATGTCGTTTTTTTCAAAATTTTGACTTTGGTGAAATCAGCTAAAAAGTGCTTT